>CM025854.1:361164-417879 GCA_003952965.2 Morella rubra
TTTTGATCAACATGAATACCAATCTGTTCACCGACCTTGAGACGCCTCCTGACAACAAAATTTGTCTCCCAACCAAGTTTAAACCATGAACATCACCATTCCTGACCTTGCGGAATGATAACTCATGCTCAGTTCCTGTTTCAAAATCCACCATCCTTCCTTTGCCTTGTCAGCATTTTCGGGGTACAAGTTCTTGAAAATGGGTTTTACTTTTTTTTTTTTTTTTAAAGAAAGAGGATGATACCTCCGAATTTTATTCAAGCAGAGGAAAACTGTGGTTACAAAATCAAAACCAATACAAAGACTAAAAAACAAACCAATACCCAAAAATACAAGACAACACAAAAAAGAGAAAACGACAAGAGAAACAGCATAAAGAAAAAAGAAAAAAAAAAAACCACAGGAAATTGATGCCCTGTCGTCAGAGTTCCTACAAGGTTTCTCTTTTCCATGGAAAAGAAATTGGGAATCATTTTATGTTTCTGTTGCATTAACGTAAATAGCAAGACTTCGGTGTGTCTGCTTTAATTTTTCTTTGAAGGGCATGCTTTTCCAAAAGTTTTGTCTTTATGTACGTGGCAAAATTATCTTCTTAAGCATCTCATTCGCCTGCCATGAGTTTGAGGAGAGCATATACCCTGAATATTTGATATCTCACTACAAAAGAAAGTTATTTGTGTGGCGCCTTTAGAAAGTAAGTTGAAGCACAGATTTGGTCATTTGTTTTTTCTTTGCAAATTCTTCTTAAAGTGTTTTGCCTAATTCCAAACAAATAATCATAGATGAAGGTCTGTTCCTTTGGGGGGTCACAAAGGTGCAGACCTGTCTGTGGTCCTGGGTCTGTTTATTGTGATTGTTCAAAAGACCAAAACAAAAAAACATTGCTCCATTTTTAGCAGATAGGGTGGAACAGTACGTGATATGGCAAACGTGAAACTTCAGAATGTTCAGTGCAGGAAATCTATTCAGGGTGCATTCCCTGCCAGAATGTGAAGATCAGCAATATTAGCTTGACATACAATTGAACAGATGGCCCCTTTTCATCCCAATGTGCAAAGGTGATGCACACAGTTTCTGGAAAAATGGATACACAGAGGAAAGGAACATACTGGGGGGCTTCTTTTCGATTGTATGATATGCATGTGGTGGTTCATTCTTCTTTGCATTCCCTGATCTTCCCCGACAACTCCTCATCTTATGATCTGAGAAGGAGAATGTCCAAATGGAGACTGGACTGATAGGATTTTATCATACGAGCCAATAAAAGAGATTCAGAAAACAGGAATAATTTCCAAATCAGTACCCAAAGGAAGCATGTTATGGGCGTGTTCTCCCTAGTTAAACAAGCTTGTGGCACCAACTAGAACCAAAGATTGAGCTTTGGTTTTCAGTTCTCTGATTGATGGTGTTGCCTCCGAACTATTAACTATGACTGCATTAGCAAATTGGTGGATCTAGATGAAGATTTCAAGAGTAAAAAATCAACACCTCGAGATTGGAGACTAGTTAGGACAATCTGTAAAGTAAGCACACCAAGGTTCACTGATTTCTAGTTGGTTAAAGAGAGAGAGAGAGGATAGCAGGTACCAACACAACATCAGATAATTCAAGATCAGGGCCCCGTGGGGGGGGGGGGGGGGGGGGGGGGTGAATGTGAGAACAAAAAGTTGCTTTTACTGAAGCTTTAAGAAAACTTATGCCAATATGCCGACATTTATCTAGCTTTATATTGAAAGCTGTTCATCTTGTTTGCAGAGAATTTGACAAGGGTATAATTTTAGTTGCTTCTTAGCATTAACATTGCTTTCATTTCAAGGCATGCATAAGAATATTAACCGAGTATTTCTGCCTAAACTTTCTTGCCAGTTCTAATCTCTAGTCTTTTGTTTAAGTTAAGGGGTAAGAGGTGGACAGGGAGGACTAGCTTCAATAGGTTGATTTTTCATTGAATCTTCATAGAAAGCGCATGGGAAACCAGTGCCAGTAATGTGACAGACATTCACTGTACATAATTGAATCTCACATTTATGACTTGATTTTACAATCAGGGTTCATCAAATGTCACATGCACATGTGCACAATCACATACCTTTTACTCATTTGTGATGGAAATGCAAAACCTTGCAAAAACAAGCGCAATTAAACAGAAAAACAAAATGCTTGATTTCAGTAATAAACAAACTCACAAAGGAAAAAAGGATCCTCCTTTACCATTTTGGCTCTTCAAGCATCAATGGAGGTTTCAATCCAGTTGAGGCTACCAACGTGAACAACTGCTTGAAACCACTTTGGTATTCCCTGAAAGGTAAGGTCTTTAAATTTCCCACTCACTGGATCATAGGCCACCAACGCTCTGCTTTTGTACTCCAACAAGATCTCGGCATTCTTCAAGAGGCATAGGACTCGAACAAATCTACCTTTCGTAATGATCTTTGAAATCTTGAAAGATTGATTCACATCCTTTTCAAGTCCCTTAGGCACGTAGTTTCCTATGTTCAATTTCTTAATCCAAGACTCCTTCACACCATACTCTCTCATTACCCATATCTCCAATTTCCCATAGTTGCAATAAACTGCAGCAGAAAGACAACCTCCTAGAACCACCAGATGATACTTGCGCCTGTTTAGAGTATTGCAATCAGGTGTTGGGACCTCTTGGAATTGCTCGTCTGCTAAATCAAACGAGATGATGCTGCGCCTTGGGCTGTATCTGCGTGGCCTAGTGACCCAATGAAGTCTTCCATTAACCAATACTTGTGATAGGGGTTGAAGAAGGTGGTAAGCTACCTTTCCCATACTTCTCCAGTTAGAGCAACCCAGAGTGAAAATCTGAACCTCTGAATTCGTATTGGTAAGCCTGAAGGCACGCCGATACCCTCTATCTTCTTTCCTGTAATAGATTATCTTGATCACCTTGTATTCCTTGGTTGTGGGATGAAACCCGAATCCAAAAACCACCTCTTGATTACAATACTGCATGGATTTTGGCAGCACTAGGTAATCCCTGGTGAAAGGATTATATATGTAGATCGCATCACTATATAATGAGTCAGATAAGCAGAGCAAACCATTACAGGAGCCTACCACATCGAACTCAGGCATCGCAGCCCAAAAAGGCACACGAAGCTTTTTCACCTTCTCCTTCTTATCGATGCAAACAGGGAGTTCTACAAAGTAAAGCTGGTTTCTGATGGGATAATCGCAGTGGAAGATGAGGCATGGGTTGTTCTCGGCCATGCGTGTGGTATGCATATTAACAAGATCAGGATCTCGTGATAACATACGCCAAGCACTGCATACGGACTTGAACTGAACCAAAGATGATACAGGAAGCCCTGAAACTATCTCGTGGATGAGTTCGCTGGGGAGACTTTCAAGTCTGCAGCTGGTTGGTTCTTCTCCTTCGAGCTTGCTTCTCTTTCTTCCACCCTCCATCTCAAAGTCCGAGTCCATGACTAGGCGAAGATTTTCGAATTACAATACAGAAGCTACACAAAGAGTAAAGTTCCTGAGGGAAGAAGGCCTGCAAAAGAAGCCTGCCGATTTAGATCGCAGACTTTGGTAAGATGCAATAAATATTCCAAGAGACGGAAGCATAACGAAATGTGAGAGCCAAAGTAGAATAATTTTCTTGGAAAATGGTTGCCTTTCCCTTTCATATCTATTTGAATTGGAGGCCTTATTGTCAGTGACCCACCACTACAAGGTAGTGTTTTGCAAGTCCTTCAATACAAACAAAACATGCTCTCTCTACCTACACTTTGGCGAATAATGTATAATTTTTCTGTCTCTTAAAAAAAAAAAAACTGCCTTTGTGTGTATCTAACCAAGCCAAGTGTTCCTTCAATCTAGTGGACGGATAATCCTGATAAAAATTTTCTGCTAGGGACAAACAAATAGATATTTTATAAAATCTGGACAATTGTAAAGAGAAAAGTCAATAAGGAACTTTGAATACACAGCACAAAGACACCAAACAAGAGCATCTCTTGCAACAATAGCCTTCTAAAACTTCAAAGTAGGCCCAGAAACACCATGCTGGCCTCCCGCCCCAACTAACATAATGATATTTTATAGAGCTCCCACGAAAAGAACCCGGACACTTCAAGGGCTTGTTTGGTTGTGGGTTCAAGTCCTGGTTCAGGGTCTAAGTTTAAGTCCCGGTTCTGTGAGTTGGATTAAGTTAAACTTCTGATCCTGCCGCATAATTGCCTCTATTCTCTCTCCTGACACGCTCAGACTCTCAGCCGAAGTCTTCATTAATGTGCTGACATGATCTGTTATGCTCAGATGACGCGTCACCCTTTCTGCATATCCACACACGGATGTACGAAATAAAGCAAACGAGAACTCAATATAAGAAGAAAGATTAACAGATAATTATTTATGAATGAAGCAAACAGAAAACATATTCGTTAATAAATAAAACGGAAGGTTATTTACTCTATCATAGCCTTGTACATTAAAATTCAGAAATCAGATTGTATTGGAACTTTTGCTATGGACGTTCTCAACAGATGCGTTACTTCATATAAAGGTACATATACAAATTCGTATTATTCGTCTAATTAATTTATTTAATTATGCAACTTCCAAATATTGCATAATTTAATACGATAATTAGAATTAAGATATATTGCTAAATTAGATACATACTTTTGTCAATTATTTCTAATAATCAATGGGTTCAAACGAGAGTGGAGGTTTCATAAGCCTGCACGTAGAACATCATATACACATCCGTTCCCATATCAGTGGGCATTCGTGCGAGGGGTTCAATATGTAATTGTATTTGGTCACAATCTCTTAAAAAGAAAAAATGAAAAAAGATGCAAGAAAATGTGGTTTTAGTTGGAAATGGGTGTTTAAAAAAAAAACATTAACCACTATAATCAAAGTGTGGTTAGAGCCTACACGTGATTGACTGCCTATATAAGGGACAATGGCCATTCGCTTGAGGCCCGCGCGCGGACCCGTGCAAGCGAGCTGTTGGCCACTGCCCCCTATTGTGGACAGTGGGCATTCGTTCAAGGCTCGCGCGGGCCTTCGCACGAACCAGCAAGATGCCCTGCCCCCGATTTGGGACAGTGGGCACTCGATCAAGTGTGGCGTGCGGCACCGCGCGCGAGCCTGTAGCTAATTGTCACTGTCTGCGCACCTGGATAGTGACCTATAGATTGAGTGCGCGGTCCCAAGCCTCAAGCGGAAGCTAACTTTTCCTTATGTGAACATGTGAACATTTGTTCTCCATGTAGTTAACCTCCCACAATTTGTTTTCCGTTGGTGACATTTTTTATGTCTTTTTGTACTCAATGTTGCGGGAAAGGTGTAGACTTATGAAAAAAAAAATGTCAGGTAGTGCAAATGAGATGAACTTAGCACACAAAAATCTCTGGTAGATCACGTCAGTGTTAGAACGATAATATAAAAATTAAGCACATAACAACATAGAAAATATAAATAACGCGACCATATAAAAGCAAGCACCAAGTCACCCACTTCCTAGTAATTGGGAGTTGTTTTGCAGGAGTCAAGACTTGAATCGTGCATCAATCCTTCGGAGCCATCAATCTTGACGACCGAATGCTGAGGTGACAATGAAATCGAAAGAGATTTTGTGCGTGGCGGCTCCAGGTTAAGCGAGAAATGTCTCCAGGTTAAGCGAGAAATGTCGAGCAATTTTCAAATATTCGATTCTCTGAGCTATGGGTGCAGACCTGGATTGCGATCAGAAATATTTGGTTAGAGTGTAAAGATTTGACAGAGTACAGATTAGGGGATTTTGTATGGCAAAGATGTGCATGGCTGGAGAGTTATTAGGGAAGAAGACATGCTTGCAGAGCAAGGTGATTCGGACGCTAGTGGTATTTAAACGTGGAGGACTTTGAACAAGAAAGAAGAAATAAACTAAGTTGGAGGACACTAGAGGAGTGCTTAACAGGGAGAAAGTTCGACGCTTCCTGTTGAAGAGTGCACACGTTTTGGACACTTGAAAAATGGTTAGAGAGCAGAGTTCGATGCACACTTTTGTCTAGGTAGCAAGTAGACGTTGGAAAACTTTTTGAGAAGGCTAACGCTAATTGGCATGTGACACGTGTACATGTCGGAGTAACCTTGAACCAAGCCAAATGTTGGTTTTGGTTTATGGGTTCAACTCTTGGTTTGAACTCCAAAACTAGGACCTGAATCCACAACCAAACAAGCCCCAAAGGAGTTGGGTCATTAGTGCAGAAAACAAAACTGGTTTTCAGCTTCTCCCAGAAAATTACTTCCTGGGCGTGAGAGCAGATTTTCTCATGAAATTCTTCGGCAGTTAATATCCACATCGATAAGTACAAAGAGAAAATTAGAAGCATGAATCTGCCTAAATTTTGAGACAACTCGCATGGCTGAAGCTAGTTGTGCAATGTGGACAAAGACATGCTTGCAGAGCGTTGATTGTCGGCTGCACATTTTGCTAAATCGTGCGCTCTTACATTCGCACCACGACTAAAGCGCCTAGTGGGGGCAGTTTGCACCTACTTATTGTCTACCCCTTTACGTGGACTTATTGGACTGCACAAAAGGGAAAAAACGAAAAGCTTGCCTCTTGGATTTTGACAAGCTGGTAAGTGTCTTCGCAGTTGTTCATACAATAACTGTTCTGTCATGTATATATTTTAACTTTGGAAAAATACACCATCTTCTAAGTTTTTTTTTTTTTTTTAAACCGATTATCCGGATCAGTTTACACTCTTTCGATTAATCTTGAAATCTGTATAATCTTCGTCTTACTCAAATAGAGTAATTACCAAATTAAACACGTTAGGGCCGGCCCTAAAAGTTTTCATCTCCGTTGTTCTTTAATAAGAGCAACGACCCCGTCCCACTAGGCTCAAAAGTCAAAAGTGGCTTCTGTGCTTTAGTATGGCATCTTCCTCTTTCACATTAGTTGTCTCCAGAGTATGTGTCACCTATCGCTCATAGGCTTGGGACTCAGCCAACTCCACAAATAATAAATAAAAATCTTACTTAAAATCCAGAAGATGTCAGGCCGAGGAGCACTTTGGGCGAACTAGAGGTCTCTTTTAATATATTTCTGCATCAAGTTTTGTGTACGACCTGCATTGAATTGTCGTCCTGATGGGTCATCTTGATCGACCATCAGAGGCTCACATCAATGAGATCGACCCACCAATGCAGTTCCCAAGACTATTTACAAACAAAACGTGCTATTATTCTGCTACGACAAATAAGTGCAGTCCACGATTTAGGTGCAAAAAGATTAACAACAACAACGGTGATGTTGAACCCCCGACCCCAAACATTATACTCGCACCAAAAAGTGGCATGAGAAGCCAAAAACCATGAAAAAAAAAGAAAAGAGTGAGGATTGGTTGGGGACCATTTATGAGTTTGATCTGAGCGCCTCACACAAGATTTTGGCGAAGGCCTTGGCTGCTGAAGAGAGAAAGAGAAGCATTGAGATCTGTAGGGTCATGAAATATTCTATGGCTGCCAGTGGACCAAGTTACTATTTTTTTTTTCTAGGTATTAGTAATTATATATTAATATTAGAGAACAAAAGTCATACAAACTAAAAAAATGGTCAAAGACTAGCGAAAAATCTAAACAAACTCGAAGGCCCTACAATATACCAAATCTAAAGATTTTGAAACCAATTATACTGCAGGCACCAGAGCCATAAACAACCATAAGACAACCACAATAACCATAATCGGCCACGAGGACCGAGACACAATGCAAACACAATTCGACCGCAAGGGCTAGGGGACAATATAAACCAACCGCAAATGGCAAGGCATGATACAAACACAAACCAACCCGAAAGGTCAAAACACAAAATAACCACAAAACAAACACGAGGGTTGTGACACGACACAACCGCTACACATGGCTGCAATGGCTTCCGTAAGAGGAAAGACAAACAATGTGCTGATTTGACTCCCTTGAGAAATTCTTCTTGCTTGAACCGGCTATACAGAGGGGAAGAGAGAAGGTGATAGCTTCAGGTGGCACAGAAAGTGTTGGGACGCGGCAATAGGTGCTGCTGAATTGGCGGAAGGGCAAAAAAGATGTGTGCATGAGAGACACATGCGGATGGGATGCCACGAGCCGGCAAGTGGATGTTGGACTGAGGCTGAGAGGGTTGCCAGGAGATGCTAAGCACGGCGAGATGGGGTGTGTCCTCCAAAAAATGCTCATAACAGCCAAGTTGAAAAGTAAAAGTTGTCGAGCACGTGAGATTCAAGCGTGTGCGTACCAGCCATTCGTTGTTGGTCTCAAGCACTCCCGACTTTTGAAAAAGGTTAGAAGGAAGACGGGAGAAAAATTAGTAACAACAGACAAAAGATTTAAGTAAAGTTTGGTCTGAAAGACCTAAATTTATTGTGAAACTTCGATGATTGTTATTATGAGACGTTCATACAGATTACAAGTTGAAGGTCGGAGACAATATACAGAGGGGAAGAGAGAAGGTGATAGCTTCAGGTGGCACCAACGCGGCACTGCTGAATTGTATCACATGCGGATGGGATTCTGAGGCTCCAGGAGATGCTATAAAAAATGCTCATAATTGAAAAGTTAGCACGTGAGATTCTGCGCGTACCAGCCATTCGTTGTTGGTCTCAAGCACTCCCGAGCCAATTCTGATCTATCCATACAGGTCTCAATAGGGAGGGCTGGTAAAAAATGGGGGTGGCAGGTGCTATCTGTAGAAGGGGGAGGGATTCTAGAGCGATCAAGAAGCCATTCTCTCTAGAATCGGGTTTTGTTCTTCCTCCCTTTGGTAGAAGAACAAGCTACCTAATACACATAGATGGATGATTCTCTTCTTTTAGGGATTTTCCTTCATGTTTTTTCCTCATAATAAAAATACTCAGACTCCGGTTGTAGTGAGCCAGTATCAAAACTATGAAACACTGGCTGTAGACAGAGATTTGATACAATCGGATATAGGGTCGTATGGGAAGTTTTCTATTTTTTTTTTAGGGGTAAGTAAGACTTAAGTTTTAATAAAAAAAAGTACAAAAGTGGAGGCAAGCTCCACAATTAAGACCCGTCACAAAACACAGCCTGGGCAACACAAACTCGTCCCCACAGCTCATTTCAGAGTATGAGTTGGTAATCCCCAGTTTACAACCAATATCCTATCATAAGCAGATCCAGGGATGCCTCTGAGGAGGCGGTGATTCAATTTCTCGAAGAACAAAGAAAAGTCTTCTGGGTGCGATTCCATGGGTTCCAGCATTTATCTTATTCCGCAACGTGTGAACACTCGCACTGAAGAAAAAATTCCTTGCCGAGTTGATCAGAGAGTTGTTCTTCCACTCAGTTGCTGCCCATCTCAGCGTGTCATTCCATTCCTTGCAAAGCTTCACTACACCATATTTAGCCCCTAGTGCCTACCAAATACCGCTGGAAAAAACAGAGCTGAAGAACGAACAAAATATTTAAGGACTCCTCTTGCCGGACAACAGTACGGGTCCGTAAATTCTAGACAACGTAATTATGTCCAAACTTCGATTCATAAATACTACATTGATAACGAAGTGGGATGCAATAAGATAGTTGGCATAACGACGAAAGGAAAATAATTGGAGGACAAGCTCTCTCGAGTTTTTAGGACCACAAAACAGTGGCTCAACGATAAGTCGGCGTCAGCCTACATAGTTTGAGCTTAAATCAGGAAAGTTTACAGAGAAAGGAACGTAGAGATAAGACAGCCTGTTTGCCCACGTCTGGAGATAAAATATTGATTCTGCTTGGCATAAGACAGAACAACATCACTAGGCTTACTGACTGCTTCATTGACCGCAGCACAGGGCTCAATGATAACTTCCCAGACCAGTTCTTCATGCACCAGAACAGGAGGGGACTGTAGCTGAGCTAGGAAAGGCTTTCCCAGCGTGTTCTTCCCAAAAGTGCGCTTTCCCTGCGTGTTCTTCCCAAAAGCGCCCTCGCATAGTTCCCATGTTTCAAGCTCTGCACCACCGGTTCAACAATCACATTAGTAGGTTTTTCACCAAGGAAAAAGCATTTTCCAAAGTATTCAATGAAGCATTAGTGTCGCTAATAAATTGGCGAAAGCAGGAATTCAGCCCACATCGAGGGAATCATTTTCCAACGAATATGAAGATTTCAACTGCCTTTTTCCTATTCATGACAAACGGGAATTTTTTAAGTTAAATAGCTCACCATCACCAGGATCCCACTAAGGTTGAACCATGAAAAGAATCAATCCTTGGGTAGCAAGTTTTACTTACCCGATTGACTCCTTGCTGACGATGTCAGAAAAAAAAAACGAAGGAAATAGAAAACAGAACATCAACCAAATCTAGTGCCAGTAACAAAATCCCACTGAGTTCATATTCCGCGAGATTTCAGATTTTTCATTCTATTTGGAAAAAGGACAGATCCCGCCTGGTTGCAAAATTTCAGAGAAGTCTTGGAAGAGCAGAGTTTTAACCGCTATATAAGGATAATTAAGAGCCTACCCACAATACTCAACTCGTTCCAGTGGGAGTCAATCACTTCCAGTGGGAGCCAATCAGTAAGGCTTACTTGGTCACAGGTAAGGGCGGATTATCGATTAGTCCTAAGCAAGGAAATAACATGTTGAAATTGTGGCTTTTGGAATGTGCTACCTGCACTACAATGTGAAGGAAAGGGAGCATGCACAAGAACATTAATTATTGACCGATACAATTTGGTTCCCGGCGATTTCAAAGATCTGAGAGCCACGAAATACGTTGTTACAGACAGCAGAACTCGGATACCAATATTCTCGGGAACAGCAATAGCAACAAGTGAAATAAAGGTCAGCAATGAAAGCATTGTTTCAGACTGTGCTCCCACGAGAGGCAGATATGGAATTCAACAAAAATGGTTCATCCAATCTAGTTATTATTCCTATCTAAGTACCAAAGAAGAACCATCACTGAAAGTCTCCCATTTCAGAAAATCCTACTTCTCAACCAATCACATTCGTGCAAAGTAATTGAACCTATTCAAATTGAAATGCTTAGAAAAGAAAAAAAAAAACGTATTCAAATTGAAATGGTCATTAATAATCTCTGGAGAAAGAAGAAAAAGAACAAATAGATGATGCAACCGTTGCCCTTTCAAGTGCTTTGCTCTGAGGGTGAGAAGCATGGTTTTTGCTATAGCCAACGTAAACGTCTACAGGCAGCAAAAAGAAAACCTCATTGACATGATGTGCAGCAGAATATGGAACATGACTTATATCTAATTACAGGCCTCATCCTGCGAAAGGAAAGCTTAGATAGGCTTAAGAAGAACATAACTCAAATAGCATGTAGATTGTCCAATAAGGATAAACACTGACTCCAAGATCAATACCCTTTGTTATTGCAAGATTGAACAGACGACATACTGGCTTAGGGTTCAAGGGAATGTAGATTCTTGCATAGCATTTAATTACTATCCAATATATTTTCCAAAAGATAAATCCGAAGTCTATTAAGCCCCATTCAACTTCGTTGAAAAAAGAACCAATATACTAGAGAATGAAAAAGAATAAATTCCATTACACTGTAGCACAATCTTAACGTAGCCAACAAAAAAAAAAAAAAAAATGTATACTGTGGTTGTGATTCAATACCTTCAAATTTTCTGCCTTTGCAACATCCCTTAGTGAAATAAAGCTAGGAATGTGAGCAATTGCTTGAAACTTCGATCCAACCCCATATAGAGAAAGATAATTGAAGACTTCTTCTGTGCGATCATAGCTTACAAGAGAATCTTCATTAAATAACATCAAAAGTTCACCACTGTCAAGAATCGTTACCAGTACATAGCAGTCCAAATGGTGTCTTTCAAAAAGTAAATTTTCTATGACAAAATCTTTAGTCCATGACTCCTTGATGCCATACTCATTCATAACCCATATATCAACATGATCACACTCTCCAAAATCACTTATAGAAAGACAGCCCCTCAACACCCCACAACGCATTTGATCAATAAACTGCTTCTCCAATGGACCAAATGCAGAAGGTTCTGGAACTGCTCGAAGCTGCTCACTTCCAAAGTCAAAAGCACGTATAAAATCAGGAGTCGAATTCCCAAGCACGTCCCAATGAAGTGCTCCATTCACGAAGGTGTTGAAATATATATAAACAGGGAAATAGTCCAGAACATGTCCTATGCTTCTCCATGAGCCCGTGCCAAGAACATATATTTCAGCCTCGTTATAGTCATATTTCTCACCCGTAACCGGATCAGTACCCATTATTTGGAGAACCCGAACCACCTTGTATTGTTTAGTCTCTAAACTACAACCAAACCCAGCACCAACTATTCTAACACCCTTTTGGACTTTTGGAAGTGTAATGTACTCACTCAAAATGGGGTTACACACATAAATGGGATCCTTTGTGTCACGTTCACACAAGCAAAGCAACCCATTACATGAATTCACAAAACGAAACTCAGAGTCAGGGAGATTAGAGCTTTCTTCTTAAGTTTAATCCGTGATTCACGACAATCCGTTTTGTCATCGCGAAGGTCAAACAAATGGAGCATTTTTGGTTTTCTTCGCTTCTGGATGGTTCTAAGCAAAAGGTTAATGGATGATGCTTTTGATAGATGCAAGTTAATAAAATCAGGGTCCAGAATTAGCCTCTGCCATAGTTTGCAGACACACCTGCAAGCGAAGATGGTCTTCATGGGGAGGCTCAAGAATATTTCCATGATGAGTTGGGATGGCAGGTCTTGTAGAGTAGTCCCCACGTCATTTGTTGGTGGGAATCCTTTTGGTTCTTGACTCTTTCCTTGAGATTCTTTGCCGGCGTTGATTTCGGTGAGTGCGATTTTCCTCCTCCTGCTATTTTCCATGGTCTGTTTTGGTCTGTTTTGAATGGAGCGAGGTCATGGAGAGAGAAACTCTAACAAAAGCACTACCTTGCTGGGGTGTTTTCTGCTTGATTCAGTGGAGAAGGCACTTGATTTACAGGGCAACCTAATAAACGCATGTCCACTTTGAGCTGACGCTGAAAAAAACACGGAAATATCTCAAAGTTCTTTCTTTTTCCCAGATTCTCTGTAACAGAAAAATAGTCGCACCCAGCTAAAAACCGAAACTTTGAACTACCCCAACAGCGTAAATAAAGCGAACCGTCTGATACTCAAATCCTTTCATGTTCCCACATTTTCACAGAAACCAACCAGTGCCACGCAATCAAAATCAAGACTTTGAGGCCGCCAGCCGACGAACATCAAAAGAAGATGCAAAAGCCAACGGCTAGTAACAACGCCTCAGGCCTACGACTACGAATTATACGATCCCAAGTTTCAGCATTTTTCAGGTTCCACTCGTTTCTCACATTATTTCAGCAAGCAAGCAACAAATTGATACAATATATATATATATGAAAGTAGAAATAAGAGAAGACATTAAGCAAAAATGTGCTGGTCTAGAGGAGAACGGCGGAAGGGTGGGCTCGGAAGGTGTTACGCCGTCGTAACAGCTGATCACCAGCTTTCACACACCCACGCACAGAGACAAAGAGAGCGATGACGCCGATGAGGTCGGTCAGACATCTGAGGGGCAACTGGCAAGAGTACACCGTTTCGCTGGACGTTCTTTGCGTACGAGTGGCCTTTTGTTTGGGCCTTTTGGGTGCAATTGGGTAGTTTTAAAACGACAACTGGCAATACTATAAAAGAGTGTGGTCTCGGGTGTGACCTCCATGGCTGAAAATAAGGACACCGTACCATTTTCTTTATGGGTCTGGGTTGGGGGCTGGGCTGGGCTGGGCGGGCGGGCCTAAGCTAAATGGGCTACATACATATATTAAAAAAAAAAAAAAAAATTGAACCAAATGCAGAGGCGGTTGGCCTCCCTGCTTCCGCCTCGGGCTCCTCTTACCTGCCAATCTTCTTTTTCTGGTCGAATTCTCCCTTGTCCGTATGTCCTGATAAAATATAATATTAAGAAGGAAAGAACCCTCTACGCTCAACATTTAGCCAAAAGAAAATAAAAAAACCCTCTCCAGTTTTAAGTAGGACCCATATGATTAAGGCTTTGAAGTGCAAAATGAGGCCCCTCCTCCTACGGCGAAGATGCTTGTTTTATAGATTTTCTGTATTAATTTGGGGTATAAGAATATTCAGGTAGAGAATGACTCGCAGATCATTGTATAGGGGATTCGAGAAAGAAGTTGCAAGGTATGATCTATGGAATTTTTTAGTATTTTTTGCAAAAGTTGAAAAAAGTCTCAAGATTAATCATTTCTACCGAGAAGCAAATTTAGTAACTGGCATTTTGACAAACTTGGACTCAAGCCAATTCGTGGAGTTTAAGCAAATGCCAAGAAAGAGTGACGTTGGAGCTTATAGATTAGATTTATATGCATTAATCTTTGTTTTTTTTTTTTATATCTTTTGGTTTTACTGTTTTGAAGAAGTCTTGAAAATGTTTATCATGTATTTCTATGCAACAAGCGACATATTGCACTCTAATATTTTATTTTTGAGACATTAATCCCATTATGTCATCTCCCCCAACGATTTATATTTCGGAGTGAAATTTGAAGTTAAATATTTATACGTGCCTCTTGTGACCTCAGTTCCTGTCAGATTATCATATTGCTCTTGAATTTTAAACAAATCACGATTTTCGCTTATTAAAGTATTAAATGTGTCAACACTTCAAATATAGGAGACACAAAGTGTATTTAACCCTAAATAAAACTAAATTTTCTATATTGCTTCAAAAATGATACCTCAATGATTTAAAGGACAAACTTGTTTCAAAAATGATACCTCAATGATTTAAAGGACAAACTTTCAATACTGTTGAACTAATTAACCATATCCGGTGGGTGAGGATGAGTTCTAATCTTATCGCGACCAAACGCATTAGGAGTGAGACATGATTATTGTGCATATCAACAATTGACATCACCGAAGACTAACCGAACGCGTTTGGACCAACACCTCAAAACCTAAAACAAAGACAGATATCCATATACAGGTACCTCAAAAGATCTGTACCCTCTCGCATTAGCTTATTTTGCATCCAAATCTGGTTTATTTCTAAACGCATATTCCATTGTCTTTATAATTTAATCAAGCTCCCCTATAGTGGCACTTGACTTTTTTCCTCCCACCATTTTTTTTTTTGGTATTCTAATGTTACTTGATCACTTCAATTCAAAGAACATTGACTTTTGACTTGCAGATCGACTTGTTTCCATGGCCATTACAGGAAGCATTTCTACATAAAATAATGATGTTTCTAGGTGATAAGGTAACAAAAAAGCTGTCTTACAACTCTAACAATATGGTCTGGTGTCCACTAATGCTTCTAGTGTCTTCCTATGACACCTACACATAATTAATGCATATACATGATAATGATAAAAGGTGCACTCAATAAATGCATATTCAAATATATATAATATGCACAAGTTGGAAAATATTTCTGAAAGGGGGGATCTGAAACTAATTTCTCTCACAATTTCCATAATCAATTTACCCATAATATTATTAATGGAAATAACAGGCTGCAGTAAAAGGATTTTCTACTAAATCAGCTCTGTTTATGCAGATACACAGGTATTTAATTGGTCAATTATATATGTAAATTGGAGGCTGATGACACAATTTGAACCCCCTTCCCAATAAGGAAAAAAAATAAAAAAAGAAGAAGAAGAATTGGTGACAATTTGATGAGCTAGCCAAAGTGGAGCAATAGTGAAAATACTCCCTAAACCTTGAGTCACTATCAGGATCACAAACACTGGCATAGATTCCCCTACACTGTCCAAATGGGCCCACAACTTTTGCTTCACCTAACAATTTTAAAACAGGTATTTAAATCTTGGTCGACAAACTTGTACAGATAAAGATCAGACATCGGGTGGCAATATGATTCTCTAATGAATTAGTCAATTTGAGCAGACCCAGTTCCCAAAAAAAACTTTGCAGATACGGACCAAATTTTCTTCTAAAGCAGAGCCTTCAAATTTCCCAGAGACCCTTCTTTTGTTCCCAAAAAAAACTTTGCAGATACGGACCAAATTTTCACTTGCATTTACTAAAGTTAGAGAGACATAATAGCTTCAAATTAAGCACAACCAGAAACCCATTTTAAAGTTTTTCGTGCATGTGTTTTAGGCAGATTTGTCGGCATGAGACCCCTTAAAAACTGATCACCACACCGGAAGCTAGTTCCGGCGAAAAAATTTTGGTTACCGAGAACGATATGTGGCGTATGCTACAGCAGTGAAGCCACCTCCGATATAGAAAAACTTTCCACGAGTAGCTGATGAGAGTCTCCTCCTCTGAGCACCTCCTCCGGCCCTTGACAAGGTGAAGGAGCGGGTTTTTTCCATCGTTACTTCGATCAGAACGATATGTGGCGTATGCTGACAGCAGTGAAGCGAAACCTCCGAAACAGAAAGAAGAGTCCACGAGTAGCTGATGAGAGTATCTTGGCTGGCGGAAATGCAGCTGAGTCTCCAATCTCTGCTCGTAGACAAGGTGGGGGTAGCGGGTTTTCGTTCCTATATAAGGTTGTGCGTTCTACGATCTCGACACTTTCGTGCATCTCTTACCCACATGTTAATGGTGCTGATGGGATGTGGGCATCCGGTGAGTTTGCGCAGATGAATCATCTTATAGTAAGCGACAGCATGCGCTATGCGATAATGATGTAAAGATTAATGTTAGTGACAGTTGTTCTGTTTACATAGGGTACTCTTGCTTTCTAGGGCCTCTTTGAAAGAGCATAGGTTTTCTTCTTCACAGTACACGATCAAGTACTTCCATGGATATTAGTGGCTGAAATAATCTAACTTATGGTGATCCATGTAAAGATAGTTTTTGTGTACTAACATGATATATGATGCTGATACCAAGTGTTCTTCTACATCCATAGAGTGATAGAGGTGTTTCATCAGTTGGTTTGGATCGCTGGCTTCTGCTTTGACAGTATGCAAATATGTGTCGAGACTTTAATGATCCAAAACATGAGAAAATGATTGTTTATAAGTAGGTTCTGAATTAAATATTATAACAATATTGCACAAACAGGGTCGTTATGTTATCTTTACTGAAATCTCTGTACTCAAAACTACTTTATAATTAGATAATATGCAGTAATTCTACAGCTCCCCTTTTAAAGTCTGGTATAGTTAGGAGAGAGAAAAAATAGTGTGAAATGGTGGGGAGCTTGCAAACATGGGGATGGCAGAGGATCAGAAAGTACAAGGGATACCAGAAAGCAAGCAACTGCAAAATAGTACGTACAAGAAGATTACATGTTGGATTTTCAACTCACAACAGATACAACCGATCTGCTTAATTTATCACGATTTGTGGCGATCAATGGTTAGACTCCGTACGCCTTTGGTCTCAGAACTGAAGAATTTGAGACGTTGTAAAACTACTGCTGCAATTTTTATGAAGCAAATTAATGGGAACAGATCACTCGAAGCCCTGAGGATTACTGATCAGGCTTTGCATGACCCTTTCAGTACTAATTCCTTTGTAATATAGACGAAGAGTTCATGTAATGTGCCCTATCTAGTAAAGTTTGTGAGTCAGGCAACATGATCACCCTTCGATAACCTTTAATTAATTAATGCGAGGGAAAGCATGATACTCGGGTGTGTATGCCCTCTTGTTTTTGTTCTTCTTCTTATTTTAATTAAAGTTATCATGAGAATAGATTCCGGAGGTTTATCTACAAGCCCCTACTTTGTTAGACACCAGATATCAATCGCTGGCCTACCATATCACTGATTCCATGACACCAAGCTCACGAACAAGTGAGACATTAATTTTTCTGATTAAATTTTCAGATCTCTTGCTCTTCTTTTGGCTGCAGTACTGGCAGATGAGAACAATCCAAAAAGCTGTGATTTGGTATCAAATTATATACCCTAGCCTCCTGAGACAAATAATTATTAGGTTTTCTGAATCATAGGAGAGGCCTAATGAAATTTTGAAGCTTTTGTACTAGTGGGGAGCCTAAAACAGGAGCAATCATGTGGTTGGGTTTATGTCCATAATAAGTGGGAAACAAGGAAAAGATAGAGTCAACTGGTCGAACAATGTGTTGCAAGTGTAATGGGAAAATTCTAGTGGTGGTACTGATGATTAGTGAACTAGCGCCCGTGCACAATATAGTAGAATCTTCAGTGGTGTAAGATTTATGGCTCAACTTATTCCGCCATTTCTATGTTTGCTAGCTTCGTCTATATTTTTATGTACAACAAGAGAGAGAGAGATGGGGAAAGAGAAGACGTGTCAGTGGAGGTTTTGCTCCTATCTATTGAGATAGGGTACGTAGGGCCAAGGCCATCAATGAAGTTTTTTGACATAAACTTATCTTCAACCCAGCACTTATCCTATGTTCTGGAATGTTTTGCTCTACAATCTACCATTGTATTGGCACATTCACAAGAGGAAGCAGTTAGCAGAAGGGATTCCCTTTTGTTTTGGCAGTACATATAGGAACTAGCTAGACGCTTAATTATGTTTATATTTTTCTTTTTAAATGGAGAGAAATATCATATTTGCTTCTTTGATTAAGTTTTCTGTCTATTCTATATATTTTCATTTTATCTCAATAGCATCTATTTCCCTTCGAATTGCATGGTGTATGTTACAATTCGGAGAGGAAATTGAGAATCCTCCGTATCCTGATATGAGATATGACACTGATGATTGGCCGAGAAAATTTGTGGAATTGGCATTGTACATACATCACTACCCAGTCTGAGACATCATATCAACAGCATCTTTGGAGAATTTAGGAAATTACTCAGCCAAAGAAAGGGAAAAGTGAAAATTAAAATACTTGGAATTGGAAAGCTTTAGCAATTGACCTTTCACTGGGAAGAAAATAATCATTTAGAAAATTGACATGGAATTACTTGGGGTACTTTTCAAGGTCCTTTTCACCTTATCCTTTGCTTAATGAACACGGTTTCGAAGTGCTGAGCTCCTATACGCTCCATATATAAATCTCCTTTCGCTTTCTATGAGAGCTGAAAAAGACGGGGAATAAAGTATACTATCAAGTACTGCTGGAAATAATTGAGGTTTGGTAATGACTAAAAGATACACTTGATGAAGAGTACAGAAAGTAGAGCCCACGACGATATCAAAGTTATTCGGAAGAAAGCAGACCACCAAATTTGATTTTTCTTTCAGGATTATGCATTAATTCACCGTCGC
Organism: Morella rubra; assembly: GCA_003952965.2. NCBI lineage: Eukaryota > Viridiplantae > Streptophyta > Magnoliopsida > Fagales > Myricaceae > Morella > Morella rubra. Next base: position 380,377 of record CM025854.1, read on the forward strand.
AATCAAGAAGAGAAATGGTATGGAGGACATTATTTTCTCATGGATTATTAGTATAAGCTTTAATGTGTCTACTGCCTCAATCCCACTAGTGGGATCCTCCTTCCATACTCGTGTAAAAAATGTTAGGGAATCAACAATTAATGTCTGATTTTATAAGAAGCTTATTCATCTTTCCATCAACTATTTTGCTCCTATGAATCAAAACTCTTGTTGACCAAAAACCAGGCAATTTCTCTTACAGTAGGAACTTCAGAAATTAAAATATTACCTTTTGTTTTTCTCTCAATACGTTTTGTGGTTGGATTTTCATTTCCTACTCACTGGGGCAGACATTTTTTGTTTCTATCCAATTTGAGAACCTTTGAGAAAGATGATCAAAGATCAGGTATATGTACCAAGACATTTCGTAAGTATCAAAATATAGACCAGTCTTCCCCATTGAAAATTAATAGGCTGGTTTTCCTCTGTATTTGAGGTTTCAGGACTCTTGCAGATCCATTTGTAGCCAAAAGGTATTCATAGTCTGAACTTCCTGGCTATATCCTTTGAGCTTTTTATAACTTATAAGCAGACTCAACGAAAATGAATCGGCTTTGACAAAAAAAAAAAAAAAAGAGGATTTATCTCCAAGTTTCAGCCAAACACTGAACAAGATACAGAGGAATGGAAGTGGTTGCTGCAATCTTACTTCTGCATTCAGTTTCGAGGCAGTACAGACAGCTTCAACACAATCCATTAGGCTAAAGAAAACCTACTAATTCGAGTTAAACTGGTTTTATAGACATATGATAGGGCACCACATGGTTTTAACTGAATGTACTACTTTGCCCGATAAGGTAGGCAATCAATGTCATCTTTTAAGTTTTTTAGAAGACCAGAAAATGAAAATGGATTACATTCATATTTGGATCTCTTTCTGTGTAATTGATAACAAAAATGGAGGTAATCTGATCTTTGCATATGAAGATTCATGCATCGATAAATGCTGCATTTAGTTCTCATCAACTCAGATAAAGTATATACAGATTGGTTGAGAAAAGAGCCAAAGTCAGTTCCATTGGTGAAAATATATTTTATTATTGTTTGAATGAATTTATCACCAGAAAAAGGGACAAATCAACGACAACGGCTGCGTAGATTATATTTTCTACCAGTCCAAGAGGCTAGATTCGAATTCTGTCCAATACCCTCTTCATTTGGGGGCAAATAGTCAGGGTCCTTGAGATTGTCCACCCCATCTGGTATCTCAGTGTCAATCCACTGAGACCAGTCTATATCACTATCTGCATCCCAAGACTTAACCTTGTTCATTAGATCGCGTAGCATCTCATAATTCAACCTCTCAAAGTCCCTGCAAAATTGTTGAAGTCACTTCCTTTAGATGCAGAAGCTAACCAATCAACATGAATTCATTCATACCAAATTCTTTCACCTACCTGTATGTGCAAATGGCATGTAGTATCTGAATGGAAGCAAGAATCGCAAAGATTGACCTGACTAGATTGATCATCCAAGTTTGTTGCTCAATGTCATTTCTCATGAATCGAAGTATTGCAGATTCAATTAAGAATGTAAGACATAGACCTGACACAAAAGATCATTGACACTCCAGCTCTTGTAAGCAAGCTATAAGCATTGACATCTTTTAGAAGACAAAAGCGAATATACTTACCAACATAAAGCTGGGGTCTCACGCTGTATGTTGACTTTGTACTGGTGAGCATGTAGAGAATAAAAATCGCTATAGAGTAAACAAAGCAAGCTTTGATTAATCTTGACTCAAGTAACAAAGCATTGTGCAAGGTGAACAGCTTATCTAAAGCTAGAAACATCGTTGCTTGCTTCTGTTCGAAAGCTTCCTGCATAATGTCAATAGATTTTCTGGATGAGGAACCAATTTGAGAACTTGCACAGTGCTGTATTATTTCAAGATGCAAGTTCAAAGAAACAACAAACCTGAGCTGCCAATATTGAGTTTGAGTTTTCAGCCAGATGGTCATGGGCTCGTTGAAGCTGTTCCTGTCGCTGAAGAACCTCTTCTTGCTGCTCGTGGCCGAATTTAGCTACCTGTTGCAAGATGTCCCTGCAAATTTAAAAGCAAAGGACACATAAAATAAAGCGTCCATGAACCAAATATAAAATTGAGTACATGGGCCTCTTGCTGCATGGTATAACCTGCTTTCTTCTAGTGCTTGAGACTGAAATTTGGCCAGCGACTGAATGCCCTGAAGCGCTTCGGATTGTCCCTCCAGAAGTTTTTTTGCTTGTCTAAGGAGATTCCAGCTACCTTCCCAATATCATCAGCTTTGCCTTGGAGGCTTCTCATCTTTGTTTGCATTGATTCTCCGACTTTGCTTATCTTATTCTCTAGTTCAACAGTTTCATACTGTAAATTGTTAATCTCCTTCCCGAGGTTATTGTAGGAATCATGAATCGCTGTCATCCCTTCATCCAATTGTATCTTCATCCTGTCTTGCCCTCTCTGCAATTCTGATTGAGAAGCTGCAATCTTTTCAGATTGCTCCAAAACTACCTCTGACTGCATCAAGACTTCATTGATGTGATTGCTAACGTTCTCAGAAGTTCGAGCCACTTTTTGCGTTTGTTGATCAATTCTAGTCAAAGAATCATGGATATCTTTTGAGCCCTGCAGCAAATGCTCTGATTTCTCTTCAATGTTTTCTAATTTCTCTTCCGCATAGTCAGCTGATTTTACCAAATGATTCACCAGTTTCTCTGTTTTTTGCCTGAAATAGGCAGACCTGCAAATAGAACAAAATCATATTTTAAATCAGATATTTGAATTTTATTTTTGCTTCTTCTACATCCCTTTTCAGCCTGACAACAAGAAGTCCATTCCTAGATTACAAAGATTCCATCCGGCCAACATAAGTAGCAAGTAGGCTAAAGCTCAACCATTCGTTTTTTATTGCATTTGCTTAGGAAAAAAAAAAAAAAAAGTAGCAAGTAGGCTAAAGCTCAACCAAGAATTATAGAAACTTATTTCAAGAAAATACAATAAATCAAATAAGAAAGCATAATGGACTTAACTGTAACTGATTGCAAATTGAATTGGTTTCCAGGAAGAATTGACGATATGTATGAATGGCATTGTTATCTAGTTTTTCGAGGCAGGCCTTCATGGGAGATGCAGCGTGGCATGAGGGAAAGGGGGTTCTTCCAGAATCCTTCTGAAAGCAATTGCTAAGATCCCAAGCGAATCTCTTCCTTCTTTCATTGTCATCAGCATTGATCTCAGAGCACTTGGAAAAAAGTCCTTGATAAGCATCATGCCAGCAGGATCTTAAGCCTGTTAGTTTTCCTCTTGCATTATTAACCCTTTCGATTCCCTTCTCATCATTGAGATCGTCTATAGAGAACTCAGCCACAGCATGACCAGAAATACTTAGTCTCTCTGGAGGGTCCTCGCTAGACTGTTTCTTGTCAGTAAACCAAGACCATGACACTCCAGAATTTGACAGTGAGAGTGAGACCAACAGAGAAAGAAGAAGCTTGAATTGGCCCATCCTGATTTATTATCCACGGAACTGCTGCTTCTTTGCTTGATCACCAATATTCTGGAAACTGCATTATATAGACCAACCAAGTATATCATTAAGCTTCCAGTACTGCATAAGAGCAGGCAAACTGTATGCATGATGCATCTCTGTCATGAATTTTGAGTAATTAGATTTCAAGTGCTAGAAAAGGAAGCTCAATTCCATCCTGATAGGGAACAAATATTGGTTTATCAGGGAATCCCAAAAGATTATACAAGTAATTAAATGCAGCATCCGTTACTATCATAATTCAGCTACAACATAAAAAAGAGAAAAGGAAAGGAACCAATAGAAAGGCAAAACTGTCCCTGATTATATTAGAATCTATGACCATCTCAGATTTCAGTCTCTAAAACATGTTATACCTGCTGCATGAAGTTTTCTGGTAAGGTTGCACTTAACTTCTAGCTAGACAGTTCATTTGGTTTCAGAAAAATAGTCTTGATACTTCCGATAGTTATCATGAGTAATTCCTATTTTACTTCTCGCTTTTCGTTTTCTCTTCCACCGAGAATTCCAACCCACTTATCTTAAACCTTGCAATATAAATAATTCGACCAATGATTTTCATGGTGTGGGATTTTGATGCACTTACATGTAACCTGACAGATGTACGTAAATGATCAAACCTGAAGTCCTGAACATATGTGTTATCAGTTCTACTCTTTTAGATGATGCTTCTTTTACCTGTAGGCAGGGTGATTTTGATGAGAAGCCAGGCGGGACTCCAATATCGTAAGCGACTGCCGTACAAAGAACGTAGACGATTGCAGAGGAACGAACTTTAAGATTAGAAACAACAATAAAAAGAAACGTTTTCTCGGTTGAATGAGAGAGAAGAGAGAGAGAGAGAGAGAGAGAGAGAGAGAAAACTTTCTTGAGAGTGGTGAACTGGCTGTTGATCTTTCAGGGCCAATTATCTAGAAAGCGAATTGTTTTGGGTATTGGGTGAATGCAAAGTTGTAACTTCGACAGCAAGAAAGCTTTATATATATGCAAAATTGATATTAGTGTTTAGAAACAGACCGACAATAGAAGCACAACTTTTCAACAATGGAAAAAATAGAACTTTTCTATTTTGAGAAATAGAGAAATCAATTTCCTTTCTGCAATAAGGATCCTGGTCCGAGGCGGTTTAAGTTCCATCAGACACCACCGACTCTCTGTTTCCAATCATAACAGTTTACTAAATAAATAAACTTCTAAGTTTGTTGCAAGGGAAACGTAAAGGAAAAAGAGCAACACCCAATTGGAATTGGTCATCACGTTAGGAACATGAACTATGAGCCTTACTAAATAAGGAAGGAAAATCTTTTATGTGACGTTCCTTTATATATTTCTTCTAAAATTTCCCTTTTTGTACAGATGGTGCTACTCACAGACCCTCAGCCTCCTCCTTTCCCATTCAAGTGGGTCATATGACAGCTAATCCACAGATCAAAGAAGTGCGACCATACGGGAAGGTTGGAAGAACCCAAATGGTGAACCATTGAGCAGGATGGAAAAGGAAACAGTGGTTAAGCACTGTTTCTCAAGTAAGATATTTTCAGTTCAGTTTTAATATGCTAAGCATGGTTAGAAGGAGTAGATCTTTTGATTTTCTATTTTTTAGATAATAATAGTTATTTTCTGAGTAGATTAGATATATCTAGAGTCCCTTTATATATATATCAACATGATCATATTTCCTTTCAGAACCTTAATGACAAAAGCTTTTCTTTGAGATAGACAGAGTTTAGGATAGTATATTGTAAAATTCATTGCAAATTTTATTGGTAATAGGTTTGGTGTTGATTGGAAGGACCTGCATGTGAGGATTAGCTGTGTTCCTCGTACATGAACACAAGCACTTGGGTTACAGAAAAGGTACAAACATTTTTACTTGTGAAATATAGCTTGCAGCAGCTTAAACAAGATTAAGCTTTTACAGAGCAAGCAGGAGGATTCTGTATGCCATCAATGTTGGGTGTAACATTAATGCATTCGGAGATAGCATCGCCATCGTTTCCATTGTATGCAAGGTCTATGTCGCGAAGCTGCACATTTTGACATGGCAGTGCCTTACTGCAATGAAGCTGGACTGCCTGCTTTGTTGTAGTAGTGCCTCTTATGTTCTCAAAGCTAACCTTGCTGATCTTAATCTTAGAAGGAATCTACAACCAAGAAAAACCACCAAAGTTATGGTATTAGAGATATTCCTGGACTTTCCAACACGAAGTCAAAAAAAGAAGAAGGAGAAGGAGGTCTGTATGATGCAAGTACCTCTGCTTGGCATTGATTGTATGGGCAGTATACTTGATCTATGATGATAGGATTGGCAACGTTATCCATGGTAATGTTCTCGAAACGCATATGAGAGGCAGCGCCGTCGAAGGAATTTGGCCATGTTTTGATTCTGACTCCATTCATTGTCTTTGTAAGGGTGCAACCAATAACTTTGACTCCAACCACCGGTTCTTCACCATCGTACTTACCGAGACTTCCTATGCTGATTCCATGGCCAGGTCCACAACTCACTCCCTTGACAACTATATCCTTGCTTCCATCACCAAGAGAGACACAGTCGTCTCCAGTTCCGATATGCGAATCGATTATCCGGATCCCGGTTGATCGTCCAATATGGATTCCATCAGTGTTGAGGCTATCTTCAGGCGCTGTGATGGTCACTCGCCTGAAGGTAACGTTTTGGCACCCCAAAACATTAATGTGGAACTGTTTGCTGTCCAATGACGTGATGTCGCGGATTTCTGAATTGGTGACGAAGTTTAGCCTTATGTTCTGTGCAATATTAAGAAACAATTAGGCACCACAAAGTCTAGTGTCAATCCTTTTGTCTGTCTGATATACTTCTTAACATGGAGCAAAATTATAAAGAACTTACGATGGGAAGCGGACTGCAGAATTTATTTTTGGAACAATCATTTTTTCCCCATGCTGTTTTTCCTTGGCCATCAAAAGTTCCACCACCTGACAAAGTTAACGAGTCGATACGTTCCAAAGTGACCCAACTAGCATCTTTGAAGAAACTGGGGTCTCCTGGGGCCTGTAAGGTGCCTTGAACCTGAACCTCAATATGACTCTTGCAAGGACCTTGTAAATTGGCTGCGCCTAGCCTGTATGTCCCAGCTGGAACCACAACTATGCTCCTACTGGGTGATGCACAAGCAGCTTCCCAAGCCTTTCCCAAAGCCTAAGGACAAAATGAAGAACAATTTCATTGATTTTAGCATAACAAGCACTTCCAGCAAACATATTTTCCATCTTAAGTAGAACATCAAAGTGCATATATATATATATACCAGCGTGATATCCCCATTGGCCTGTGCTCCGTAGTTTCTCACATCAAAGACACCTGATTGGGCCCTGGCAGTGGATGTGAGAATCAAAAGCAATGATATTGTTGCAATATTCAACTTGAAACCCATTTTTCCTTTGAGCTGATACGAGTTTACAATTTTTCTTTGGGTCTAGATCAGACTACTAGCTAGAGAATTCTGAATACGCCATTTTGGTTTAAGCTATTTATAGTGCAATAGATAAGCTCATCACCACTAAATGTACAAACTAATTGCTAACTACCTTTTATGTAATTTAACACAGAGGCTGCAAGGTTATACCAAATTCTGCACTATTATTAGCATTAATGTTGCTTTACTACCAGCTGCTGTTATTGTATTGGGAACAACTTGGCTGCTACCCGGTGAAAGAAGTGGTAGAGAGAAAAGGAAAAACATGTTAACTCGGTTGGCTGTCTTAATTAAGTAAAGGCCTGAACGATATGCTGCTCTTATTGATCTGCAGAAAACAGAGAAAAACAGAGAAGTTGAGGGATGTTGCGAAAACACATATTCAATGGTTTGCGGCATTCAGCTGCTCCAGCAAGTACACAAGGCATTTGGTGCATTTGTTAGGTAATTTCCTGTATGAAAAATGTGTTGGATTTTGAAGGATCGTTTATCAAATATCACATAGAATGATTAATCACAGATGCTCTCGTGAGGGTAAGAAATTTAGGAGGTAAATTGACAAAACGTTGTCAAGGAATGAAAGAGATTGGATTGAATAAAATAAATCATTCAACGCCCACTTAAGAGTTTCCCTTGCAACACTTTACTAAGAGGTATAACCTTACGAAAAGGCACCTCTTTTCACACTAACACGTAACTTAGGCAACCCCTCCACGGAAGTACGTAACCGTTCATGAAGGAACATGTAATATGAGCACCATTGTCATGATGTGATCATCCCAAATTCCAAAAAAATGGACCGGTACCATGTAACTAAAATTATTACATGCATCCAGGCAAAAGTTAAAGCTTGAGTGGCAGTTTCTTTTACATTAGTCTTCTTTAAGATTCTATAGTGTTGGTAAGCTAGTCTACTTGTTGTATGTTAATGTATTTTAGTTGGCATAAAACTTCATGACGTGTCTTAGTTTATTCCTGAGATACGTGGTTAATGAAGCCCTGCTCAAAGTCCAGCAGTTCAACATGATTGGTGATAGTCTAGGAAATGGTTACAGTTTGATTGAAGTCTGCGTACAGTTTGCTTACACAGAGCTGGCACTTTGATGTTTTGAGAGCCGGGAAATTTTGTTCCGAGTTCATTCCAAGTTTAATCAAGATTGACGAAAGCCTGTTATAACAGTTTTAAAAGAAGCGCCCAAGATTCAAGAAGTCTTGAAACTTCGTGAATCCCTTCCCTCCGACCCTTCAGAGTATAAAAGCCATTTTCTTTCATTCATTCAACACGTTCCTTGAAATCATTTTGAGAAATCTAGCTATTGAGAGCGTTGATGAAATATTCCCTGCAACTGTTTCTATAGACTGTTCTGTGTAAACTGAGAGCAAACCTTGCGAGAGTTTCCTTTCCCTTCTCATCTCAGTTTGGATTTTATCACCAAGATAAACCTCGATTAAGAAGGTTAACTCCAGAAGTTGCTGGAGATCTACCAAGGCTGGGTGTTCCAGTTGTGAAGAAGCCAATTGCACGTGAGTGTGTGGAAAGATTGGCTTGGCTGTAAAGTTTGGTTTTTCGGGATCAAGAATTTCAAACGGAAGAGGAGTTTCTCGTTCCCTGCAAGAGGCAGATCTGGATGTGGTATTCCAAGTAAGGTAACGGTAGAGTTAGACTAGCAATGGGGAGTTGGGTAGTTGATAGATCACCGTGTGCCGAGTTTGAAGATTCTAGTGGATTCAATTAAACCGGCTTACGAGCCCGGAGAGTTTTTCTCTTTTGAAGAAGTTCTTCAAAAGATTTTCTCTTCGTAACCAAATCTTGGTGTCTCTGTTGTGATTGTGTTTACGTAGATTAACTTGTTGACGTAGATTAACTTGTTGTTCTTGTTATTAATTCTTTCTTTAGATTCCTTGGTTAAGAAAGAATTATAGAGGTGTTCTGTCACTTGATAATCTGCTGTCCATATTGGTTTATTACTTCCGCATTATATTTGTATTGCTTTAACTCTCTTGAAATTTACTGATTGAGTTTGTGAGGAGTGTGCAGATTTTAAATGGTTATAGTGTTAAAGAAAAATCAGAACCTATTCAACCCCCCTTTCTAGGTTCAGCAACGCCATTGAGTCTTGAACCGTCCACTTCAATTGGTATCAGAGTCATACATCGACTCCAAAGACTCAAATATTCAATATGGATAAAGCCCAGTCACTGAATGTTCCTCCGTATTTCGATGGATCGAACTACGCGTATTGGAAAGTGAAAATGAGAGCATTTCTCAAGTCTATAGATGAAAAAGTGTGGACCTCTGTGACTTTAGGATGGGAGAAACCTTATGTTACTGTAAATGAAGAAAAGATTGAGAAAGAACCACAGCAATGGTCTGCAAGTGAGTTGCTAAATGCCAGCTGGAATAGTAAAGGATTAACGCCATTTTCATGAGTATTTTCCCTGAAGAATTTATGCGGATTTCTAACTGTGAAACAGCAAAAGAGGCGTGAGATATCCTCTTGGTCACCCATGAAGGTATAAAGGCAGTTAGAGATTCAAAACTGCAAATGAATATTACGAAATTTGAGAAGTTAAGAATGAAAGACAACGAAATGTTTGATGAGTTTTACGGGAAACTCACAAACCTGGTCAATTGCAGCTTTAGTTTAGGTGAGAAAATACCTGAATCTAAGGTTGTTCGTAAGATTCTAAGATCTCTACCAGAAAGGTTTCGGGCTAAGGTGACAGCCATTGAAGAAAGTAAAAATCTGGACTCAATCAAGCTTGACGAACTGGTGGGCTCTCTTCAAACATATGAAATGGGGTTTCCTTCATCTAAGAAAGGAAAATCAATTGCCTTGAAAGTAAAGAATGATTATTCGGATTCTGAAGATGAAGAAATGGATGAAGAAGATATTGCCCTGTTTGTCAAGAAATTCCGAAAAGTCTTCAAATTTAAGAAGGGCAGAGGCAGAAACTGGAATGCACAGAAAGTCAAATTCAAAGCCCTTTACCAAGTCATGTTGGAAGAACAATGAACGAAGGGAATTCAAGAAAAAATATGACCAGGGGTTACAATGTCATGAATGCAAAGGATTTGGCCATTTTAAAGTTGAATGCCCGACATTCTTGAAATCAAGAGGAAAGCACGTATCCAAGAAATCTTTTTCAGATTCAGAGTCTAAATCAACCTCCCCAGACCATGAACATGCTGATAAGGAGAAGGAAAATTTTGTAGCATTTACATCATCTATTTTATCTAACGAGTTTGCTGATGTTGATGATCTAGATGAAACCTCTGCTAAAGATATAAATGAAGTTGAATACGTGAAAAAAGCTTATCAAGAGCTGTATGAGGAGAGTATCAAAATCAAAAGCGAGAATGTCATGATGCTTAAGAAATTTGATTGTGTTGAAAAAGAGAAAGAAGAACTTGTCAGTAAGTCAGTAGAATAAAGCCAGACAATTCAAGAGCTAACCATAAAAAATCAAGCTCTTGAAGATCAAGTTGCAAAGCTGATTAAGGAGCTGGAACAAGCTGATATTCAACTGAAGAAATTCACTGTGGGAACCAGTCACCTTGACAAGATGCTTCAGGCTGGACAATCTGACAGCAATAAACATGGTTTGGGTTTTAAGAATTCAACATCAGTTCCCTCAACCTCAAATAAGGTGGTATTTGTGCCAGCAACTAAGAACAATTCCACTGAACTTGCACCTCCTATAAACCTAGTCTCTTCAAAATACTCTGCTTCAGATTCATACCTACTTGTTTTCATTGTGGAAAAATTGGACATACTAAGTCAAAATGTTTCGAGTTTTTGAAAAATAGAAACAGACACGTTTTTTCATCCACAAATAATTTTTCCAGATTTGATTTGAATAAGTTGATGGACCAAATAAGAAGCTTATGTAAATGTAAGCAAAATGAACAAGGTTGCAGAATTTCTAGGATCCGAAGTGAGCATGGAAAAGAATTCGACAATTCTAGCTTCAATTTATTTCGTCCTGTTATTAATCAAAAGATGATATGGAGAAGGAAAGATATTAACTCTTGTCATCAAGATTTGAATCGTTGATACAAGCTGTAGGTTTCTGTCAATTATCTTATAAATTTTGATTTGAAATTTAGTTTTTCTTGGTTATGCATGTGTAATAATATTCTGTGTTAATCTAACATTCTCTTAGATAATATTCTGATAATGTCTAGAATTTTTTGATGATTTTGTAAAAATTCAGAAAAGTATAATTGTCTGCAACTTTACTGTAATTTTTGCTTCACTTGAAATTTATGTGTAGTCTGTCGATTCTATTTGATAATGGTGGAAAGTGCTCATAATAAGACAGATGGTTCAGAGTTTTAGTTGTGTTTAAAAAGTATGGATATGTTGTTCATCAAGGCCGAGAGTATTTCTTTTAGTAGAAATTGTAGGGAAGGCACAGAGACCTGGTCTGATAGTTTGCCCGGGGATGTTCAACAAGGCTTTGGATGACTGGAAATACCGGGGACAAAGACTGTAATGCAGGGGAGTTCAGCAAGGCTGGGTGTGTTTTTTTGGAAAAAGCCCGGTTAGACAGGGCTAGAGTGCCCTGGGAAAAGCCCAGTAAGTCAGGAGCTTGTTCATGCCCTGAAGGCAGGTAAGTCAGGGGCGTGTGTATGCCCAGGAAGACAGGGAAGCTCGGTATGCCCGGGATGACCGACAAGCATCTGTATGCTCGGAATGACCGGGGCGAGATGCTTGGTATGCCCAGGGAAACTATGCCCGGATGCTTGGGGACAGGCCAGCAGGCGAGACATACCCAGCTAAACTGCCTGGGGTGATCAGGGACAAGATGACTGGGATGACCGGGGAAAATATGCCCGGGGTGACTGAGGACAATATGCACGGGATGACCAGGGTCAAGCCTAGCAGGCTCGGTATGACCGACAAATTTCCAGGCCTACGATAACTCGGGATGCCCTGTATGCCCGGGGTCTTTTTGGTCAGGCGTCGCCTCGAGTCCTATATTTTTTAATATTCTTAAGCTTATTACCCCCTCTTACTCATTTTTACCCCAGCTTCCACTCACTTTCTACCCGATGTCTCTCTTTCCTTCTACTCCTGATTTGTGCCGCCACACACACTTTTACTCATCTTTGATTCTTGTTGAAGAAAACTATTGTTTAATCATCCACTACGGGTTGAAAAGGTAAGATTCTTAACTTTTCTAACTTTGTCTTTATATTCTATATGAATTTTTGACTGGTTGGTGGTCTTATGACCTTGTGGTCCCGTATGATGGGTTCGTATCAAATTTTTTAGATCTATGTGTTTCTACTTATAGTTTGCATAAAATTTCTTATGGATTTTACTGTCAAAGTGATTTTAATGAGATTTCTTCAATACCCATTTCTATCGGAACTTTATTTCGGCATATTTATCATTTTTTTCTTGAAAATAAAAATAAATCTGATAAATCTTTTGATATCCTGCTTATATAACACTTCTATTTGTCAAATTAAGTCAGATTAAGGGTTTTGCTTAACTTCTGATAATGCTATGCAGGAAATATAGTGTACTTATCTCCCTTGTCATTGTATTTTGTTGGGGAGTATTATATGTTGCAGGGGAGTAATACTCTGAATTGCTTGAAGTAATTTTTATTATGACGTGAATGAAGTTGTTGATTGATGAAGAACTTTTTGAAGTGTTAATTTCTTTTCAAATTTTTGTTCTGTTTATCCCTGCTGAACTAAGTTGATCTGTTTTGATGAAAAATTTTAATTTTTCTCGTGATGTGTTTTGGCCTCCTTCTTGACAAAAAGGGGGAGAAGAAGTTGTTGTTCATGTGTTTCACATGATAAATGTTCGTGTGTTTCACTTGATAAAAAGGGGAGAAGGTTGCTTCACTGAAGTAGTTACAATGAAAGTACATAATTGATAAATTGAAAAACGGGGGAGAAGTTGCTACTTGGCTCAGGGGGAGAAGACTTGTGAACTTTTCAGTTTTGATTATCATTGTGAAGTTTCAATAAGTTGTGCTGATAGAAAGGGGGAGATGACCTCCTATGGTAATGCTTATCTCAGATGCTTATCTCAGGGGGAGATTGGTGTTTAACTTTAATGCTTATGTTATTTCATTTGAAAATTTGAACTAACTCTGGACTAATGTTTCTGTGAGTTATTGTGTTTTTGTTGAGATTGCTTTGTGCAGGTTAATAAAATCTCAGGAATAATGTTTAGCCTATGTTTAGAATAGGTTGTGTGTCTCTTTATGAATAGGTTCTATGGTGGTGACCAGCAGAACTTATGTCATTAGGGATTGGGTTTGTTTTGTCATGAAGTTCGCCAAAGGGGGAGACTGTTAATGTATTTTAGTTGGCATAAAACTTCATGAACGTGTCTTAGTTTATTCCTGAAATACGTGGTTAATGAAGTCTGCGTACAGTTTGATTGAAGTCTGCGTACAGTTTGCTTACACAGAGTTGGCGCTTTGATGTTTTGAGAGCCGGGGAAGTTTGTTCCGAGTTCATTCCGAGTTTGATCAAGATTGACGAAAGCCTGTTATAACAGTTTTAAAAGAAGTGCCCAAGATTCAAGAAGTCTTGAAACTTCGTGAATCCCTTCCCTCCGACCCTTCAGAGTATAAAAGTCATTTTCTCTCATTCATTCAACACGTTCCTTGAAATCATTTTGAGAAATCTAGCTATTGAGAGCGTTGATGAAATATTTCCTGCAACTGTTTCTATAGACTGTTCTGTGTAAACTGAAGCAAACCCTGCGAGAGTTTCCTTTCCTTTCTCATCTCAGTTTGGATTTCTATTACCAAGATAAACCTTGATTAAAAAGGTTAACTCCAGAAGTTGCTGGAGATCTACCAAGGCTGGGTGTTCCAGTTGTGAAGAAGCCAATTGCACGTGGGTGTGTGGAAAGATTGGCTTGGCTGTAAAGTTTGGTTTTTCGGGATCAAGAATTTCAAACGGAAGAGGAGTTCCTCGTTCCCTGCAAGAGGCAGATCTGGATGTGGTATTCCAGGTAAGGTAACGGTAGAGTTAGACTAGCAACGGGGAGTTGGGTAGTTGATAGATCACCGTGTACCGAGTTTGAAGATTCTAGTGGATTCGATTAAACCAGCTTACGAGCCTGAAGCGTTTTTCTCTTTTGAAGAAGTTCTTCAAAAGAGTTTCTCTTCGTAACCAAATCTTGGTGTCTCTGTTGTGATTGTGTTTACGTAGATTAACTTGTTGTTCTTGTTATTAATTCTTTCTTTAGATTCCTTGGTTAAGAAAGAATTATAGAGGTGTTCTGTCACTTGATAATCTGCTGTTCATATTGGTTTATTACTTCCGCATTATATTTGTGTTGCTTTAACTCTCTTGAAATTTACTGATTGAGTTTGTGAAGAGTGTGCAGATTTTAAGTGGTTATAGTATCAAAGAAAAATCAGAACCTATTCAACCCCCCCGCTCTTCTAGGTTCAGCAACACCATTGAGTCTTGAACCGTCCACTTCATTGTAAACTCACTCTGTTTCCAAAACTCGAGGGGGATCATTCAGTTGAACCACATAGCAGCGAACAATATGATTATACGAATGAAGCCTTTTTGGCATTTGGGTTTCTATTTTTGTTTTCTGTCCACCAACATAATCCCCTAAAAGCCATGGTAGCATTCAGTTAGGTGGTGGATGGGTTTAAGATTTGCACTGAATAAGGAAACATATATACGAAGAAATTTCCAAAAACATATGAATCGTGCTTTTACTGCACTAGGGGACAAAACACCATGACTGAATATTAAGGTTGTACATTCGAATTTCTCAGAAATTAAACCTTTATGCATGCATACCATATATATTTCCATTACCAATAAGCAAAATAAAAAATAAAAAACTCCTTTTTTCTTCTATTAAAATTGGTTTTTTAATAACAAACATGTTTTATGAACTCGTTGCTTGAAGAAAGCTTTCTCAGAAACCTAGGCTGCTTCGACTTCCAGTGATTAGGCTCACAGCCAAAAGATTACAGTCTTAGCAAGATCACTAGGACAGATCGATGATATCTAAACCGATGGGCCCATTAACACTCAATCATCAGCCATCAGGCTTGTCACCTTTGCAATTCACTGGTGCATGCATCTATATTACTCCTGATTCATAAACGACAGGCTTCCAAATAGTAAAGAGTAACACAAATGAAGAAGTACATCCCTTGTCTGGTTAAGGAAACCGCTGAAACGACCCACCATCTTTTCGAACCAGAAATATCGATGGAGTCTTGGAGACATAAACGACCATCGTGTGCTTTTTCTTGGCCATAAAGCTTAGTCCCCTCATATTTACAGGATAAAATTAGATTGCCCTTTAAGTTTCAATTTTTCTGCTCTTGAAGTTGTAAAAAATATTAATTGTCGCCTCCTGATCAATTTGATAAGTTAAATAAGACGAAAAGTATGCCTCCGATATCAATTTGACAAGTTAAACCAATATAGATGGACAGAAATTAATGTCCCTCTAAAATAAAATTAGAATACAAAGTTAAAAATTAAAATAGTATTGAACGTTTTAATATTTGTTATTATATTACTTTTTATTTTTTTAACTTCCTCAATTTGTCAATAGTTTTGTGATATTGGAGGGACATTATTTTAATCATTTTTCGTGCGGACATGCAACTTGAGGGATACTTTAGAATATTTTACTCATTAAACATCATATATTATAATGTTTCCCCTCAGATTAACGTGATTAATGGGGTAATTTAATTTGATTTTTACTCCATAAATATCGATCAATGTTTCCCTTCAGATTAAGTACATTTAATGGGTACTTTCATTTTACTCCATGAATATAGAGCATGCTATGATGTTTTTCCATGGATTAAACATGTGTAGACTGCCCGGTAGTGATTAAGGGACGTGGTTGATGATTAACATTTTGGTGCTGCAGAACATGAGATCAGGATAAACATGATGATATATAACAGACTTCATTAATAATCGCAAATTCCATCCACAACTTTTGTGGACAACCGAATATCAGTAAAACATTGAAAAGGCCAACGGTCTACAACCCATGCCAGAAGTATACAAAAAATTTGCATGAAATGGACCCTACTCTTTATCAAATTTCTGCTAGCTGTCCTTATTGTTGGCGAAACCAAAGCATACATCCTCTCACAGTAAACGGATCGACGCATGCAGTTGAGCTGTTTTCAGCGCAGCATAAAGCGCATCTACTAATTAATTATTATTTCTGACTAAGTATTTTATTCAAGCTCGAGTTTTATTCAAGCTTGGGTCGGTGGAGGCCGGCTTGGTACTTGGTACTTGGTTTACGTTGTTTTCATTTACAAGGAGGAGGGTTATTCGTGCCGGAAAACTTGGGTTTGACATTACGGCATACCGCTTGAGCTTCTCCCGTAGTGGACTTGAGGTTGATGCCAGAAAGAGATACATTCTCGCAGGGGACGCCCTTACTACAAGCAAGCTTGACAGCTTCTGGACCTGCAGAAGTTCCTTTAATGTCCTTGAAGGTAACATCGCTGATCTTAATCTTAGAGGGAACCTACAAGCAGGAAAACCCACCAAAAATATCATAAAAGTTTTTTTTTCTTCTTCTTTTTCTTGTGTTCATCATGAACACTGTATACGTACGAATCTGGTAATAACAAACAAATTCCACATGAAAATATTCTTACCTGTGCTTTGCACTGACCGTATGGGCAGTACTCTTGGTCTATGAGGATCGGATTTTGGACATTGGTCATGGTGATACTCTCAAAGTGCAAATTGCTTGCAATGCCAGAAGAAGGGCTTGCAGGCCATGTTTTGATCCTTACGCCATTCTGTGTGTTGAGGAAGGTGCAATCTGTCACAGTGATTCCACGCACAGGCTCCTCATTCTGATACTTCCCAAGGCTTCCAATGCTTATGCCATGGCCAGGTCCACAAGTTACTTTCGTGATAGTAACATTTTCGCTTCCATCACCAATGGAGATACAATCGTCACCGGTTGCAATTTTCACATCAGTAATGGTGATCCCAGACGAGCGTCCCATGTGGATTCCGTCAGTGTTGGGACTGGTTTCAGGTGCAGTGATAGTCAAGCGTTGCATCGTGAGGCTCTCACAACCCAACAAGTTAAAGTGGAAATTTTTGCTGTTCAGTGAGGTTATGTCCTGGATCACTGAATTTGTGAGGAAGTCGAACCTTACACTCTGTTCATTTTGAACCAACAAGTACAGTGTTAGAAAATTCGGCATAATTAGTATGTAATTAATATCCATAAAGTCACAGTTGATAACGTAAAAAGCCAAGATTTAAATCTTACAGTGGGAAGTGTTCCGCAGCTGCCGCTTTTGTCACAACCGTGATCTTTCCAAGTCGACTCTCCATTGCCATCTAAAACTCCACCGCCTGAGAGAGTGAACTGGTCGATACGCAGAAAAGTGATCCATGCATCCTTTAACTGGCCAGGGTTTCCTGGAGCCACTAAGGTGCCCGAAACCTGAAGTCCAATAGGGCCGTTGCAAGGACCTGGAAAAGTCACCTTGCTTAACTGGTAAGTTCCTTTTGGAACGACAACTGTGTTTGAACCTTCTGCTGCGCATGCGTCTTTCCAAGCGTCTGTCAAGGCCTAAAGGCAGTAACCAAAAACACAAACGAGAGTTATAGCGCATGCAGATCATGAGCAATATTTCTGACAGACCCGTATTTTATACAACATAATTCAAATTGCACTGCTGCATGCAGCAGCTTGCACACCTTGGCGATATCTCCGTTGGTCTTTGCGCCATATGATTTCGTCACATCAAAGATGGCGGAGTCAGCAATATTGGCGATGGATGCCAACAAAAACAGAGAGGATATCAGAGCGACACTGAATTTCAAAGCCATAATATGGTTCCAATCTTACTTTTCTCGATCCTTTGCTTAATTCCTTGTTTTGTGATCTGTATCACTTTGTAAGAATCCTTTGGCTAACAAGCTATTTATACTGCAACCGGGAACCTCAAGACTGTTGAAACTTTCAACTGATTGTTCCCTAATTTTATGCAAGGCCTCTAAGAAGTTGGAAGGTAGGAGTTCAACTTTCGTCCTATTATTAGACTTCATGCTGTCATTTGCCTGAAATTTGTTCCGGCATTTTCTCACTGACACAAAAATTTGCTACTTGTTAGGGAGAAGTGGCATGACCTAGAAAGAATATCGGGTCACAAGGTAAAAAAAAATATATATATATATATTTGGAAAATTATTTTCTGTCCGAATTATACATGTCATTTAGACAAATCATGGACACATTTATTGATGCTTGTTGTCCGAAATTTTACCTAATCGAATACGAGTGTGGTTATATTTGGATTGTACTAAATTACTAATGAGTATTATAATGTACGCCTATTCGAGGAATATTAGAAACCAAAAAGAGTTGACTACCTAAATTCCTCGTTAGGTTTTGGGCTCTTTCTAAAAAAAGGTCTTTACAATCGTTCAAAAAATTACTTAAAAGGCTCGATCACATGTCTAGTCCAATAAAATTACAACACGTGTCATTTAAAATGCAAAAATATATACTTAAGACTTGCCACGTCACCTAGGAAAATCCACGTCAAACTCCAAATAAGTAAAATCAAAAGAAATAAATTAAGGGTTAACAATTAAAAAATTTTGAAAAAATTAATTATTTAAAAAAATAAAATAAAATTCAGAAAAGTTGAAAAGTGAAAAATAAGAAGAAATTTCTTAAAAAATACAAATTAATTAAAATTTTCAATATAAAAATTTCAACTAAAGAAATTAAAAACTGAAAATTAAAAGGAATCAATTAGAATTAAAAAACTTTACAAACTAAAAAGTATAAAGATTAATTACAGGATTAAAAATTAAATAAAACAATTAAAACTTTAAAAAAAATTAAATTAATTAAGACCCGCAACACCCTTGGGCAGTGGCTGCAACATTATATACTCCAAGCTGCAGTACTGTTCACTTTTGCAACATAATAGCACTCTATATATATATTAGCCGTCTGATTAAATTGTACGTGCTCCTTAATTAAGTGTACGTACGGCGATCAATATTTAGCTTAATGTTTGAGATATATTGACATGGACTATGTTAGCTAGGCAGACTTGATCCGGTATGATCACAGGCTTATTTTGTTCCTCCCCTCATCCTTAATTTATTGTTTTCCTTCTAATTGCTCCAGATATATATAGATGAATGGCTTCTTCAAGATTAATTTAGTAAAACTCAGTGCAAGTTAATTCTGAGCAAGACCGAAAGGACGACTAAATAGATATATATAGCAACCTCTTACCCCTTTTGTCCCCATGTTTGTCATCTTCATGAAATTCACCTTTACAATTGAAGCATGATTTCTTGTAAGAGATAAACACACTACTTTGCGTGCACCCTAGCCCCTTCAAATATATATGGAAATTTTGATATGTACTTTACATCTCATACTATATAGTACTTTTATCACATTATACTTACCGACTATTGATTTCAAATATTTTTCATGCGTCATTTTAATTTATTTTTTTTATCAATTTAAACAAGAAATGATTTTTTGACTTATGAAATGAAAATTTTTTATCTCCATATGACCTCCTTCTCATTACCCGCATTAACGATGGACAAATTTGTTCGGAAACAGAGCTCTTTTTAAAGCAGCATTCTCCCTTGACTTAAGCTTTAATTGAATTATATATGGAATTCTCTCCTAAAATATTTTTTTTTGGCAATAATATTTTTGTGAGTGCAAAATCTTCGCTTCAAAGGACAAAAGAACAATTTCCTTTAAAATTTAAGAAAATTTTAAGGAAAGTTGTAAAAGTGTTTGAAATCAATAAATAGCATATGTCATATGAAAAAAATAATAGTTTGACGTGTAAAATGTGAAGACCTCCATAATTGTAAGGGTGCAAGCCTATTTATCAACTTCTTTAACAGCCTGTTTGTTTTCAAAATTTTATGTTGATGTTAAAAAAGAGGTGTATTGGAATTGGTGAATGAGTGATAAAAATAAAAATAAAATTTTGAAGTGTGTTTGATAAAAGTAAAATTTTATTAAAATTGTTGTTGAACAAATGCAATGTAAATATGGAGATAGCTCTCCGTGTTATAGCATAATTGATTGTTACTTTTACTATAATCCATCCATTCAAAATGTATGAATCTTTTTTTTTTTTTTTTGGTTATGGTGGAAGCTATTTTCAATCAAAAGTTGATTAGTTATAATCTCTACCTAGCTATGTTAGGAAAAAAAAAAATTAAAAAGGAGCTGAAGAAACCCTTTGCCTTAATTATCATTCCCTTTTAAATTAATTCATGATCAAAATTAAGCTTCAAATATATATATAGTAGACCTACAAATTATATGCAGTACCAAAGCAAAGTGGGGCACAGTAATTTAATGAAAGCACTATAAAGTGTAGGGACTCATGCTCATGTTTAATTAATCATGAATAAAAGAAGGTCTGCATTCATCGAAAAGGTTCTTATTTTCAATGGATGGGTAACAGTTCTGATCCCATCCAAACTGCAAACGACAAAACACTAATGACAAATTACATTAATAGCGATTCACCACAAAGCTCATCATGCATGCAAGCATGAAGGGGGTGCAAATTACACTATCCTAATTCTTATGCCTTATTATTCTAGCTGGGTAGCATGCATATAACAGCAGCTTTGATTCCAAATGACGTACGACTGATCATTTTAAGGAGTTCGTCTTGGCACAAGCACGAGGGATCAGTGTGCCAGAAACAGCGGGCCTCACATTTGCACATTCAGACGTAGCGGGGCCATCCTTCCCATTGTACTTCAAGTCAATGTTGCTTAACTTCACATTCTGGCAGGGAAGGCTTTTGCTGCACGAAAGCTTGACAGCGACCTTGGTTGTGGATGTGCCTCGAATGCTCTTGAAGCTGACATCGCTAATCTTAACGCGTGAAGGAACCTAATTAAATTCAAAAAAGAAACCATACACGAAATCATCAATCAAATGAAGACACAAATTAATGATCTGAGGCCACACCAGTAGAACTCTAGTGGCCAAATTCTGCAGTTGTCAACAATATTTTCGTGAGGTATATTATTTACCTTTGCTAGGCATTTACCATAGGGGCAATACTGTTGGTCTATGAGAACAGGAGTGCCAACATTGTTCATCACAAGATCCTCAAAAAACATGTCGGAGGCCACACCATTGGGAGAACCTGGCCATGTTTTGATCCTAACACCGAACATTGTATTGGTGAAGGTGCAAGTTCTCACTGTAACTCCTTTTACGGGCTGTTCGTTGTTGTACTTGCCCAGGCTTCCAACACTAATGCCGTGGCCTGGTCCACAGGTCACCTTTTGAATTGTTATCTGTTCGTTTCCATCGCCGAGGGAGACACAGTCGTCCCCGGTTCTGATGGCTGCGCCAGTAATGTTGATCCCAATTGACCGGCCAACATGAATCCCATCAGTATTTAAGCTTTGTGCAGGCGCAGTGATGGTAAGCTGTTGAAATTTCACGTTTCTGCAGTTCTGTACGTTCAGGTGAAACAACTTGCTGTTCAGCGACGATATATCTTGAATGTATGAATTGGTGAGCTGTCTGAATTCCAAATTCTGCGCGTACGTAAATATCAAAGTCAATACCCTGCCGCACTTTATAATTAACAGGAAAAGATTAACCAAAAGCCCGCTCAAGTAAAGAGTGAAAAACTTAATTTTAACTGCAGCTTCAACGGAGAAATTATTAAGATTAGAGCGCAAGCGCAAGGCACAAGATCAGTAATACTGGAGACAATGGCATTGGCACATACTATTGGCAGCGTACATTTCCAATTTTTGGCACACTCATTCTTCGACCACATCGCAGGTGTTCCTTGGCCATCAAAACTTCCACCTCCTGAGACCGTCAACCTGTCAACGTTTTGGAAAGAGATCCAAGTACTCTGCGACTTGAACACGTTGAGGTCTACTGGAGCCAGTACGTTTCCTTGAACCTGAAACCTGACGGGTGCCTTACAGGGTCCCTGAAACATTGTTGGACCGACCATGTACTTCCCCTTTGGTATCAAAAGACTGCTAGGATTCGGGGATCCGCATACCTCCTTCCAAGCACTAGTAAAAGCCTAAAGATCAAGCGCAAAACTTCGGAAGTAAGTAGCAGCTAGCTAGCAGCACCAAATGAATCCATTCTGAACATAGATATATATTTAATTAATTAATTGTAATGCATGAGTAGATGTGTTTACCCGGCTATCATCTGACTTGCCATCAGCCTTTGCTCCAAAATTTTTGACGTTGAACTCTGTACCTTTGGCTTCTTTTAGAACGGCAAGAATGAATACGAGGGATAATGTTGCTCTTACGAGAAATTTTGAATCCATGGTGGCTAGCTTTTTTGTTTCACTACTCCTCCTCTGTACTTCGTAACTTCTTTTAGCTTTGAAATTAATGTCAAGCCTGAGACAATAGTTACCTTGCGAGGGGCTAATTTATAGTGTACTAGAGGATGCTCAACGCCACAAGATCAACTTCAACCTAATATTAGTTTGTCTCTAATTTCTTTGACGTCAGAACCATATATGTTTCTGGTCAAATTATGATCCTCGCGATTCTATGGGTCACAGTGCATAGCATAACTTGCCTACTTACCAGGCTCTTTTGGCTCTGACCAGTCACTTGTACGATTGCACTTAATTGCCTCCCAATTAAGATGTTTGGATAGGAAAAAATTTCGACTTTTTAAAATATTTAAAAAAAAAAAATCAAATTTTTTACCACCAGACATCAAAATCTCAAAATTTTCACACAAATTTCAATTAACTTTTGACCTGATGTACAACTCTCCATAGTCCAGTACGAGCGGACATGACATAATCAAATAGCTTTTGACCTCATGTACAATTACTTTCCATAGTCCAGTAGGAGTGGACAACATAATCTTTTAGTCTGAATTTATAAATACTTGTATAAAAAAAAAATTACATACTATATTTACAAATTATCACCTCTATTACAATATAACTACTAAATTATCTAGAAGCCACATAATGTAGGAGTTGAAATATACTTCTTTAAAATAAAATTACAGGCTCCACTCTCAGACAACCCCTCAGTTACAATTATTAACCCTCAAGTTATCAATCTTAGCACTTGTCATCTTTTATGCATAATTCTCCCCTACTTTCACATACAGGCAAACAACTACGTCTACCCTATCTACCAAAAAAAAAAAAAAAATCTTTTTCTGTTCCAGGACCAACCTTCAAAGACATCAAGTATTTTAATTAACAAGAAGGGTCCTCTTCATTTGAATTAATCCACGATTCTCAAATGTTCTCTATAGCTGAAAGCAATTTCTACAAATGGGAAATAATTGATGTTACAGTTTGGAAGATCGAATAGTTAATTACAACCTCATTTCTTCTGGGTGCTTAATGAGTTCTGCAACTTCGACGACTGTTTTGGTGCTTCAATGTAGGTATTAGTAGCAGTCACCGACATGCGCTTGCTCCGGTAACATGGCAGGCCGGAATGAGAAATCTGTTGACACGTCAGGACAACTGAGACAAAGTAATGGCGACACATAATTGTTCCACGTGTGTAGTTTATCTGTCGGTACAGAAATCTTTAAGCTAATTAAGTAGGATATTGACATCTCTTCGCCTGCTACAAGCACTTCAAAACGACGTTCTGTTCTCAGTGGCAGACTTGATTCTGCTGATGAAATCATCAAGCATCATTGTCCCTAGCTCTCCACCAAACCTAGATCTAACAGTGACAGTTTGCATTTCAACTTCCTTTGGGCCCACAACAGCCATCAACGGGATTTTCTGCTTCTCTGCATTTCTAATGAGTTTTGGCAAACGCTCGCCATGGCAAACTTCTGCTCGAATGCTGTTTGCTTTCAATTTGTTCCTCACCTCATTGCAGTATTCGAGCTGTGTAAAGACATGGAACTATATATTTAGCATTGACTTCAAAGATTGTCTGTTTAGCCAGACTAAATAAGTTGGCCCTTTCATAAAATGTATAAAAACTAATGCACAATTTTCCTTATCTCCAATGGAGCAACCTGAAAAATTAATCGTCACTGGATTAAGGGGACAATTATTTCTTAGAATTTCATTAAACACCCCCAATTCAAGCATTATGACGATACTGCTATATTTGAACAGCCCCATTTGCAGTGAGGAACTTATGCATCAGATTCCATACAAAATACCAATAGGGTAATTTAAGTTGCATTGAAAACCAGAAATGATGGATAGATCTATCCCAGAGATTCTGAAAATCAGAAGCACTAGTGAGTAAATTCTATGCATACCTGGATGTCTGTGACTGGCAAAACTCGAGCTTGGATAGGAGAAAGCCATAGTGGAAAATCCCCCACATAATGTTCTATGAGAACTCCGAAGAATCGCTCCAAGGATCCAAGCACTGCTCTGTGGATCATAATGGGCCGCTTCTTTTCTGAGTTTGAGTCAACATATGTCATGTCAAATCGTTGTGGTAAATTGAAATCAACCTGCAAAATTCACAAAACAGAAGAGGAGACATAAATTAACCAATAGATGTTATCTATAAAATTCCAAAAGATAATTGAGCCTTAATGACTCATCTTATGAAACCACTGGAAGTTTGGGATGTGCAAAGGGAGAGAGGTGGTACAGACAGCCTAGAAGTTCCAATCTATGGGCATATTCAACAATTTTGAGTTTAGAAATTGCCTGTATGGTTGAGCACTGCCACTTCCTTCCTAGAGCATCCTCAATTTTAAGATCAATCTTCGGGCCATAGAAGGCACCACCACCTTCATCAAGCTCATAGCTCCACCCTTTATCATCCAAAGCATCTCTAAGGGCAGATGTCGCTTTCTCCCATATATCATCACCTCCAACGGCTTTCTCTGGCCTTGTAGAGAGATTGACTTCATACTTGTGAAAACCAAATTGCAGTAGCATTTCTTCGGTAAGATCTAGGACACCTCTAATTTCATCTTTGATTTGGTCCTCTAAGCAAAAGATGTGTGCATCGTCCTGCAAAAGATCTCCCAAGGTTGAACCAAAAACCATGAATATTGTTCATTTTGTCACAACAGAGAGAGAGCAAAATTCTATCCATCTATATCGTCCTATGCTATTGTCACTGTATACAATATCACACCCTGACAGTGACGGATAACATACCTGGGTGAAACCTCTAACCCGGAAAAGGCCATGTAAGCTCCCAGATAATTCATAACGATATACTGTTCCCAACTCTGCAACCCTAATAGGGAAATCTCGATAAGAATTAAGCTTCCTTTTGTACACAAGAATATGGTAAGGGCAATTCATTGGTCGAAGTTGATAAAGCTCTTCTTCAATATTCATCTGATCATACATATTCTCCCTGTAGAAGTCCAAATGACCACTGATCTTCCAAAGATCTGCCCTGGCCACATGTGGAGTATACAACAGATCATAACCACGTTCAATGTGTATTTTCTTCCACGAATCTTCTATTATGTTCCTTACAATAGCACCCTTTGGATGCCAGAACACTAAACCACCACCAGCTTCTTCCTGTGTAATTGTAGCCAATAAGCTAAGGTGGAGTACAAGATTCCTAATGTGCATCAATAGCAATATTCTAACCAAATCAGATTAGATAGAAAAGCTAACGAATTGCAGTGTAGGACAGTCCCAGTACATTTGCCACGAGTACCTGTATAGAGAACAGATCAAGATCTTGGCCAAGGCGTCTGTGATCCCGGCGTTTAGCCTCCTCTTTGAAGTGAAGGTATGCTTTCAATTGTTCTTCATCCTCCCATGCCGTCCCGTAGATCCTCTGCAGCATTGGTTTCTTTTCATCCCCTCTCCAGTAAGCGCCAGCAACAGATTCCAGTTCAACAGCTTTCCTGTCAATATTCCCAGTGGTTTCAACATGAGGCCCGGCACAAAGATCCCACCATTCATTACCTGAAAATAATGTAGAATAACAAAATGCAGTAAGACTTTAGGCAACTTCAACTCCAGCTGCAGGATAGTTCAAGTATAATCAAACTGCACACGAGGACACCCATTTTCTCCCTTTGTTTTGGCAAATTAAAAAAAGTTACACCTTAACAACCTAAGTAAGCCAAGGAATCCTGAAAAGAAACTAACCAGGTAATAAAGCCGAAAAAATTGCCACTTGTTGGTTAAACCTCTAGGAAAAAGGGAACGACAGTACTATATAAATACTCTTAACACTCCTCATCATGTGTAAGGCTAAATCCTAAGCCCAACATATGGAACTTTAATCTTGAACAGGACAGAAAGGGAACACTATTTCGAGCTCATGACCACCTCTACTCCAATACCTGGGTAATTAATACATGTTTCAGAAGCCTAAGCTAATAAGAAAAAGGTAGGTATCCTAGTAATAGCAAAGAGAGAAAGGAAGTTGAAGAACCACGAATAGAACAAAGACATCGTCTCATTTGTAACGCCAACAGAAGCAAAGAGGACGGTTGAATTGTAAGACTGAAGACATGTATGCATACTAGCACAGTGAAGGATTCACTCTTCAGTTCCTTCCTAAGCTAGAATATAAAACACTTTTTTTTCTGTCATTCTTTCACAGTGAGTGACAAAAGACAACAACCAACAAAATCATTTTCTTAAGCACACACCTGCTCCCTCTGATTTTCTTTCCCCACCTTTCTCTACCCATATTCATCTCCACAATGATCTCACCCTTGGACACTGTCAATTGCAATGAGAAAGTCGAAGATTACACAAGTAAAAATAAATACAAAAATTCCCAAGAAGATAGTTCCCTGCCAATAGAATGGACTTTATTAGACCCTTCAAAAACTCTCAACCAACAAATGAGTAGAGACAAAAGAGCCATTGCCCCCTCCCCCTCTCTTCTTAAACAATCTATATCCTCCACGCTAAATCAGCATTTGAAGATTATCCAAGTACTCAGTCAAGTTTCTCAATTCCTCAATATATGAGTCTATGACGTTAAAAGAGACAAGATTTCTAAATAAAAGAACAACAGCAGATTGTGTGAACATATCAAATTTCCAAAATGCTATATTGATTAATTTACTAGCTCAAGAGACTTGCTCATTTTTCGTCCAACCATTGTTGGTCACTCTACATGATGCTACTCTGCTCTAGCATTTCACACCTTGATGATATTTGCTGACCCACAAAGTCTAGAAGGTACTTCCCGAAACCCTTGGTGTCAATGACGAAAGGAGCAACATATGAAGGTGGAGAGAAGTACAGGAGAGGAAGAGAGATACTTCCGTATAAGAAAGGTTCAGAAAAACCTAAAGCTGCAGAAAAGGATGATATTACATAAAGAGAGCACTGCACTCCTACAACTCTCCGAAAGGACAATCTAGCAACATACTTCAAGAAAAGAAAAAATATCTGGTAAACAAGGTTTAAAAGCTGCAAGAAGTCATACCAATATGATAGATGGTAATGGGATCCTCCTTAATACTTTCCAAAATCTCCATTTTGTAAGGTTCATTGATAGCCATTATTCTCCTCTGAGCTTCATCTCTAGAAACTTCTTCCCTTATAAGCGGCAAATTTCTAGCAATGATCCGATCCTACAGATGATGTAAGGAATAAATTCGGAACCCTGAAACTATAGGCTGATAAATAGTTTCAAAAGCTTGTAATTTGCCATTCTAAAAACTCACAAGAGAGGAAAAACACATTAAAAGAAAATGAAAGGTAAACAAGAAAACGGTACAGATGGAATGAGTATGCTAATGTGCTTACCATCTCCTTCTTGATTCTCTTCAAGTCTTTATCAGTCAATGGCTCGATATCAAAGTCATAATAAAACCCATTGTCTATCCATGGTCCAATAGTCACTTTCGCATCCGGATAGAGCTTTTGAACAGCCATTGCCATTACATGGGCGCACTACATTGATGCATATATACTACTCAGTCCCAAAAAGGAAAAGCATTCATTTAAAAAGGAAAGAAAAAAAAAAAAAAGGGCTCTAGTCCTACTTGATGATTCTACACAAATATATTACTTAAGTTGAAGACCAAAGTAAGGATGTGGACCAAAAGTGAACTAATAGCTCATGGTGATTAATTCTAAGACAAGTGAACTGAAATTGGATAGAATTTAACATTTTTACGCGTTTTGAGTATACAAATAAGAAAGTTCATTTGGTTTAGGTAACATTTTGTCACATAAAACTGGTACAAGAAGCCATTGAAGACAAAAAGAAGAAAAGTAAGAATTCCCGGCTGAAACATTAGACGCAATCACCCAAAAAACAAGAAAGAAACTGAAACAAGCGCATGCGTTGTAACGGTATTATACGTAACCGTGTGGCGAATTCTGAGTAGCTTTCCGGAGGAATCGTTGGTTGGAAGGACGAGTTTCTCGGTTTTCTCATTCAGATTCGTTGTCTTCGTTTCTATGCTGTCGTTTTGGAGTATAGCAGTCTCAGACGAATCCGCGGCTACAGCCGAAGCCTTAGCGTGCATATTCTTCTTCTTCATGTTCTTGTAGAGACAAAAGATGGGAATGGAAACGAGGGGTTTTGCGAAGTGGGAGACGGAGGGTTTTAGAAGAGGAGTGGACAGGAAGGAATTGGACGCGGCCATGGCCACTCTCTGGAGAATGAACATTGGCTACGTGGCTCTCTCGGTATCTCTTCGAGGGCTCTGGCTTTGGAGCGGAAGTGCTCACTCTGACAGAGGATGGGCGAAGTTGTTTATGTGGTGGAGGTTCCGTGGTCAACTAAGTCAGCGTGACAAAAATCAACCAGGCCCTAAATGGAGCAATTTTTTTTTTTTTCAAACGAAACTGAGATCTGTATTTCATCGCGGCAGATCAAAATATAGCTGGATTACTCTAACGGATGAACCAGATACTTTAAAGAGACGGCGTCTCGACGAGTATAGCTAATTAAAGGAGTTACAAAATGCATTAACACCGGTCCGAACCAACCAAACAAAAGAAAAAACAACATAAACACACATAAAACATGACCTATTTTAATAAATAATTCTTCAATTTTCAAATTAATCATAAAGATTCTTACTATTGTAATTTTTATCAAACAAGTCATTTCATTAAATTTCTATCTATATAGCTAACTATTCACATTTCAATTACAATCATTAATTGACATTTGTTATCTTAATTTTTTATTTTTAAAAAAAATAAAACAAACTAATTATTTTAATTATTTAAAAAAATTAAGAAAAAATAACTTAAAAAAATTACAAGTCATATGATTTTAATTTTAGGTGACATATGTCAACTTATGATTAAAAACCAACGTGTGAATAGTTAACTTTGAGAATGAAATTTTAAGAGAATAATTTTTTTGACAAAAATTATAAACTTAGGACCTTCCATGATCAATTTAAAAATTGACAAGCGATTTGTTAAAAGAGGTCAAAACTTAAGGACAAAATAGATATTTAACCTTTTTTTAATAAAACCAATGTAATTTGATTTTTATCATAATCTTTCCTTTTTCTAATTTTGTTCTTTTCCGAAAAAAAAAAAAAAACTATAACCATCTGGGAGCTACTATGCCGGGCTAACTCCCCTTTGGTGGATGCATCTAAGTCCATTTGTGCTATTAAGTTAGGGACTTGCCTAGCAACACCGTGACTCGAACACACGTTCAAAAGCTTTATACAGGTCTTGTGGCCAAAATTTTGCAACTCCGGAGGCCGCTAAACTAGGCCTGCGACAATATTGTTCTTTTGCAACTTGTTTGTGGCCCAAATTTTGCAACTCATGCTTTGAAGTAGCACATGCTGACATGCAGTTTAACAATTTTGACAGTAAAATTGATACTCCTACACAACCCTGTTTGCTTTTGGTTTGGCAAGATTTGGGTTTGCGAAGACCTATCCAAAACACACGCACCTTCTTTTTTCATCCAAAACACACCTTACCTCCTGGCCTAAACCCAAATAGAAGTAGCTTAGGTTGTTTAACAGAACATCAAATTGGCAAAGAACGAAGCCTGCTTCATTTCTAAAATGGTCTTCAGTTTCACCTCAATGTATTATTATGTTCTAAAGATCTCCTTGTTGTTCGACTTAAACTCAACTGAAATCCAGCAGCAAAGGGACAAGCAAATCCCTGTTTTTTATGCTTTTACCTATTCAGAACAGGGCAGACTGGGCAGTTGGCCTTTCCACATTTCCAGGCTCTATTGGTTTTTCTTTCTTTTTTTCATTTTTCATTCCGATTCTAGAAGCGCACAAAAAAAAAAAAAACCAATGTATCAAAGCAGACAATCTGGAAAGAAAAATATAGAACATGAAGTTCATGTATATACTGCAATAAATTACACAATCAGTGTCCAAACAACAGCCTACTTTAGTAAATGAAAGTAATAAGCCCTATCAAATAGCTCAAAAAACAAAAGAAAAGTTTTCCAAAATATAGGGGACATGAGGACATCCAATTTCCTCACTCGTGATGTAAAACTCCACAAAAAGAAAAGGCTAGTGAGGCGTCTAAGGAAGCACAAGGCCCTGTCATTAGCATCTGCAAACTACGCCCCCTGGTCTGTTCTGGAAGCATAGGCATTAGTCCCATTCACTCCATTCCCATAGGAAGAATGCTTCCCTGCGCCAGTTTTTTTCCTTTTGATAACAATGAACCAAGTGAAAGCTTCCAACAGAGCTGCATTGATGCCCAAGAAAATCAGAATTCCAATATATATCTTCTTCCACTTCTTCTCAGGATCCAAGATGTCAAACCCTTTAAAGATGTTTACAATGCTTAGGATGATCACAGTGTATCCCACAGAATGGTGGTAGATGTTCCAATAGAGCCTGTACTTGTGATCCTTCTTTGGCCTCAAAAGCAGAGCAAACAACTGCAACCATGAAGAACACAACCGTAAGAAAACTACCAGGGACAGATAATAAAATAACATGGAAAGACAACATTGACTCTCCTACTGTATTGGGAAAATGATGTCGTATTGTCCATTGATTCTTACTAGTTTATATGCTCGCTCGTAGAGGAGTTTAGACAAATTTCTTCATACTAAAACCTCACAGTATGACACTTACTAGTTTGAATGATCAAAGGTCAATAGTCACAACCCATAAGCGAGTGAATTAGTGAATATGAACGACATAAGGGAGGTACCTGAAGCGTCCCAAGGGCGAAAAGCACAATTCCGATGTTCCTATGCGCACTGTACGTAACGCTAGGGGAGTCGCTGCCCAGTTTTATGCCAGTTGCCCATCCAGCAACTCCAACAATATAGGCAGAAGTTTGGCAAGCAATATGTAGGTAAAACCACGCAGGGTCTGCTGACTTGAACACCTTTAGGTA
Source organism: Morella rubra (assembly GCA_003952965.2). NCBI lineage: Eukaryota > Viridiplantae > Streptophyta > Magnoliopsida > Fagales > Myricaceae > Morella > Morella rubra. Next base: position 411,710 of record CM025854.1, read on the forward strand.
CCTGGCAATCATGGCTCCCAAAGGCATCAGAGTTCCCCAACTAACTGCGTTTAGTACTCCATGGACCTGAAAGTATTCAATCCAAGTACAGAAACAATTAGGCTCGGTTTCTTGGTAAACTTTTTCTATAAGCAAAAATATATCACAAAAACAAAACTGGTCCATTTTATTGAGCATGTGAAAATGAGTAGATCTATGTCAGTATTTGATAATTATTTGATTAAGAAAAGAATCCTACATATTTCAGCTAGGAGAAGAAAGAGGGCCAAAGAGGTTACAAATTGAAAAATAAAAAATATTTGCTTCTGCCTAAATCCAATCATAAAGATTCTCTAACCATTCAAAATTACCAAGGAATTTTCTCTTTTAAGCAATAAAATTGGTGTCAATCTTACGAAGACCCGCTAAGACAACCAAGGAAAACAACATTCAATTAAGCAAAAAGGACAAAGAAAAATAGAGCAAATATTATGTGCTAATTGCCACTTACATTCCTTTTCCGAAGCCTTGAATTAGCTGTTCCTCCTGAATTTGTTGTGGCTTGGGCATCAAGAAAATTGACGGTGCTTACTGATTTCATATTATCTGCACTTGAACTGGTGTCATGACTAGCAGGAACACCCCCACTCAGAGGACCTTCTTGCCAAACTTGGTTAACCGTTGTTGACATGCCATCAAGGCTCAACGTTGCAAATATGGTCATCTCACTATTCTCAAACGTTGCGCTGAGACCCGACACCGCAAAGCTCAAAGTGCCCTCTCCCAACGTGGTTCCATATGAAGTTACTGGGGATGTGTATACATGCATGGCTCCGCTGGAGTTTTGATACGCCACAAGGGCTTGTGACCCTATCATCGTTAGTCCTGAAGGGTTGATGGCCCAAGCAATCCAACTCGAAGTTGTGGCTCCAGTGCGTCTAAACGCAATTTCAACTTGGTTGGTTGAATTGTCATAGTTCCAGTGAAGGAATGAGCTTAAAACTGAAAGGTCCTGGCATGAGCTGTAAACCTTGTTGCTAGAGAAAGTATCGCTCTTGCAGGTTTGAGCAAACGATGAGGCGCACACAGAGAACAGGACACAACAAAACAACAAAGCTATAAAAGATTTTCCCATGGTAACGAATACCAATTGGAAGACTTTTTGAGGTTAAAAGGAAAACAAGTTCTCAGTTTCTGGGCTATGCTAGCTCCAGATGGTACTGAAATTGTTTTCCAAAGGTATTTTCCTCTGTTCTGGATCTCAAAGCTGTGTGTGTATCTAAAAGAAGTTGTGGAGGTAAGAGAGGAAGGAAAAGGGTATTAAATATAGCTGGAAGAGTTGTAGTTGTTTGACTAGTTGGATTTAGAACGTTTCCTCTTGTCTGTTTGTATGGCCGATAGTCCAATATGAAGAAATTTTGATAAAATCAAAGGAAAATAGACTGAAAAGATCGCCTTGTGATGTGGATCATAGAAGAAGTCATCAGTCACGGAGATTTATAATAAACTTTTTGGAAAATTGCCGCGGTCTTCAAGTCCAACAACTTCCTTTGTCCACACCTACAGTTTCCAAGAAACTCGTCCTTTATTCTCAGCGTGTGGAATAGCCAGGCGAGCTCCACTAAGAAAACACCCAAATAGAAGCATCTACTCCGGATGTTGAATCAGCAATGAGCCAATGCACAAAGAAAAGGTGGCACCTACCACGGAAAAAGAAAACACCTACCACGGAAAAAGAAAACAATTTCCGTCCAGTCCAATAATGATTAAAAAGAAAAGGGTGCTTGATTAGAAAAACCAAGTTGGAATTTATCGTCAAATTGATGTACGGTATTCTTTTTAAAGATCAAATAATCAATCATACAGAGCTATCTAAACTCTGTTTTTCTTAAACTTAGATAAATCAATCTCGATTACGCAAGAGATAGCAGCCAACCTTGGCCAAGCCAAGGATATTATACGTACCAGTTGATGTGATTCCTGATCATACGACAGAAACGTGTTAACAGAGTCTCGTTTCTCAAACTTTGTTGCCTGTCAATTTCATTTCCCACCATGGAAATGGAAATGGGCAGTGTTTTTCCATTGACCAGACCTTGCATACGACGTAATACGCCCACTTTGGAGTTTGGACAGATCCACACGCCATCTCGGTCAAAATATCTTTAAGCGGGTCATCGGGTTCCGACGTTGCCGTCGATCCAACGGTAGGTTCCTCACTCAACACGTTGAATGGATTGTTTGGATTTAGCAGATACGGCGAAGGTTGAATTTGTTTTTTTTTTTAAAGACAAATGTGAATGGGGGGCCCGCCATTCCAGGGAGGGAAGGGGATTCTCTCTCTAGACTCTAATTTTTTTTTTTTACTGGTTCTTTTTGGCAAAGGTTGAAAGTTAACTTGGTCGGAGAAAGTTAAAAGGCAAATTTGGTAAACTAAAATGTTTTGTTGTTTTTCTGCGATCAAAATATTTTGTTGTTTAATTTTAAATACTCTTTGGGAGGCTCTTAGTCTTCATCTTTTTTTTCTTTTTTGGAGGGTCTTAGTCATATGCTGGAAATTTTTTTAAAAGAATTAATTATAATCAAAACAACCTATAATCATTTTCAAAACATACGTACGTATGCATATATTAAGTCGGTCCAATAAGAAACTAATAACCTAAAAATTAAGGAAATTTAACATTAATCTAAAATCTGCAGCAAATTTTCTATTTCTTTCTTGGGTAAGAAAAGAACTTTTTCGGTGAGTGCAATTTTTTTATATCAAAGAGTACGAGTCCTTTTTTTTTTAATATAATATCTACTCGTTTACTATATATTTATAAATACAACGTGCAAGTGGGGAAAGGAACCCACGTGGGTACATGCTACGTTTTTTTTCTTTTTTTCTAAGCAAGATACATGCTACGAAACCAATTTATTCCCCTGTTTGGATGACACAAAATTATTTTAAATTTGTTTTTTTATAATCGCTTTGTCACGAATTCTAATACTTTTTTTCACCGATCATAATTATAAGACAATCTACCTAACTTTTTAAAAAAAAAAAAATCATTGCGGATCCAAACATATAAAAAGCTGACCAGTGAGAATTTTTTTAAAACTGAAACCAAGAATCCAAATTACAAAAATGAACCAAAAGAAATAAAGAACTTTTTTCCCGTACTGAACCAAAAATAATAATTAAAGTTCAATTTCTTTTTTATTGAAAAGGTCATCTCGTACTTCATTTGTACTTCATTTTCAGCATAAGCGTACTGAACACCTTATTTTATTTTCAATATTCAAATTGTTCATATTTCCCCACATCAACATCCATAAATTTTAAATAAAAAGAATAAGTGGGAAATATAGTAAACCATGAGCCAATAAGAATTATTAGATTTAAATCTAAGAACATTAAATTAAAAATAAATTTTTATTTATTTTTATTTAAAAGGTCATCCCCATGCTTCATTTCAGGCATTGCTGTCGGCAGAAAACTCAAGGGACAAATTTGATTTTGATATAGTAAGCAATGAGGAACCAACCCTTTTCATAGGGACAAATTTGCAGGAATTAGGCAGTACCCGATGAGATGTTTGTGTAGTTGGTAGTGGCAAATGCATTGCAGCCTATAGAATAAACTAATCCCAACTGCCCCCTAATACGTATCTATTGTCCCTAACTTTTATTTAAGAAATGCCTGACAGCTATGGTTAATAAGTAGTACATGTGCCTGGGGAAAAAAAAATCTATTTGGATAGTTCCTAGACCCGTATTAGGTGATTCGTGAAAATTTTAAAATATTAGGATCGGAAGAAAAGTAAAAATAATTTATAAAAATTGATGAAAAAATAAAAAATGAAAAAATTTGAATGATATTATAATGAAAAAGAATTATTTAATAAGAAGAAAGAGATTATTTTGTAATTTTTTTTTAATTATGTCTAAAATTTTAGAGTGTCAATATTTCGGCAAACAAATTCCACCGAACCACTCTGAAAAAGATGAATATAAGCTCAGAAGATTTTTCTCTTCTTCCTTTTTTTTTCTCAATTTTTCTCCTTTTGCCACTTACAAAATCCAGCAAATGAAATCAAAGATATCCTTTCAGACTTTGTGTCAATATCTTCATATGAAATTAAATATATAGTCAAAAAAAACTATTTGTACTTGATTGCACAAATCTCAGTTCAATTTTTCTATAGCCAAAACTCCCCCATATTTATGCTGACGAGCAGATGACTGCAAACGGATCAAACAAGTGCTAAGCTACAAAATAGACAAAAGCAAAACTTGGCGGGTGCTATGAGAAGCTAATTCAATTAAGCCAAACCAGCCTGGTATGCAGGATAATCTACAACGAATGCTTGAAGAACTCCTCTTCTGCTTAAACCCTAAAGAAAAAAGTGCTGATTTCAGTGGAAAAAGTGTGGGGTCGTAGCCATCCCATCTGATTATTGACCAACCCACTTTGTAACACATGCTAATCCATTAGACAGCACTAACCCAAAACACCTTCGACGGGACACCATCGTGGCTGAGTGGAAATTTACCAAATTCCAATCCATTAAGATCTTAAAAAAATATGGTACAATTTAAAGAGAGATAAACATAATAAGTTGATTCTACATTATTTAATATTGTCCATGTAGAATTCCGAACAATATAGGCTCTACAATAAAGTCTATTTATTGTGTCTATCTCTCTATAAATTGCATAGTATAATTCAAATAAAAAATTACAAAGGACCTTGGTCCCACTAAAAAGACAGAACAATCCAGCAAAACTCAACTACTACTTACCATATTTGCAGATCATTGTAGGATTTACCATGTCATAACAAGGATTTATAATGTCAACATAGACAACCTAAGTATTTTGGATGGGAAGATGAAATTAACTGGCGTAACAAAAAAGAATGCCTGAACAGTTCCAGAACTACTATTATCATCACTCTTCAGAGTTGACAGATTAAAATTGTTGATCCAATCACCCAGTCAAATTCCCAAATTGTCTCACATTCTAGGCCTATAGCAATCTTTCTAGAACCAAACCTCACAACAATCTGGGAACCTAACATAAATCCATCCAGTCGGACTACTTGAAAGATTCAACTATCTTCACCCAACTTTTCCATGACTGCAGGTCGCTTTCTTCCTTCCATGCCTACAAGTCAGTTTTTCTTTTTTATCTCGTGTTACCATTTTTCTAGCAAGTCTTATCATCTTTTGACTTTCGAAACAGATGTTTCACCAAAACTCACAAGTCTTAATCATGCCACCAAACCCCAATGTCCTCTTAAGCTAAGAGAGTTGTAGGTAACCTAAACAATTGCTGATAATTCCTTGTCGGTTCATCAAACCATGCACATTTTGTGGACTAGGCTTTGTTGTTGAATTGGTATGATGTTGGGAAAGAACTGTTACGTGATTGGAGAAAAGTAGGATCAAGAAAAGATCATCATGCAGAAATGAAGAAAAATTCTCATGGACGACTACACTGCAATTTATATTTAAGCCCATGCTTAAGTTACAGCAATTCACAGGAAACTGACTTAATTGAAACCAATCAACCACTCTTGCCTTGCCCACTACAACCATCACCTATATAAAGGCACTGTCCCTCCCTTTGTTCTCCATACTGGTTACTTACATTCTTCCGAGTACTTCTGTATCCCCTTAAAGATTCTACTCCTATCTTAGGCTGATTAGTGAAAGCTATTCTCTCATCAACACTGCCAAAAATTAAGTTTTAAAGCTCCCATAAAAATTCTCCGTGCATTCAAAAATTGTTGCTACCATCTCGCACTAAAAGTGGTTTTCATCCAACAATTGCCTACACTTTACAAGGCTCTTTTCCCAAGGAAATCTTTTTAGTCCTAAAGGCCGACGAAGCCCTTAGATTGTGATTCATAAATGGCGGTAACCTCAACATCCATGCTGATAGTTTCCATCGTCATCTGTCTAGTCTACAGTTCCTCCGCTCAGACCTGCTCAAACTACACCTTTTCAACTAACCAAGTATTCAACTCCTGCGTCGCACTTCCAGTACTACAGGCCCATCTGCACTGGAACTACATTCCATCCACTAGAAGCATTGAGATTGCTTACAGGGCAACTCAAACTTCGACAGGATGGATTGCATGGGCAATCAATCCGACTGGAACAGGCATGGTTGGATCACAGGCTATTGTTGCTTTTCAGAAG
>CM025854.1:418879-463389 GCA_003952965.2 Morella rubra
TTTGGGGTAACCCACAAACAAACATTTTTCAGTCCTTGACTCTAGCTTACCCACGTCAAACTTTTTAACGTGAGTTGGGCATCCGCATACTCTCAAGTTTTTAAACTTGGCTTTTTGCCAGTCCATAACTCATATGAGTATTAGGAACAGACTTAGTGGGTATCCTGTTTAGAATATAAATAGTCTGTCTCTAAGGCATATCCCCAAAAATAAACAGGTAATTGTGACATGCTCATCATTGACCGAACCATATCTAATAGTGTTTGGTTTCTTCTTTCTACAACACCATTATGTTGTGGCGTAGCAGGGGGAGTCAACTGAGATATGATGCCTTTTCTCTGAGATGAGTTTGAAAATCCCAGAGAGATATTCACCTCCTCTATCAGATTGGAATATCTTAATATTCCTTTCTAGTTGATTCTCAACTTCACTTTAGAAATTCTTTGAACTTTTAAAAGGATTCAGACTTGTGTTTCATTAGGTATACATAACCATACCTGGAATAATCATCAATGAAAGCTGATGAAATATAAGAACCCTCCTCTGGCTATGTGGTTAAAAGGACCAGATACATTAGTGTGAACCAACTCTAACAACTCTGTGGCTCTAGTTCCTTTTCCTTTAAAAGGATTCTTGGTCATCTTTCCCTGCAAGCAAGGCTCGCATATTGGGTAAGGTTGAACCTTTAAAGGTCTAATGACCCATCCCTTGCTAATCTGTTAATCCTATCCAGATGCCACAAGTCTTAGATGCCATAAGTAAGGGGATTGACATCCCTCTTCCTCTTGAGAGTTTTCATACTAGTATCAGCATCATTCTCTATATTATTCACAGAGTCCACAACATTGTCCAAAATATAAAGACCATCTATCAGAGTACCAGATGCAAGAAACTGATTTTGAAACTTAATAACAAGTTTAGTATTAAAGACAAGTGAATATCCAGATATTCCAAATTTTGAAACATAAATTAAGTTTCTACGATATTCTGGTACGTATAGACAATCTTTCAAAAGTAAAACTTTGTTTCGTATAGACTGAGGTGAAAAGTTCCTATGGCTGTCGCTGCAACACTTGTAGTCGTCCCCATCTTTAGGATAACTTCCCTTTCATCTAGTCTCCAAGTTTCTTTAAATCCCTGTAACATATTGCAGATATGAGACGTTCTGCCTGAATCAACACACCAAGAATTTAATGGACCATCTATTAAATTCATTTCAATAACAAGCATACCTGCAGCAGGTTTCTTTTGCTTCAAAGAAGCAAGATACACGTGGCAATTCCTTTTCCAATGACCTGGTTTGCCGCAGTGGAAACAATTTCCCTTATCCTTTTTATCTGGCTCGCTCTTGTCCTCCTTCTTTGCCTTTGAGCTAGGCTAAGACCTTTTCTTTTTCTTAAATTTCTTGCCTTTGGGTTTAATTCCAAAGGCAGAGATGCCTTTTGACTTGTCCATTATCATTAGAGAACCTTTTTCCTTTTTGATAAGTTCTTCAGCTGCTTGCAACATATTGAGCAGTTCTGACAAAGTCACAAGCATCTTGTTCATATTATAGTTTAATATGAACTGGTCGACCGATTTAGGCAAGATGCCTATATCGCTCCAACCTTTGTCTCGTTGTCAATTTCTGCACCTAGTGTCTTCCAGTTCTGTGATGAAAGATATCATCTTCAGGACATGTTCCCGAACTGGAGCACCCTCCACCATTTTGGTGGTCATCAGCAGTTTCATAACTTGCTGGCGTGCAGAACGACTTTGCTCTCTAAATAACTCTTGGAGATATAAAGTATCTCTTTAGCAATTGCTATGCCCTCGCATTGATTTTGCAATAATTGGACATAGATGCCAACATATAACATCGAGCTAATTCATTTGCCTCATGACATTATTCATAAACAACTCTTTGTTCTTGCATGCATTAGCTAAGGCAAGCTGAGGAGTCTCCTTTAGGACATGAGCTATTTTATCCACAGTGAGTACTATCATAAGATTTCTCTTCCAATCAAGGAAGTTTGGCCTAGTTAGTTTGTTATCATCTAGGATTCTAGATAATGGGTTCGGCATTATGAATCTGCAAATATTAAGAAAGAAAATTCACAAGTATATTAAAATCTATTAGCATAGGGATTTTAATAAGTTAATGGTACCTCCCACTGAATCACAGCAACCAAATAAAAACAGAATATAACATTTATATTCAGTGTTTGCAATGGGTATCAAGAACTTTCAACTTATGTAAACATAATCCTATTTTAGTAATCATGAACAACTTATAAAAGAAGTAGCATCTATTATCATGATCACATCATGTGTTGTATATCATGCATATACAAATTTCATGATTCTTGATTTTCTTTTGGCCAACAACATAAACAAATCTTCACTATTTTAGTGGACGTGTTTATTTGTTAAGTGCAACCATCGTCTAAATGACATGTAATTTTGTAATGGGTCGGCATTGCTATTTTAGTCAACTCCCCCACCACTCATACACGCTCACTAATCTTCACAAGATGTACATTGAACAAATTATAAAATCAATAATTGGTGTCGACTATTTTAGTTTTAACCAACATCAATCAAATAAAATTCCCAAATACCAACAATGGAAGGCCATGGTATTAATTTTCTAGTAAAATAATCTCATTTAACACTTATATTAAATCTGTAAATATATTTTTTTTAACTCGGTCAAACAGGGTTGGTCAACGGTCAACTGGTCAAATCGGGTTGACCCGTTGACCCACAGGCCTGGGTCCAACTCAAACTGGAGCCGGGTCGTGGTATGGGTCTAACCCGGACCTAGCTGGGCTATGGGCCCGAGTCCAACTTGTGGCCTAAGCCCCACACTGGGCGCCATGGCCCGGATCTCATCAGGCCATAGGCTGGCCCAACAGGGCCCAACCTTTGCGCTCCTTTTTTTTTTTCCCAATTGGACCCAGCCCAACGTTTGGGCTGTGTCTGCTGGGCCTTGGGCCGGGTAGGGCAACTGTTGCCCTACCCGAGGCCCAAACGAACGACCCAAGGCATCTTATGCCCTGGGCCCTGTTTGGCCTCGAAGGGCAGGGGTTGCGCCTTACCACCCCCAGGCCGGTGAGGCGCCGGCCAAGTGCGGCCTGAGGTGGCCATGGGAGGCCGTGGGGAGGCCAAATGGCCTCAACCCGTCGAACCTGTGTACCCCCAAAGGGGTACACCGCGACAGCGGCCGCTGCTGCTTGCTTTGCTTGGGACCACCAGCCGTGGTCCCCAGCTAGTTGAGCCACCACCGGCGGCTGGTGGTGGCCAAATTGAGAGCAAGAACACTCTCTCTCCTTATGATTTGTCTTTTCATCGGGCACAAAAAAGAAAAAATTCAACTAAGAACAATACAAAAACAACCCTATTTCATCTCTTTCTCAAAAAACTCGCAAAAGAAAAACAAGATCTATCACTAGATTTAACAGATCTCAACAAATCGCCAAAAGAAAACCCACGAGCATGGGTTCCGCACAAAACGTTTTCCTCTTTTGAAAGAACAAAAAACGAACAAAAGAAGAGTGCTTTGCCCGATGGTCTCTTTCGCGTGGATCCCACATGCAAAGCGAATCATACAGAAACACTTTTCAACTAACAGATTCGCAACAGACGTTCAACAAATCAGTTGAATCACGAAAAACACGTGCGGGAAGTTAGAGAGAGAAACTAACTTGGAACTGTGAAATTTCATAGATCTCGCTCTAATACCACTTGTTGGATCGTGAGGTCGCAGCGGAAAGGATCGTTGAATCACAGCAGCCCAAGCGTTCTGCCTCTTTCAGATCCACGCACACAGTTTGAAAGAGATTTTAGAGAGAGAAACTCTCACGTGAAAATGAATTCTCTTTCTCAAATGAACTTCTGAGCTATTTATAATGGCTGGCTCAGAACTTAACTGTGCTATGCGTGGGATCTTTAGGGATCTCAAATCTCGGCCGTAGGATCATCATGAAAAACTCTTTTTCATTAAACTCCCTTATATTCTGTAATCCGAATTTATAGGCTTCTACAAATTGTGATCATGTCCATTAACATATCACAATTGACCCCCGAGATAATGAGATTGTTTTTGTGAAATCCCTTTTGCTAACAATTATATGCTTATTTATCTTTCCACCATACTATATTCCACATGAGCTAATAGGACTGGAATAATATCACCGATTAAGTCCCTAACTCATATAATTCTTAATTCTCAGTCTGTACCTAGTTGGACTTCCAAAACTTTCCAAAATCATTTTCGCAAATATTTACTTCATATATTAATAAGTAAAAACTGTGAAAACACTTTTCACAAAATCTCGCTGCCCAGCGTTTTATTTGAGTCCAACAATATACAGACATAATGAATATACTGCCTCATCAAGAGACTGGTAGATTCCATATTGAGCAATTATACAAATTCACTTACTATGCACAAGGCCCAACATTATCTGGAATATTTGATCTACGAAGATCATCACCAAATGATTCAATCAAAGCACAAGCACACAACAAGCAAACCTGCATAACTCTCTCAGGTCTAAGGACAACATAAGCTAATTGTGCTGAATACTATTCTCTACATCAGTGATCGTTTCCAAAAGGTATTCATATTTGATCCGGTTCAGTGCATGTACTCTTACATTGCACCCACTCGTTACTTAAGGTCACACCTCAATGACGGAGTCCATCATTCTATTTTATAGAGGCACAACGAGTGTAGACCTATTTGTACATTATCATGTATCTCGGTCTAGAACAAGTGAGTCAACAAGGATCCGAAAAGTCATACTCCCCGCCTCCGATTCATTAATCATTGGCCTGACTTTTCTACAATATTACTCAACAATATGACATCTAATGCCATTATATATATGACCTTATGTCATTGCATGTACCCAAAATAATATACAAGTGATTAATCAATAATAATAATTATCTCATAATTATGCAAAATGATTGTTTTGAGGGCATACATCCAACAATTTCCTAGACTGGATCACAGAAAACTTTGTCGCGAGTTTCACCCGAAACCAATTGAAGAAATGGAAAACGAGAACGTACAACTTTAAATGAGAAAGAAGGGGGATAATATCTTTGGCATCTCAACCCTCCTGGCTTCTCAGATCGCCTTATTTATATTGCTGAACGCTGAGTTAATGAATCGTGGATAGATAAAGATTAGTAATATTAGATCTTCACTGCTTACATACAAACAAAAGAAAAGCTAATATGTATAGAGAGAGAGAGAGGGAGAGGGAGAGAATTGCGAACAAAAAGACTAATATTTCTCTACAGATGAAGAGAAGTATCAACGCCAGAATTTTCAGAACTTTTTGATGTGCCGGCAGTGGCTGCAGTACCATAAGGCCATGAGTTTGTCAAGGGTTGCATCTTCATGGCTCGAAGATCATCGGGGTCGGTCCGCAAGTTAAGCCCGAGAGAGAGTGAATCTTGAAGAGTTGACCTATGTGGAATGATCATTTCGGATTGGAAGGATGACTTTGAATGCTGATCAAAAACCATAGTTGGCGCGTTTCTTTCGGTTTCCGAGAACAGTTTTAGAAGGTCCCTCTCCTCCCTTCTCTCTTTAACTTTCTCCAAGTGCCTAAACCTTTCTTGCAGGAGAGCAATGGAGGGGCTGACCGTGGTGGGATCACCAGTTTGCCTACCCATGGGAGGAGGACTTAAGTTCTACGGTGGTTATTGGCTTTGAAGGGCTGCAATGCATGAGTGTGTACATATATAGGAGAGAGCAAATTTCTGTTTTGCATTAATTTATTCATTTGCGTCCTTATAGTTCTAATTGATTCGGCATGATGCAATATAATTGAGAATCGGCTACTGTATCAGAAAATCCAAGAGGAAAAGTTTGAAAGCTAGACTAGGGATCAGGCTTGAGTTGGTGGATGTGTGGGCAAAAGGACTTTTTGAAGGAGGAAAAGGGTGGGAGAGAAAGTCCAAAATGGGATGGAGGATAGCGTTTGGAAGGGTGTTTTGAGGGGAATAACTGGTTAGGTAATGCATTTGTCGGCTTGTTTCCTAAACTCCTGTTTGCTTTGCAGAAGATGGTACATGTCGTGGCGGGTTTTGGAGTGACATTATTACTTCCCATCCGTTTTCAACTTACTCTTCTATTTTTTTCGCCTTTGCAGCAGAGAGTTCAGATTAGGCGAGATGGGGCCTCCATAAAAGACGAGGATTAGAAGGAATATTTTTAGAGTTTGATGTTTTGATCGGGGCCCTCTTCTCTAGCGGAAAGAGAGAGGAAACTCAACCACAAGAGTCTCTTTTTTTGTGTGTCTGCGTGTGAGAGAGAGTGAGAGAGGCCTAGCCATGAGTTCCAGGGCCTTACTCTGTTCGGCCTCAACTGTGCCCCGCTCACTTCGCCCATAAAGCCCAGATGATAGAGCTGATTTTGACCTTGCAGGAGCTGCCCACCCATTAGCCCCAGGTCCCGGGCCATACTTTTAGAGATTGAATAAAACTTTGAGTACTTTACAATTGATCAAAACCATCTTGTTTCTTGATTGAGGTGCTTAATATCATCCAATCATGAACTAGAATCAATTAATGAGTCTGTGTAGAGGGTTTATGAACCGAGACACCGCTTATATTTGTGAAAATCCATTTGGCTCGAAGTTTGATTGAGGTGGCTCGAGAGGCCATTTAATTTTGTTATTCCATCTTTATATGTAGGCAGCAGCTGGTCATGGGGGATATTAGTTCCACATATGAATGAAATGATTGAAGAGGATGGACAGAAAGGAGACAGGAAGCAGTGACGACGTTGAGCGTATAGGTGTGCTCCAGAGTTTATTTTGCGAGATAAATCACATTCTCAAAGGGAAGAGACACGTTCAAAGTTTTGTAAGACTGAGAGAACACTGAAATCTTCAGGACTTGTTCCTTACACACTCCAGGTTCTGTTGTGTATTGAAGGGTGAAAGACAATGAAGCTGAACACGTAAAGTACTGGGAAGACTAAGGTTGCCTTTATCTCCAGCTAGGCCTAGAATTAAAAGCAACTGCTTGTGTTGGTTCTACAGAGTCTTTCGACCAAATATGTATATGTCATTAGCTAGCTAGTAATTCTCACTTTTTCACTTGGTTATAGGGTTCAGATATATTTTTTGTGTAAATTTTGCTGTATAGAGTGACTTCTATATGTTTTACTTTCTTAAGGCAATTGATGAAGGGAAGAGGCAAAAGCTTATGAATTATCTGAAGTAGAAATTAACTGTAGCTTATGCTTCCAAATTCAAGTTCCTTTTCCCCTTTGCCTCAGCAGCAATGAGAATTAATATATTTGTTTCCCAAAAAGAAATGATCTTGTTGCAGGGCAGTATCCTTCAGGTTGATCGAATTCTCAAATTTATAACACACAATAATGCTACAAACAATATAAGTTCAATCACAAAAGAGCCGGTCATGTCTTTAGCTTTAAAGCGATACAGTTTGAACTAGACAAGCAGTTTGTAGCAAAGATAGTACATCAGCACAGATGAAGAGCAGGGCAACTTCAACAAGGGCAAGAAGATTGAGTCATGTTGTAGCTGCAGATAGACATCTATCAGTTTAGGTCTGTTCATTTTCCAGGGACGAAGTTAGTGGCGTAAGCCCAGGCGTTGTTGGCCACGGGATCAGCAATATGGTCGAAGAGGTTCTCAATAGGGCCCTTGCCAGTAACAATTGCCTGAACGAAGAAACCGAACATGGAGAACATTGCCAAGCGGCCGTTCTTGAGTTCCTTGACCTTCAACTCTGCAAACGCCTCGGGATCATCAGCGAGTCCAAGTGGGTCAAAGGCACCGCCGGGTTAGAGTGGGTCGAGTCCTTCACCGAGTGGTCCTCCACCAACCCTGTAGCCTTCAATGAAGCCCATGAGCACAACCTGAACAGCCCAGATAGCGAGAATGCTCTGAGCGTGAATCAGGTTCGGGTTGCCAAGATAATCAAGGCCACCCTCGGAGAAGATCTGGGCACCAGCCTTGAACCAAACTGCCTCACCGAACTTGACGCCATTCTTTGAAAGGATCTCAGGGAAGACACAGCCCAGAGCTCCAAGCATGGCCCATCGGCTGTGGATCACCTCCAGCTCACGGTTCTTGGCGAATGTCTCAGGGTCTGCTGATAAGCCAGCAGTGTCCCAGCCGTAGTCCCCAGGGAATTCACCAGTCAGGTATGATGGAGTTTGCTCGGAGAATGGACCCAAGTACTTCGGGCGGTCTGGGCCATACCTGTTCCACAAACACACCACAGGTTATGATCCGAGTTTTCCATGACCGAGATCATATATAGAGTACTCATTTTGGGTAATTACCAAAGTATGTTGTTCCCCATACTAAATATATAGACATTTTGCTTTGAACTTTGCACAGAGCTTGGAGTATAATGCTAAACTCAAATGTAAATGGCTTCAAATATATAGCAACTGAAGTACTTTACCAAATGCTCTGTGGGGCACTTCTCACAGTGCGCCTCATGGTAACACGGCCGCCACCAAAGCCACCAGCCCTGCGGATGAGCTCATTGGATTGCTTCAAAGCGGTCTGGCCAGCGAATGCTGAACGTTGGATGGCGGAGGTAGCCATGATCAATGTAAACCTTCTCGGAATTGAGTGCTTTTGCTCTATATGCTGCAAACTGAGAGACTGTGAAGAAGCCTATGGGAGGTGCCAAGGAGGGGGAGAGAGGTTATAACGGGAACGAGAAGATGTTGTAGATTAGGATATCTACACGTCAGCAACATCCTATTGGTCCTCACATTGGATGCAGATTTCCAGTTGATTTAATTCGGGGAGCAAGAGGTTATTATTAAGCCATGTGGCATTGAAAGATCTTCGTGGTGGGAGGTGTCGCGTCCATATGCACAGAGAATACAGGCCACATAATGTATGTAGCATATAAATTATAATTCTTATTTTTCAGGGCTGGGCTGATGACACGTCGCGAACAAATCAATAGCCCAATTAAAAAAAAAAAAAAAAAAAAAAAAAAAGGTTAAATTGCTCTTAGCCTCTTGAGCATGTAAATTTGTTGAGCCCCTGATGTAATTTTCAACAAATACACCTTTAAGTTAGAGTTTAAGTCAAATTGAGGCCCCTCCGTTATTTTCCGTCAATCCCATTACCGACCATTGCTGTCAGCTTTAAAATCAAAACGTCATAACAAATTAGAGAGTGCCTGACTAGTTAAAAAATACCATGTCACATCTGCGCTAAGGTCTGCCAACTCACCATGCCTAGTTTAACAAAAAGAAAAATAACTTAATGAGGCACACCGTTCTCTCCATTGCAGACACCTGGCAGATCATGAACGTTTCAAGGTATTTTTAATTTGTTATGACGTGAATTTTAAAGCCTTGACAGTAATGGCCGTTGACGGAGCTGACAGAAAATGGACTTAGGAGCTTTGATTTGACTAAAACTCTATTTTATGGGTCTATTTGTTGAAAACATTACCTCAAGTGTTCATTTGCAACCTTTGTACACCTCAGGAGTTCTGGATGTAATTAAGCCTTAAAAAAAAACAGACCAAAAACGTGGCCATCATGTCATTAAAAGCCCATCCGTTTATTGGGTGGTTTTAGGCCTATAATTGTACTTGAACCCAATATCTACAGCTCTTCTAAGTTTTTAAAGGAAATTATAAGGAAGAATTCTTTTAGTTCTAATTACTCTTTTTTGGGTAAATGGAATATTAGACGTCTCTAAAGGTTCTTAGTTTTCTCTCAAAATTTAGTGCATGTCTTTAGTAGAAATTTTGGCCAACATAAGGTAGAAGGGTTAGGATAATAATTCCGAGACGTTGGGGACATGCCCAAAAATATTATTAACTCCTCCAAACAATATTCTTCCATCATAAATGTAGGTATTTAATTTACGTCTTCTTCTTCGAGAAACTAAATCTAATATATGATAAACAGACATTGCAGTTCTCCTATTATATAGCGATGCATGGCCAGGATAATTTAAGAAGTGCTTGTGCTTCCTATCTCGAAAACAGAAACCACTGTCGACACTGTGACTTAACTTACGACATTAATCAATTGTGTGGAAATTAACAAGAGGTCGAGAGCTTGGTTGTCTGTGAAACAGTAGTGCAATATATAGACTTTGGAGTTATATTAATAGATCATGGAGGATATTATTCAGTAATTAGCAGCTTGGATCAGTGTACGTATAACGTGCTTGAAACCTAATACAAATTTCTCACGCAAGATACTGAACGGGGATTAGAACTTGCCATGGATAATAATACGATATATATCTTGTAAAAATCAAGTAATTATATATGCATTCAGTTGATCAGTGATCTGATCTGTCGCCAAGCAGATACGATCTGATATAGGGACGAAACATCACTAATAGATGAGGACTTGGAAGATTGCGAGGCAGAAGAAGAAGGTGAAGAAGCAGCTATGGTAGGACAATGGAGTCGAAGCAGAAGAAAAACCGAGATGCCCAAGATCAATTGCTCTGATACACCGTGCTAATTAGAATTGACTCTTTTAGGTTGAATGAAGAAGAATCTCCCTTCATTGATTGTAAACGATATATACAAGTGTTGTAATGCCTCGAACCTAAAAATTCAAACGGGCAGAGTTCCGTCTGAAAAATAGGACTTTCCACCATGCTTATACGCAAAAATCTTCCCAACAAGAAACTCAAAAGAAAATTCTATTCCACCTCTTAATAATAAAAAACCACACTCAAATACCATCCATAAAATGTGAAAATATGAAATCAAAAAGTCTATTCAGAGCACTACTCCAAAATCTTCAAATCTCACAATTAACAAGGGATCCAAATAAACAGTTTTCTCAAATGAAATAAAATTACTAAGGTCTTCAAATTGACGCAATTACTACCATAGTCTCTAGAGGACTCTTTATTTGATAACCTTGCAACTTGAAACCTTCCCAAAAACTATCACTCGATATCTCTTACTACTCCCTGCCATAAGCTGCTAAATCTGAAAGATAAGAAGTAAGTGGTGAGTTACAACTAGCTTAGTAAATAGTAATCAATGGGGGTAGAGAAAAATGACAATTTATAAGCATAACCGAGATCAAAAAAATGTAGTGAGCAATACTAATTGATTAATCTTTGTCTTATGGTTCTAAATTAATAGATCTTTTTCCTTTAATGAAGAATTAACAAACCTTTTCTTTTAATAATATTAATTAAAGCATTAAACATGTAATTTATCACTAAATATTAAATATGCCTTAAATCTTCAAATGAATGGCTTTTTGGGCCTCCTTAGACCTTATTGGGCCTATCCCTAAAATTTTCAAAATTTCTGGGCTTGTTTAGGGTTAATGGGCCTAAAGTCCAATTAGGCCGCTAAACGGGCTTTGTGATTTGAGCCCCTAAAATTACTCTGTTTGGACTCAAACTTGGGCTTCCCCATCTATTTTTCATGCTCTACACAACCATGTAATTATTTTTCCCATTTGGACATTTTTACCCTAACATTTTAAGTGAAATGCTGAAACTGCCCTTAGAGACTCTAGGGCATTGTTGACCTTTACTTGCATCATTTTTGGCTGAAATTTTTACGGTGATGTCTTAAGTACCTACACTACCTATCTGAAAATTTTCACATGAAAATTCAAAGGATTTCTTGGGGTTGTTTTGGACAGTGGCCATTTTCCATGGTAAGCCCTAACTAGTGTTGTTGCATGTTATGGATCTTGCTTCTAAATACCCTATCTCAATGATCTACCACTCTTACACATATGAAGATGATCACAGAGTACATATTATACATGATATCAATGAGGAAACTAGATCAAAATAAAGCCACTTAAAAAATCAACACATGAGCACCATTTTCTTGCCATTTTTTAACTTGTAAGCACCAAACTTATCTTTGAGCTCATAGGCTCCCTTTCAAGACCTTTTCTTGCCATATTCACATCTTAAAAGCCATCCTTGCCATCCAGCCATCATCAAACTTTCCATATTGCATAACTTTTAAACATAACACATGACATATGCTTCACACTTAGAAAAAAAAAAAAAAAAAGACATATGCTTCACAAGTCAAAAAAATAGACATGCAACATCATCCACCAACATCAAAGGCCAAGCCGTGGCCCTCCCTTCCTCCAAATATTTGGCCACTGATGTGGCCTACAACACAACCAAGTTTTTTTCTTACAAAAGCAAATATTACACAGTACCATATTCTTACAAAATAGCCAAAGAAAACCTAATATTTTTGACATGCAAATACTCTTAGCACATAATCTCATGTTGAAAACTAATCCTATGCATTTCCTTCTTGCATCTAACGTATATGGCATGATGTTCATCAAATCAACAAGTAAAAACATATAAGAACATGCTTTTCCAACACAAAATGCAAGAAACTACCCTTAAATCAAGCTTTCTCTTTTTTTTCTTCTTCCTCTTTTCTCTCTTTTTCTTCTCTTCTTTCTCTCTTCCTTCTTCCTTCTTCCTTCTTTTTCACTCTCACGGCAGCTCTCTTTCTTTTGTTTTCTCTTTGGCCGAATGAATAGCCAACTAACTCCCCCCCTTTTTATAGCCTAGGTTAACTAGTGTTAGTTTGATAGAGTTAAGGTCTAGTCCTAGGGTTAGTATGATTGCAATAAAGTCACTTGTCACCATGCAATAAATAGGTGGCATTAGGAAGAGGTTTACAAGTATCACTCATGCACAATTTTTATTTATTATAACTATTATTGTAATTTTCAATTTAAACTAAATTATCAATTTTTAAAAATAATTTACAAAGCTTAAAAATTATTTAAACATTAAATATTTAGGTTATCAATCCTATTAGTTAAGGAAAGAAATAATTTGGCAAAATGATTAATAGAATTTTATTTCGGCAAAAATACATTATAGTCTTAATTAGAAATTAAGGCAATGAGATCAAAAATTCATAAAATTCTAAAATTGAAGATATTGTATTTCATAAAATATATCAAAGTATATATAAGCATTTTATTTAACCTTGAAAATAAATACAAATATTAATTATTAATTAAGGATATTAAGAATATAAATTTTCTTTTTACCAAATTTTTGACACAAAAGGCAACAAATGACAATTAAGTCAAGAATAGGTAAGAAATGGATTTCTTAGCACATAAAAATCAAATATCAAGATTAAAGCTACAATTTCTAGCAAAATAAAGAAAATGCCAACAAAATTAACTTAATCATTAAATAGAATATTTATTAATGAAATTTCACTCACTAGAAATTTAAAAAGCTAATAGATAACAAAAGTTTCAAATAAAGGGTAATAATGACATTTCATAAAATATTAGCACGTAAAGATAATCTATAAGCTTAATAATATCAAATCTTCATAAAATCATCTCACTTTCACTAATTAAGATAGTGGATATGAAAGAATAATGCCCTAAAAATTATTTATATGAATAATAGTTATTTAGATGTCACATGTTTATATTTATTTATTGTATATGATGTGACATAAGATGTTACATAGATATTATTGAGTGACATTGTAGAAAAATCATGCAATGATTAATGAATCAAAGATGGGAAGTATGACTATTTGGTTCTTTATTCACTTGATATTTTGCTCTAGACAAAATATATATTGATTACGATAAGTCTACAGTCATTGTGCCTCTATTTAATAGGATAATGACTTCGTCTAATACCCCTCCCGTTTATTAGAATATTATGCGATATATAGAACTAGAAGGAAAGTAAAGCCATATAATTGACCGAGAAAATAAGGAAATGTGCGGAAGATGGCTTAGAGAAAGAAAGTACTTGAGATTTCGAAAGATAAGTACTAGAGCTGCACTCATGCAGTACTACTGCACTATAGGAGGAGGAGCATTATCACTACAGCAATTTTACCTCGTGGAGAGATCACTGGAGACTGGAGAGCGTCCGCCTACCTTGCCATCAGTTGCACATTTCCATACTGATTGACAACAGCAAAGACTACTCCGGGCAACACATGTATAACTAGGAGCATGAAACATGGAACAACCAAATGAGGAACATAAGGCCCAGCCATCCTAGACCTCAGCACACAATGTGAATGATCAATATGTATACTTGATTTTGAGAGGATATCTGCAAGCAATTTTACGGCCAAATAAAACCCCCAAGCAACTGCAGCAACAAGACAACAGGAAGCCCACTGCACTGCATTCAACCTGATCACCCAATCAGTCACCATACCCAAAAGCTCGATCCCCGTCACCTGCAAGATCATAACAGCCAAAGCTAGCTGATCCCATAGGGCATTGAAGAACATGGTGGCTTCCGGGGTCCATGGCATTGAGTAGATAAAATACTTGACATAGTAAAAAGGCATTGAAGATCATGGTCTTCCGGGTATCACTATTTTTCCAGGCCGGTATGGCTTGTCCCATAAACTGAAAACTCAGCAAGACGGAAGCCTGGCAGATGACTTGAATGGCAATCTTTCTCCACACGACCTTGGTTAGAAGAGACTGAGGTCCTACAGCTGGTTTATTGGTTAGCATGAGTTCCTGGCCTTTTAATTCCATTGACATCATTGGGCGACCTAGAAGGCACAAAACCATATTCACGTAAAACAATTCCCATCTGTTATTGGGGATGTTCCAGTACCGATTGCTGTCACTAAGGTAATTAGCAGCCCAGAGATGCAATTGGTGAGCTGAATTCGAATGAACTTCTGAATGTTGTGGTAAACGCATCTACCAAACTTCACAATAGTAACTAGTGAACCAAGGCCTGTGACTTCAATATCAGAGCTCTCTCTTGCCAATTCAGTGCTCCGGGTGCTATCTGTGATCCCCACTTCGGCTTCTTTCAAAGCTAGAGTGTCACGTGTGGTCACCCCTCCATAGAAAGCAACTATATGACCTTTGTCTTGCGATAGCTTTATAATGCGAAGCTTGTCCTCAGGAAGGCAACTTGCTATTACAGTAGCGAGTTCCACCTTCTCTATCCCTGTCTCTAGTTTCTTCACCTTCAACTGCCACATCCTTAGAACCAGGAGTATAGATTCCTAATCCACAAGCTATGGCTTTCGCATCTAGGGAGCTCATCCTCTGAAAACAACTTGACGCATACTCCAGCCTTTCTAAGATCTTCCACTGCTGATCTTTCTCTTCCTGACAAGAGTATTTCAGAGCTACTAGTGCCAACAAGTTCAACCCCTCTTCTACAAGTTCTTGCTCGTCATTTTGGTTATAAGTAAATGCAATGGGATACGACCACCATCCTCCATATCTTTAATCACTTGCTCATGAAACTTTCTTTTCTGACCTGCCATAACATGAATTCCACCGCTGCTGTCGTAATAGTGCGAACACTTTCCCAATATGAACGACGCATCCCCACTCCAGTGCAGGTGCTTAGTTTGGTCATCCTTATCTTTTCTCCTGATCAAAACCCCAGTACCTTTCTTGTCAGGGCTCAATTTTGTGTAGAATGTCCAAGTTTGGACTCATAACCTCCATGTTCAGACCCAATTTTGATTCCAGCCAAGAAGTAAGTGCACTTTTGGACAGAAATCTCGGGCACATGAACCGAGTCACCGACTCACCAAATATTCCTGGATGCAAAGCTTCAAGAACAAATTGTCCCTTTCAAAGTCCATACGTGTTTCGATATCATTCTCGCCGATCAAACTTGTCAACCTTCACCTCGTTACACTTCAGCCAACCCGTTGCATCAATGTAGATGATTGTAATCAGCCCCATTGTGCCACAAGCTGATACATTCCGGACTTCTACCTTACATGACTCTACCTTTTTCTTCCAGTAACAGAGAGAAGCTGTGATTGCAAAAGGCATCCCATGTTGAATTCCTATTACCACTGCTATAAGAGCACTCGCCAAATCCAAATATTTCCTTTGGATTTCAGTGAAATTCTCTCAAAGATCTTCTCAGCATGTCCACTGAAACATTCACCTTAGGTTCCGGCGAAGCTTTGCTGTTATTGTGTTTTCCGCATAAAAGGCGAATTAACACTGCGAGAGCAATAACCACACTGACACAAAGAGTAAATATTTCGATATAATCATTTGATTTCTCGATCCGAGCTTGTAACAGCCTCTTCTCATTTGGATCATGAGTCACCAAGCTCAGAGCCTTACCCATAGTTGTATTGGCACCAACCGATGTCACAAGCATCCTACCACTACCCTTGGTAACTTTTGACCCTGCGAAGAGAAAGGGATTATGGTCACGATCAATTTTGGAGTTCATGACCTCATCCACCTCCAAGTCATCCCCTCTCACTAGCAAACCATCACCCGGAACACGATCATCCTCCTTCAAAAGCACTATATCACCCTGTACAACATCAGAAATGGCAACCCGTCGGGTCTTTCCACTTCTCACGACATTCACTTCCAATTTTTTATTATTCTCCAACAACTTCTTTACTCTTTTCTTTTCATGGAGAAAGTTCCCTACTGAAGGGAAAGCAACAAGTACGACCACAGCAGCCAGTAACCAAACCCCATCATGCCACCCGTCTTTGAGTCCTTGCTCCATATCATCAGTAACGAAGGACAACGCAGCTGAGACCAAAAGGAGAAAAATTGAGTATCTGGTACAAGGCCTCCAGAAGAAGTGCCAGAAGCCTTTCTCATCAACTGGGTCGTTTTCGGTGCCCCACGCTCCTTGGTGATCTAGACTGCCATCATTTCCCAGCTGTTAAGTGGAAAAATGAATCACACCGTTATCCAACAGAATAAGCTAGCTTTGAAAATGAAGATTCCATTTTTATTACCTCCACATTCGAACCCAAAAGTGCTGCAACCCGCTCAACGCAACCGATTCTCCTAAGAGAGTTCAAGTTCCCCTCTTTCACGGCCTGAACAACTTTCTCTTCTGCATTTGCCTCGTTCTCCTCCTCACTATCATGAATATCAATCACATGAGACGAGGAGGTTCGACTGAGTTGCTCAGAAGCGGCAGCCGGTACAGGTTGTTCCGGGCAAGGAGCATAGGTTGCAGGCGGCGGTGGAGATTCTTGACGATCACTGAGGTTTTTACGGAGAGAGAAGAAAATACCTAGATATAGACTTCGACGCCAAAGCCGGATGTATTTTCCACCAGCAGTGGAGGTGGTGATGCTTCCGGTGACGAGTAAGCCAACACTAAGAGTGCTTTCTTCAGTCTCATCACCAACTTGGTGATCATTTTCGGTGTTTGACTGGAACATGTTTCTGAGTGTACGTGCTTGTCAGGGGTAAAATCGAAGATCTAGCCTGGGAGATGACAAAATTAGAATTCCAAGATTATCAGTGTTTTCTATTGTTTTCAGAGACGGGGAGAAGAACAGAGACGGGGAGTGAAAGGCCTTTTTCTAATTATAGAAACTTGTAAAATAGAATACGGCACAAAGGCCCATGTCTGCAAAGTAGTCAGAAATTTGGCAACCGCGTGAAAACAAAACAAGATGCATGTTTTCCCAAGAAGCAGACCTGCCTGATGAAAGAATTCTCGCCGCGCTCCGAGAATAATGCCTGAGAATGCAGAAAAATTCTGAGTACAACCAACCAAAACTACGTACGGAAGCAATTATATGAAGAAAAGAGAAAACGAGCTATTTTCTTTTTCTAAGACAAATCTCCCTAGCCCCACCTTCAAAAAAAGACTATTTTGTGGATACTAATACCGCAGATAGATAAGTAACTCGAGATGAAAATAATGGTCATGCTGATATGTCCCCTTATTTATAGATCCAAAACCCTAAGGAAATCGCCAATGAATATCACTGGCACTGTTGACGACCGCGTCTGGTCTTGTGGAAACTCCATTGTTCTTACGCCACCTTTCACCGCGTCTACTACGCGTCTGGACTCGTGGGCCTTTCTCTGCTCTTACGGTGAACTTGTTTATCAAAGTCTCCAAGTCAGTAACGCGGCTAGACTTGAGTGGCAGTACGCGGTCCCGTGGACTTATGGCTTTGATAATCTCACGCATGAGGTTTTTTTTTTGAAGCAATACTACGATGACTTGCAGAAGACAGTACGTTCAAGGAGGGTCAAAGGAGTATGAGGGATAGTTCTGAAAAGCTCATGAGAGGGGGGAAATATCCCCGAAACATGGAGGAAGCAACCCGAGCAACTTCGGATAGTTCTGAAAAAGCTTATGAGAAGGATGAAATATCCCCGAAACATGGAGGAAGCAACTCAACGAGCAACTTGGTGAGGGTGAGAGAGAGAACACGCTTTGATTTCGTTGTTCCAAATTGACTGGAAATTGACGAGCGTGTTTTACAGATGCTTATGGGCCTATGGCAAAATCTCCGTTCATTGTGGAGAGCTGTATGCTGCACGTACCGAGTAAAAATGGTGAAAACAGCCGAGTAACC
The DNA here is from genome assembly GCA_003952965.2 of Morella rubra. NCBI lineage: Eukaryota > Viridiplantae > Streptophyta > Magnoliopsida > Fagales > Myricaceae > Morella > Morella rubra. Next base: position 437,225 of record CM025854.1, read on the forward strand.
CAATTCATGAAGAAAAAAAAATTAACCACCGATTATCCTTTTTTCTGCATTCGAGGGTGTTTAAACGCGAAATTAACAACCGAACCATGTAACGTAGTAGGGGATATTTTGAGTGGCGACGTGCCATCTGAGATTGTAACCTGTGAGGACTTTGCTGTGTTTAGCAGAGTAGATGATCAATAACAGTGTTCATATGTTGCGAAGAAGAAAAAAAAATTACTACAACTAAATTCTACAAGGGAAAAGTTAAACACACGCTGCCTTGTAGTAGAGAAAAGGGAAAAAACAAAATAAGAAAAAAGAAAATAAAAACATCGACTGGTATTGCTGATTGTATGAACTCAAAAGCTATGCTGACAATTGATAGTTATGATTGTTTCTTGTCAACCTCATTCCATAGGCGAAGGAACCTCTTCCAGTCTGGTATCATCTTGTACACTTCCCAACGTGACAGCAGTAAGCATCAGCTTGCCTGCCTCTGGGAAATCCTTGTGCTGCATCAGTATTGCCTCAACAGAAGAACCGATATCCCTCAATACCAAAGGCTCCACGTTTTCTTGTCTCAGAGGCAAAACTTCGTCGAAACCTTCTCCAAAGGTCTCTACATTGAGTCCGTAACACCTGCTGGAAGCCTGGAAAAGCATGGTTTCCCTCAGATTCAGAAAAATTTCCTCATCACTCCACCCTTGAGCAATAGATGATTGATATAGTAGATTCCAATCGTCCTGATCAGCAGCATTCTTCCAACACTCCTCCAAAAGATTACAGTGGGCTTTGCGAAAGGAGGAGCTTGTCCATGCAAACACATCAAAAGCAAGCAAGGAGAGCTTTGCATTTTGACCTTTAAGGCATAGCTTAATCAGCTCTTCTGGACGAAGGAGCTGCCTTTCAGCGTATTGCTTTTCCTCATCAGTAGGAAGGAGTTGTATTATTTCCTCCTGCCAGAGTGAAGGATCAGGTACAGACAGACTGAACGACAAGCATAGAAAATGGACATTAGTGTTTTACAGGCATAAGGTCTTTAAAAGGTGCCAATTATGTCAAGCCAATACTTGAAGGCACAGCCTAGGGAGTACATTAATGGAGCGCCCATATACTTTATGAATGTTATGTTAGGTTTAATAGATCTCATCAACACCTAAACATGTTTTGTGAATTGTGAAGGTTAATAATTTAGCAAGCGTTAAAGCAAAAGGAACATAACTAGGAAGACCGTTCAACTAAAGTTTAAAAACATAGCCATCATTGTATCTTCTTAACAGACAACATACCTGCAATTTCAGAATTTTCAAATCCGCTTCAATGCGCTTCAACTTTGTCTCAGAATCGGCATCCTTCCCTGCTGCTGAAGCAAATAGTAAAATCAGAACAAGAATCCAAATACATCTTTGTTAAGTCTGTGAAACAAAAAGATCCCTACAAGCATCAAGATGATGGTTATCCACACCACAATACTATACTTTAACCAGCAAGACAGAGGGATCTAGCAACAAATTAATTATAGAATTTGTCCTCCCCTGATTTTGGCAGATCATGGAGTACAGACAGAGACCAAGAATAAACTCTCTGGACATCAATACACACGGCCTTTTCTCTCTCCCTAGTAACATTTAGTTTCTCTCGCGGCTAGATTGTAGTTCCCAATACACTTCAAAAAATGTCTTAACCAAAAAAGTTAACATCTCCGTCACCACTTTCCACGTTAGTTTTTATATTCATGTAGCATTTGGATTGAGGCTGTTAAAAATGATGACTAGACCTTTTATGTTGGTTCTTCAAATATCTTTGGACTCTAGATTATTAAGAACTGAATGTTAAATCAAGGAGCTATGGAGACATAATTTCAGGTGATCAGAATTAGAGACTTAGCTTTGTAGCATGACATTCAGGAAAGTAAGTCTAAAGATCACATATATTAAAGCAACCTAAGAATGAGAGAATGGATCTGTACAGGAGCAAAACAGGGACCAGGAGCAGGGAACAACTTTAACCATACGCAAAAATTTGAGTGATCAAGAGAGACATGATCACACTGAAGTTAAAAAATAGTATCCACAAACATATGAAAAAAGCTATTCAGCAGTTCGCACCTGCTTTTGCAGCTATCTTTGAGAGATTCAAAAGGCGCTTTCTATCTGCCAATTTTGGTTCCAAAATGTCACTGCCAGGGTCTGCCTGCTCATCAGCAGTTGAAATAGCGCTCTCATCACATGACAGAGCTAATACATGAAGAATGTCAGAAGCTGAAGAAAATTGATTCAGGAACACTTCGTGTAGCCAAAGAAGCTCCTGGTGCTGTCTTAAAAAAATAGATAGCTCTTCTGGGAACTCTTCGCCAAGCCTTAGAAGCTTGGAAAATTGTCTCTTCTCGTACAATTGTTTAAAGACAAAGTAGCTGAACCCTCCATTAGGTCCCATGCTCTCATGCTGCGTGAGAATATTAAAGACTCTTGAGAATAAACACAAGCATCAACTAAGACTAAGAAAACCACATGCCAGAAGACATTTGCAGATCTAATTTGCAGAGCGTATATGTATCTACTTTCAATAGCACATACTTTCAATAGCACATAGACAAGCAACCAGAAGATACAAGTTAACAGAACATTATTAAGCTAATACTTCAGAAGCAGATTCTAAACTTCAAAAAATTCATGCTTCTTAAAACTTTGAAGATTGATAGTGGTAGTCAGCAGTAAAACCTGGAATTTAGCATCTGAAAAAGGGGAAAAAGCAACAGTTAAATAACCACATCCATACCATAAGATCTCGAAGTAGGACTGAATCATTAAGGTCACAGCATGTTCTCCACAAAGTTCCATAGGATTCATGCCGTTTGGCAATGGAAAGCAAACGTGAACAAAGCTTCCTTAGGATTTCTTCTTTTGGCTCTGCAAATCCTCCATTTAGATCCTGCAAAGATAAGCAGTTTAAGGATCTATACAAAAATCAGCTACAGAAACATGATGACATCTTAAACAAGAGAGTATTTACCTGGTGCTTGTCATCCACAAAATCCTGAACTTGTCGATAAAGGGTGTCCAGGAGTGTATCCCTCCTATTCCAGAACTCATCTAATAGACCTTTGTGTTCTTCACCACGCTCAACCTTAGCAGTGATAGCACCACTATATGCCTCGAGTAGAGCCTCACTCAGCACCTCTAGATAAGTATATAGATCAGATTTTGCAGACATCTCAATGCCAGATGCTTCATTCAACAGTTGAAGCATGAATGAAGCTATGCTCCACAACCCATTGCGTACCACAGGTTGACAATACCATGGTGTTAAGCCCTCAGGTGGTGGATACCACAAGTGATTCTCGTTTCTGTACTGCATGGCCTCATGAACTATGTTAACGCAAACATTTGAGAGCTCACAAGCTCTTTGGATCTGGATCCAGAGTGGCTGCTCTATGCTTATCACATAATCAAGATGTCTGTCTAAGCAATAAAACACTTCTTCAAGATCACACTTTACTGTAGAACACTTCAGCATTATCTCTGTCCATAAGAAGAACAGTATTTCGGCGGGCTCTCTCACCAACTAATTGAATAATATCCCAAAGAGCACCTGACATTTGACTTTCTGCACTAGAATGGGAGGTAACTCCAGCTGAACGGTTCTGGCCAATCACATTTTGGAGTTCTCTCAGTTGAATCATTCCAGCCAGCTTTTCACCATGTTCCAGGATGATCTGCAACGAGTATCCTGCCAAGAAAGCTTCATCAGGCATTCGTATGTTCCATTTTTCTTTATCTCTTAATTTACTTCTTTTAGTTTTCATAATCAGCAGAAAAAGTTGAACCCAGATCAACCCCACTCTTCAATATATCTTAACCTGAATGCTGGCACGGCTTTGGAAATATATGCGAGTCCAGGTGACAACCTTGGGCTAACAATATAGTTGAGTTAACACTAAAGAACAAAATAAAGACTAAAAATAATAAAGTATCATCAAAAGCATAAGCTTTCAAGTTTCAACACACATATACTTCAGATGTTGTCAAATGAATAGGAAATAGAGCATACTCTGTCTAGCACACAGCTCCTCGTGGCATTTGGATAAGGCAAGAAACTGCAGGAACTTTTTATGCTTTTGCTGTTTATCCATCAGTTGGGTAGATACAACAGCCATAGCCAAAATCTCGGCACCCCTAGTTGTTGTCCAGTGTTTAGCTAGGGTGTCCACAATTGATTTGCTCATCCGTGTAAAGATACTGGTTTCTCCATCCCTTTCAAATGCCCCAGCACTTTGTAGCTTTTCCAATGAGCCATCAACCTGCCCAGATGACAGAAAACCATGGAAAAGATGACTCAGCAAAGTTTCTGATTCTTCATCTTGGCCAGTTCGATGGGCAATCCCAGTCAAAACTCCTGTTTGTCTTTCTGCAGCATCACATGCTTCAGAACTAGCCCTTATAGGAGCAATATTGCCTGTAAATGTAAGGTTTCTTTTCTCTTCTTGTGCAGATCCTTCCTTTGAGCTCCCCTTACGCGACAAGCTTCGCTCAGGTGGTTCAACTCCACCAAGAACAACAGCCTTTTCAGGTATTGCCCATATTCCTGCTTTCTCGGTTAATAAAACCCACGGCCCTTCGTCAATATCATCTGATGAAGGAAGAACTGAAGCATCTAGAACTTTTCCAGCGTCATAAGGCAGGTCAAATTGATACAGCCGAGTCGAGTTCCGGTAGTAATGGGAAACAGTTGCTGTACCATCGCCGGAAAGTATAATCGCTGATCCTGAAGGCTTGCCTCCTACCCGAAGTTTCATCGAGAACAAGAAATCTTCATCTTCTACTCTCGCTTTTGGGATTATTACTTGGATTGGAGCTTTCTTCTCCAAAATCCTTTCATGTGAAGGCTCCATCCTCACCCCAGGTTTATATTGCATGGTTAGCAGAGAATATTGTGTGTAGCTTGAACCGCTTACTCGGTCCTTACAGAAGGTGGCAACAAGAATGGTAATCACTTTTCCATGATCATCCACCTGCACATCGAGAGGCCATATTCGCTTCTGACCAGCCAAATCCTTCTTAATTCCCAAATCTGCATCTGTACCAATAATTTCATGGGACCAGAGCTTTGACACGTGCATATTGGGATTCAGATTGACAACAAAACACTGTATCTCATGATCAGTAAGCAGAAAAAACTCCCTCTTAGATTCATCCGTAGAAACGTGTGAAAAACGCCAAATCAATGATCTCGGATACCCCTTGCTCCCTATCAGTGGACCACTATCACCCCCTTGGGAAGGCAAAATCAGTTTATTCTCATATATTTTCTTACGCTGAATGCCAGTTGGACTGCAATGAAACTGCCAAAGCTCACCATTTGAACAAGATGCAAGGGCAACACAGACATGCTGGAAACCAGGTAGCGCAGAAGCAATCAAAGAGTTCAGTGAACTGCACCCGGTCGAGTTAGTTCCAGGCCTAATCTGTTGTCGCTGTCTGTTTGGGCTGGCCTTTCCATCAAGAAGCGAAGAAGTTACCTCTAACTCATCAGAAGATGCCAAGCTAATAACAGGAACAGTTATTTCAGAATACACTTCGGGCCAGTAGATTATGGCTCGAGTTTTTCGGTTACACAGTACAATACCAGCAGAGTTGCAATGTTTCACAACTTTCTTTGTTCTCCTAGAGGTGCTATCCCAATTGACAACACAAACTAACCAACAGTTCCGTTCAGTGCTGTCGATATTTGCATTCCCTGAGCCAGTTGACGGGAGTTCCAGAACAATGCATTTAATTGAAGCTGCAGGTGATAAGTAACTCCAAATGAAGAGTCTGTTTCCAATGATAATCCAAGCAAGGGACGTTCCCTTTTCCATTCCCCCAGGCAAGCCTCATCTGCCATAAAAGAATGCAACATTTAGACACTCACTGTCTCTATAGAATTTTAACGAATCTTGGAACAGTTGAATATCATGGAGCCGGCTATACTAACCAGGAACACGCTTCTGCAGCAAACTGGCCTCTTCATCACGAACCACTTGGGGGAACTCTCCAACATAGACAGGCTTAATTGGATCTGCTTCATCCTCTCTCTCACTTCTGTTCCCTGGCGGAATTCTAGGTAAATTGCATCACAAACAATTTTATTAGCCCCTTAGTCATCAACCATTTCATTATGAATAATAAACAACACATACCAACCACTCAACACATGCAACAATTACAATGCTCAACCAAATCCCTAGACTCTATATCATACGCCCTTAACTCTACTAGCTGCCCGTCTTATTGACTGACATGAAGAAGGCACCCTTCCATAGATAAACAAATATTCCCACCACTTTCACCCCAAACCAAGGTGAGTCACCATCAACCATAAACCACACAATATTTTTCCTCAGACACTCGACACTCACAAATTCAACAAAAGACACTAAGCTCGTCAAACCCCACATCCTCCCTTACATCCTAGGAGCCCGAAAGAGAAATTAAAAAATCATTGTTATCTAAAGCGAATTTCTTGCAAAACACTGACCAACAATTGAGGAACCGCTAAAACAAACCAACCAAAACCACAACAATACCGTGGCGTAAGGACGGACAAGCGAGGAGCCCAAGGAGCAGGGGTACTGGGGCGATCCGGGACCGAATTTTGGAGAGAGGATCGGCGGGCCTCTGAGCGAGGAGTCACAGTGTGTCCTTGATTTCGCTCTTTTCGGGAGCTCGCATTAGGCCTCTTTATTCCAGGAGAGAACATTTCGTTGCTCCTAGAGCTTGAGAGCAGAGAACTGAGGGCTTTTGGAGTTTAGCTTTTTGCCGCACTCTTCAGTGAGCGGGCAAGTGGCTGGTAATCGGTGAAGTAGAAGGATTAGCCGTGCCCAGATGACAGAAAACCATGGAAAAGATGACTCAGCAAAGTTTCTGATTCTTCATCTTGGCCAGTTCGATGGGAACAATCCCAGTCAAAACTCCTGTTTGTCTTTCTGCAGCATCACATGCTTCAGAACTAGCCCTTATAGGCAGCAATATCTGCCTGTAAATGCAGGTTTCTTTTCTCTTCTTGTGCAGATCCTTCCTTTGAGCTCCCCTTACGCGACAAGCTTCGCTCAGGTGGTTCAACTCCACCAAGAACAACAGCCTTTTCAGGTATTGCCCATATTCCTGCTTTCTCGGTTAATAAAACCCACGGCCCTTCGTCAATATCATCTGATTGATAGGAAGAACTGAAAGCATCTAGAACTTTTCCAGCGTCATAAGGCAGGTCAAATTGATACAGCCGAGTCGAGTTCCGGTAGTAATGGGAAACAGTTGCTGTACCATCGCCGGAAAGTATAATCGCTGATCCTGAAGGCTTGCCTCCTACCCGAAGTTTCATCGAGAACAAGAAATCTTCATCTTCTACTCTCGCTTTTGGGATTATTACTTGGATTGGAGCTTTCTTCTCCAAAATCCTTTCATGTGAAGGCTCCATCCTCACCCCAGGTTTATATTGCATGGTTAGCAGAGAATATTGTGTGTAGCTTGAACCGCTTACTCGGTCCTTACAGAAGGTGGCAACAAGAATGGTAATCACTTTTCCATGATCATCCACCTGCACATCGAGAGGCCATATTCGCTTCTGACCAGCCAAATCCTTCTTAATTCCCAAATCTGCATCTGTACCAATAATTTCATGGGACCAGAGCTTTGACACGTGCATATTGGGATTCAGATTGACAACAAAACACTGTATCTCATGATCAGTAAGCAGAAAAAACTCCCTCTTAGATTCATCCGTAGAAACGTGTGAAAAACGCCAAATCAATGATCTCGGATACCCCTTGCTCCCTATCAGTGGACCACTATCACCCCCTTGGGAAGGCAAAATCAGTTTATTCTCATATATTTTCTTACGCTGAATGCCAGTTGGACTGCAATGAAACTGCCAAAGCTCACCATTTGAACAAGATGCAAGGGCAACACAGACATGCTGGAAACCAGGTAGCGCAGAAGCAATCAAAGAGTTCAGTGAACTGCACCCGGTCGAGTTAGTTCCAGGCCTAATCTGTTGTCGCTGTCTGTTTGGGCTGGCCTTTCCATCAAGAAGCGAAGAAGTTACCTCTAACTCATCAGAAGATGCCAAGCTAATAACAGGAACAGTTATTTCAGAATACACTTCGGGCCAGTAGATTATGGCTCGAGTTTTTCGGTTACACAGTACAATACCAGCAGAGTTGCAATGTTTCACAACTTTCTTTGTTCTCCTAGAGGTGCTATCCCAATTGACAACACAAACTAACCAACAGTTCCGTTCAGTGCTGTCGATATTTGCATTCCCTGAGCCAGTTGACGGGAGTTCCAGAACAATGCATTTAATTGAAGCTGCAGGTGATAAGTAACTCCAAATGAAGAGTCTGTTTCCAATGATAATCCAAGCAAGGGACGTTCCCTTTTCCATTCCCCCAGATATGCAAGCCTCATCTGCCATAAAAGAATGCAACATTTAGACACTCACTGTCTCTATAGAATTTTAACGAATCTTGGAACAGTTGAATATCATGGAGCCGGCTATACTAACCAGGAACACGCTTCTGCAGCAAACTGGCCTCTTCATCACGAACCACTTGGGGGAACTCTCCAACATAGACAGGCTTAATTGGATCTGCTTCATCCTCTCTCTCACTTCTGTTCCCTGGCGGAATTCTAGGTAAATTGCATCACAAACAATTTTATTAGCCAACCCTTAGTCATCAACCATTTCATTATGAATAATAAACAACACATACCAACCACTCAACACATGCAACAATTACAATGCTCAACCAAATCCCTAGACTCTATATCATACGCCCTTAACTCTACTAGCTGCCCCTCTTATTGACTGACATGAAGAAGGCACCCTTCCATAGATAAACAAATATTCCCACCACTTTCACCCCAAACCAAGGTGAGTCACCATCAACCATAAACCACACAATATTTTTCCTCAGACACTCGACACTCACAAATTCAACAAAAGACACTAAGCTCGAACTCAAACCCCACATCCTCCCTTACATCCTAGGAGCCCGAAAGAGAAATTAAAAAATCATTGTTATCTAAAGCGAAAGCATTTCTTGCAAAACACTGACCAACAATTATTTGAGGAACCGCTAAAACCCCGTTTCTTGAAACCAACCAAAACCACAACAATACCCTCAGAATTCAAAAAAAAAAAAATGGCGTGCCTGGCCAGGACGGACAAGCGAGGAGCCCAAGGAGCAGGGGTGCCGGTACTGGGGCGATCCGGGACCGAATTTTGGAGAGAGGATCGGCGGGCCTCTGAGCGAGGAGTAATGGGGGAATGGAGCACAGTGTGTCCTTGATTTCGCTCTTTTCGGGAGCTCGCATTAGGCCTCTTTATTCCAGGAGAGAACATTTCGTTGCTCCTAGAGCTTGAGAGCAGAGAACTGAGGGCTTTTGGAGTTTAGGGTTTATGAACTTGTTTGCAAGTTGAAGAGTTCGCACTCTTCAGTGAGCGGGCAAGTGGCTGGTAATCGGTGAAGTAGAAGGATTAGCCGTTTGCGAGACGAGCATAATTGCACTGAGGAGTAAAGGCTTGTCTGGGTTTTTGAAAGTACTGTACTCTGCAAAATCCCCCTCTATCATTTTTATCACTTTTCCGGTTGATTTCAAACACTTCACAATTTCATTAAAAAAATTTCTTCAATTTTAACGTAAATTAATTTTTTAACTTCTAAAATTATGATTCTTACCCTCATGGAATCGTCCTAAAAAAATGCTAACAAAATTGTCATTCATACACCACAAATCATTTTAATCTAAATTAAAAAAAAATTTAAATAATAAAATATCTAAATTAATAATTAAAAAAATAATAAAAAAATATAAAGTGTAAAGTGTCAAGATTATTATTATTATTATGTAAAGTTATTTATCTTATTACTTTTTTCATGTATTTGTGAAAGTGGTAGTACTATTTGAAAGATATTTGCATACATAAATTTTTTGAAATTTATTCTTTTTATAAATTGTGAGAATAAAAAAAAATACTTAAAAGAGCTGAAAAAAAAAGTTGTTGGCGGATAAAAAAGTATATTCTTTATTCTAATGACACTTAGAATTCGGAGACAGAAAAAATGTGATCATAGGGTTATATTGTTCGAATGAGTAGATATAGACAACATTAAATGATGTATTAATTTAATAGTGTAAGATTCAATTATTGTGTCTTCACTTTGGATGATTTTTAATAGTCGTTGCATCTTGATTTAAAAGTAAGAGAGAATCTCTTGTGAGAGGTGAGTCCGACAGAAAAAAAAAAAAAAAAAAAAAGTTTTGATTAAGAAACATTTTTCAAAAAATCATTAAACAAAATCTCTCCCTGGGTGGACAAAGACTTCGTGTATTATCTGTTAAGGACGTTTCCAAATCCCGTCCCTTTCGGTACCCCTGAGCTTTCAGCCTCTAGAAACGAGACTTTTTCTCGACGAAAACAAACTTCCAGTCTATCCCTTTTTCTATCTTCATCGAAAATTCTCTGGCAAACTGATTTCCTGAGAACCCTCCATTGCCATTTACCTTTCGAATGCATATTTTGGTCATTGCTTCTCCCCGGCCAAATTAAATCTTTGGGCATCGTTAACTCTGAGGTAACATGGGAAATCTTAATTTTCATTCTATGATCGACTAATGTGTGTATGAATGTTTAGCCTGGGATATCCAAACTTCTGGGAGAAAGAAGTTTAATTAGCGTGACAGGAGAATATGATAGCATGCAGGATTGAATCTATATCGGTCAATGATTTTGATAGAATATCCTGGAAAAGGTGATACCTTGTCGGCATTTTGGCTTCCGATTCTTGAAGGATAGAAACACAAGAAGAAGAAAAAACAAATGTCTTTTCCACGCTCTGATAGAGCTCAGTCATCGATTCCACAATCACCGTTACCGGAGAGAGTAACTTACGAGGAGCCCGCAGCAAATAAAACCGCCCAGAGCACCGTCACCTGCGTCTACCATACCAATGTTGCCGGCTATTGGCGTAACGTGACGGTCTTATGGTGCAGGAACCTGATGAACCATACCTTCGGCATAAAGGTTGATAGTTTAGACGGTGATTTTCATTACTCGTGCAAGATCGACCTTAAACCTTGGCACTTTTGGAGCAAAAAAGGGTACAAGTCCTTTGAGGTCGAACGGAATCAGGTGGAGGTTTACTGGGATCTGCTAGCCAGCGGCCCCGAGCCATGCGCGGAAGATGCGCTCTTTTCCGCGCTCTGTTGGGAGACTACAACGCTTATAGAAAATCCAGGCCCCCTGGTTGAGGCAGTGCTGGTTTCCAAATGAAAGTGCTCTACGCGAAGAGAAGTTTCTCTACCAGGGCTAAATTCGACGAGAGAAGCGAACAGGAAATTGTTGTGGAGAGCTTCTACATCCGGACCTCGAGACCCCGCAAATTGTTTGCATTGATGGGATCCATGTTGATCCATGTCAGGAACTTGCAATGGAAGGTTCAGGGGTGCAGACCAGACGGTTCTAGTTTCAACAAAGCACCCCGGTGCAATATTCTGGGACGTAATGATTGGCTGTTTAGTAGCGCTGGCATGGGGCAAGGTTTGTTCATATAAGCCAGGCTCAACAGAATACGAAGGTGAGGCGGAGAAGCGGCACCTATGGAGGATGCGGCGACAGTGATGGCAGCACTAGCGGGTATTACTCTACCCGAAGTAAAGTAACAGCGTGACAGAGTTCTGCCTCTATCTTCATGCTTGGAAGATCGAGTAGTGAGGCTGAGGCGTATATACATAACATATATATATCAATGGACTAACCACTATTTTCAAGAAAGTTGTAAGCTTAGTTATATTCCATTGGTCTCTAAATTGCTGGTGTAAATTATTTTGGGTTGCAAAGTTGATCTAAACGTTCAAGTATAAAGTTATAAGGTTGGGAGACTTGGGCATTGGATAGGATATTTTGTCGTCTTGGATAACTTTCTCAATGTTTCAGAATCGATATATATATCATATGCTTGTAAGAAGCAACATACCGAGAGGGGATTACATCTAAAGGAGTTCATATAGTTCTCTAAAGGAGAACACACAGTGACCTTGCCATATTCGAGACAATAGCAAAAAAAAAAAAAACAATTATAAAGTTCTTACTTTCTGTTCTCTAACAAAAACAAAAACAAATTCCAAAAAACAAAAAAAGGGAACAAAAATTACATACATATAAAGCAGATCTTGCATCACGGTTCCAGCTTCAAGGAAACAACTCGAGATTGTCGGTTACGTTTTGCCGCCTTGACAAAGACTACCGAGAGGCAAGATGGAGCCCACCATGGCCGCCGGACCTTCTGTTCTCCTTTCAGGCAAGCCACTGGAGATGTAGTATACTTTAGTGTACACAACTCAAAAAGATTAAAGTTGGAGATAGAACAATAACAAAACCCAATAAGGATATTTGAGTTGTACATACGTATCCTTTTCCTTTTCCCCCCAGAAAACCTCATTTCATACAGAGTACTTCTAAGACACCCAGATCAAGAGTTTATAAATGATGCATTATAACTTATAAGGTTGATGTGGAAAAAGGTGGGAGTCAATTGAACGGAAAGGCTCTTCAAGGAAAGAGCACCAATAACACCCCTGAAACAGAGCATGACTTGACAAATTCCACGCATGCAGTACAAAGTTGATATGAGAAAAGAGAAAAAAAATAAAAATTCAACAGAAAGTCTTATTCAGGAAAAGAGTACAAGTCTGATTGCATTGCCTAATCAGGTATCTACCACACTAGCACTTCCAAAACGCAGTATGACTCAACAAAATTTGCTCACCCACGAATCAACTTCTTAGTGATCACCCCCCAACCCCCCCAAAAAAAAGGCCAAGTCCTACATCACAAACACAAACATAGAGAGAGAGAGAGAGAGAGACCTTTAATTCGCCTGAAGTTCCTTGCACAGAGTGATGAAGTCTCCCCATTTCATGTGGCATCGTCTTATAAACCGAAGAATTTGCTCAGTCGTAAACATGGACATGCCTTCCAGGTATTCTCCATTTACACCATTTTCTTTAAAAATCTGGCGGTAACTACCAAGATTTATCTCTTCCAACCACAAGCCTACATCCTGGAATAACAGAAAAAGAATTGCACAAAAATACTTGTAAGTTAGACATATATCACTAGATCCTCTCTTTCTTTCTTTCTCTTTTTTTGGGGACAGCCACATTTTCCATCACCAAGCAGGGAAAAAAGCCTATGTTTCCAAGTTCACATCTGTTTAACGAGAACTATACACCTAAAATTTCCATGATCTACACAGATGAGTCGATAATGAAAACAAAACACACATTTCTACTCATCTCATGGTTCTATGAGACATTCACAAGGCTGTGCACATATCTTAATATCAATCATTCATATTGAAGTCACAACTAGAGATATCTCGAATCCAGGAGACACCAATGACTACTAACTTACATTTGCCACAGAGCCTAAATCAATGGACTTCCTATTTGTGAGAAGAAACATCTTTTGATCTTCACCAGTACCTTCCTTGAATCTTATCCTGAAATGCTATTTTAACCTATCAATAGATTCTTTCCTTACCTGGTAAACATGCTTTCTCCATCTGATTACAAAGTACAGACATGTTCAACTAAAAGGATACTTGCAGGAATTGTCAGTGATCCTAATCCTCCTTGCACCACATTTTGTAGACATTGTCTACTTGAAATGGTAAATGAATTACAGCCAATTGATGCTACTTTAGTTATCTTTGTCGCCATACTTATATCATAGCTGATAGCCCCCTTGCAGTTGCAAACTACATGCCTTAATAGGCGATCCTAATTTCTCTCTGAGGCCAGCAGGCTCAGCGCCATAATGACCTTTTCACTTGTACCAATGATTCTATGATAAATCAAGAATAAGGTGGTATGATCTTCAGAGGTTGCACTGAACACATCTTCCACTTTGCAAACAGGTACCCCTGGATGATTCAGAGCATCCTTCTGCTACTACATGCCAAATATGTGCTATGGGCATCTAGAATTTGGCGGTGTGACAACGGCAAAAGCAATTAGAATTTGGATCAGAAGAGCCCTGTAGCCTTAATTCAGTATTCACTAATGATTGCCGCAGAGCCCTGTACCCTTTGGTCACAAAACCAATGATGAGCCGCACAGGCTATGAGCATCTAGAATTTGGCGGTTAGAAGACAACGGCAAAAGTAATTAGTATTCACTATGATCAAGAGCCCTGTAGCCTTTGGTCACTAAACCAATGATTGCCGCATAAAGCACCTTACAATCACAACTAGACAGCTTGAATGTACAGGAAAATCATTTTTTTAAATGAACTGAGTAGGGTCCTAGCTAAGAGGGAAAAAAAAAACCAAGAAGGGTCCTCACAGGTGTCATTTCCTACCAATCAAAGTTATGGGGAAAGTAAACTTTGACAAGAATGATATTTCACAAAGTGAAGTGGCATATAGCAATCCACAAGTTCAAAATACAAACCGACATTGTGATGTTGGATGCCAAACCCCACCTTGCTTTGTCATTAAATGGAGAAGCTATACTTGGGCCATGTCTAAGTTTGGTACTTAAAATCTAAAAATTCTAATTTCATTTGAAAAATTCTTGGTTGTAAGCAACTTAATCCTTCTGCCCAGACTGATGACCAGCCAACCCAAATATTGATGGCACGGCTCATTTCAAATCACTTGTTTTTGAGCGGCATCATCAGCTTTTTGGATTGAAGGATTATATTGCCCAAAATTGAACATTTTAAGGGCACTATTTGAACATTATAACCTAGGGACTAAATAGGAGCATACAGAGCATTCAGAGACCAAAACTATTTATGCAAAATCAATAAACTGCCCCTCTTTCTGTTATCATATTCATTTACTCAGATTATATAATATCAGCAGTAGCAATCAAAACCGAAACCTCCCCGTTCATACTTGCCCCATTCCATGTAACAATCATATTAAGCGCAATTTCAACTACAAGATGCAATGAAACTAGAGGAATCAGATTACCAAGTACCAGCCATGATCAAACCTCCCAAAGAAGAGATTCCAGCATATCACAAGAGACACCCAAATCACATATCAAAATTAAATGAGATCTACTTGTAAAGAGAATACCAAAATCTTTAAAACCATAGAGAGAGGGAGAGTAAATACCTCAACAGTCCAAATGAAGAAATCAAGAGGCTCAGGTGGGTGTTCTTTGCTCATACTCCCAAATCAATGCCCCAAAAGTACCTAATCATTTGAA
Organism: Morella rubra; assembly: GCA_003952965.2. Taxonomy (NCBI): domain Eukaryota; kingdom Viridiplantae; phylum Streptophyta; class Magnoliopsida; order Fagales; family Myricaceae; genus Morella; species Morella rubra. The sequence goes on from CM025854.1 coordinate 452,467, forward strand.
ACCAAACAGAGCCCTAAGACCTCACAATTCAATCGAATTTCAGCTGAGGGCAAAAAACATAAGCTTTTTTTTTGTGAGATGGACTCCTGCTCAGTTCCCCGACAGGACCAAAAAGGAAACCAAAATTGAAAACCGATAACATCAAAACAGATATAGGATTGAGAGGTAGCTGTAAGATCCATCCCTATTGCTCTTCTGCTTCGATTTCGCTTATCCGAAGAGAAAATAAAGAATACCATAAAAGAGGAAAGGTGAAAGTCCTTACCGTGAGAGAATGGTTAGTGTATAGAAAAATGGAGGTATAAAGTTGCTACATTTGAGACATTTGAGGTCTGAGGCCTTCACTCTGACTCAGAGAGAGAGAGAGAGAGAGAGAGAGTGTGGGGGAGTGTATGGTTTTGGCCACTCTTGCGTGTCGCTAATATTAATGGGGATTGATGGAGTGGATGGGTTATTGGGTCTCTCTCTTAACCAATACAGTGAATGAGAAATTGCTCACCTTTTGGCCTTTCGGCTCAGAATTGTATGTATGCTTTGGCGTTACTTGTCTCTCTCAACTATAATCTAAACTATTTGATTCCGTATCTATGCGAGCAGTTAATGTTAACGCTACCCACTCTGGGTGGATCAGCTGGTCAGGGACACAATCTCCCAGTTGGGGATCTCTGATATTATCCTCAATTTATATTCTTTCTACGAAAATACATACTAGGAAATGGAGAAAGACCTAAAAGGTCTAAACTTTTTTACCTGATAACTTTTTACTCCGATCAAACGTGGATCGGTGGGTACTTGTCAGTAACAGATAAAAAGACATTGCTCCGACAGAACACAGAATCCGTGCTATCAGCTATGTTCGTGTAATGCATGATCAACTGCCGCCCCTGCTTTGTATAGGTTACAACACAAAGGAATTTACAGGGTTTCTCCCACATGCCATGCACTTCCATGGATGGTGCTTTTTCTAGAGGTAAAATGTAAAATTAGGACTAATTATTTGTTCAAACATTGCATGATATTAGTGTCTGGATGTGTTAAGATTGACGTTGACATTATCTTGGTTTAAGAGAAAGAATCTCACAAAACACATGGTTGAAGCATTATCCTCCAATAGTGTCCATTAATGAAGGATGAACCAAACAAATTGAAAGAAAAATGTTTTTGAAAGGGGAGCAAGATTTTTGTACCTCCTACATTAATTCACATGTTATAATCGGGTGACCGGCCCCCTGGCCCTAGTAACTTGTCTAGATGATCGTACATACCTGTGAACCACCAAAGGGAATTCACAGAGACACACGTCCATAAAGCACTCTTTGGTTGGTCCCACGTGGGCCAGCCATGTCTTAATACGACTTACACGGAGAGAAGACAATCTATATAATGGTTTAGACCAGTGGGACCCAATAGAACTGTAGATCACGACCGTCAGGATCAAATGATTGAATGGATATTCAGGATATTCGACGGCAACCCCGGCGGGTGTGTGCAGTGTGTGGGATGATGCTCGAGCCAGCTGACCGACGGTGTACCGGTTAATGCCTACCCTACAGAGCTGCATGTGCAGCACGTGTACACTAGCGTCACTTGCGTTGCATTATCATCAGCAGGACCACATTACATAGTAAATGTTGACCTTCATTTGGTCGTAGATTAAAAAAATAAGAAAGAGTTTAGGGATAAAATGGGTATATTGAAGAACTCCGTGCTCCTCGGTTCAATGGCACAAAGAAATGGGGCAAATTTCTCATTATTGGCATTCTTTATATATATATATTATTTTTTTATTTTACTGGCCAATTTTAGACTGGGCTTTACAATATTAGTGTGTGTGTCGGATTTCTGGCTTTCGTTTCTATCTTTTTGGGCCTAGTTTCTGGTTTAGTGCTATCCCAAGAGAATTTGTTTTGGGCTGAGTGGATTCGCTATATCCAATACAACGGGCCAATTCCCACAAGACGTGGATTGCCCCATGTAAAGAGAGTCACCCCCTTGGCACGATCCAATTAATAAGTTCCACATGCATACTAAACTACCATAATTAAAATATTGTACTTATCGAGTATCTATCTCTAAATATTACACATTACATCTATTTTTTCTGTTTAATTAGATGAAAAATGATTTTTTTTTTCAAATGACGATTATACGTTTAAATGTAACTTGTAATTCAATTGATTTTGATTTTTAGGGTATAATTATCATTTTATTTTTTTAAAAAAATTTATTTTTCTGTCTAATTTGATAGAAAAAATAGATAAAGAGTGTAATGTATTTGGAAATGATAGTTTGTAGGAATAATGTCTTAAATGTGGTAGTTTAGGTACAAAGTATAAAACACTTAGTAGTTCGTGGGTGGAAATTAGTGTAATTTCACTTTTTATATTTGTTGTAACCATTCATCTGGAATATTGGTCATCGTGCATATATAGCCATTACAAAATAAGCTGTTGGAGTATAATTAATTTCTTATAATTCTAATTTCTGATCCTCATTTTTCATTTAAAATAATTAAATAACTATCTGGCTTTTGGTAAGCACGTAATTTGAAGCTTTTCTGGACTGCTGCAAGGGATATTGATGGCTTTTCCATCAGTTATCTTTTCATGGTGATCAAAGGGTGGTCAATATCATGAGCTTTTCGCAAGACGTTCGTTCTTTATTATTTTTAGTACTATTTGGGTGACAATTGAAAAGAAATTGGTAATGGTAAGCTCCATAAAAGTAATTTTTTGGTTGGTTTTCATGAATCATGGATATGAACAGACTATTTACAAAATAAAAATGTATGATCGGCCATTATACCTCGCAAAAGTCACCATCAATTCTATTTATATAAGATATATTGGTAAAGAACAAAATTGACTTTCCTTTAGAAATACTCAAAGGTGCAGAGCTCATGTATGATACTTGGCTGTATAAATGGTGGTTATTGAAGGAGCTCGCTTTGCCAATACAGAGTGCACAAGCTGCTATGGAAGAAACTGGTACTAGAAGCTGGTACTGTAGTATAGTTGTGAAGACAATAGTGTTGGTTGTGATCATGCTAGATGCAGCGCATGCAAATTGCCCTTCCCAAGGGCTTTCTTGCATTGTTTCGACCCCTACAGACATGAAAGTTGATCGACCTAGTATTGTTTGCTTTAAAGAGTGTGATGTAGAATGCATGCCTAAACCGGAGCACCGTGATCTTGACGAGTATATGAAATGTGCATATGGCTGCATGTTAAGATGCAAAGTCAAGTACGTACGAACACGGTATAACGCTTGGGCTGACACATGTGCTAAAGATGCATGAAACGGCCACATGATGTTGTTGTTCCTGAAAAGTTCATGGAATGTGCATATTTTTGCATGCGTCGACGTTGGAGACGCTTGTTCAGTCGTAAACGAAGATGGCCATGACGACTAGCTTCACGTCTAGTACTGTGTGAACTTTTCCTCGTATTTAGGTCTTTTCGTCTCTCTCCATCACTTTTATGTATAGATTATACGAATGAATGTATTTTTTTGTTGGTTTGTTATCATCAACCATCTGCAGTGTTGGTGTGTACGTTGGATTCAAAAATTGTACTAAAAAGAGAGAACAACTTGATATAGAAGCGGTCAATATATACTAAAGACTCAAAATTCAAATTAATGCTGAAATTTATTTACTACGATTTCAGCGCACTGGAGTTATGGTTTGTTTACGGTTCAGCAAGGAAGTTGCACTTTTATTTTTATTTTTTTAAGGATATATAACTACACCTTAATTATGTCATAATTTTACCATTAAAATTATATTGTCACATGTCTTATTCTTTTATTGACGTTAACGCGCGATGAGATATTAACTTGCTAAACTATGGTCGGTCCGTAGCCTCTCGATGTCAAAGGTGTCCTTCAGCTGATTCCAGTGGCGGATGCAGGGGCGGCCGCCCCCCATTGGACAAGTTAAAAAAAAAAAAATTAGACGTAATTTTTTTTTTTAAAATTTATTTTAAGAGTTCGCCCTCTTCGAAGTGGGTTCTGGATCCACCACTGGCTGATCCCTGAGTAAAATTTCAATACAGTCAAATTAATGAGTGTCGCATATATATATGCCAAATCAAAAAGAAAACGTTCGGCCTTTTTTATTTTTAGTACTATATATTTGGGTGACAATTGAAAAGAAATTGGTACCAACGCAATATACGCTCGATAAAAGTATTCCCAGTACCTCTGAATAGACTTCTAATTAAATATGATTCTCTCATCCAATTTGTCTTATTTATCATTAGACACCAACGCAACATGTTCGGCAGGAACTAATTATTTGTTGTTCCCCCTTGCCATTCCTCTGGATTGGAGCTACCATATTATATCAGGTCATGGTTCTTAGCCACGTTAAAATGAGCCGTTGTAGTAATATTTCAAATTCTTACTTTTTACCATCTAACTATCTTTCCCCTTGAAATTTTTACACTAAACTATACCAAACTTGATACGTTGCACCTCATATATGTCATAATTTGAATGTTAAAATTGTACCACATGTTTTTTTTATTAAATATAACGGTGAGATCTTAACTTGCCAAAGTATAGTCGGCCGATCCGCAAACCCTTGATGCTAAATGCGTCGACCTTGGGTGCGTTGATCTTTTAGTTCCTTCTCTTCCAGTAAGAAAAGCATTGTCCCTCTCTCCGCTCCGTATGTACATGTTAATTAATTTCCTAAGTCACGCCTGCTCAATTACATATATCCCTTTCTAGTTTCTATTCATGCTTAGAGATTTTAATTTAAGGTACATATGTATAAACGACTCTGGCTTTTCGTATATATAAGGACGTAATTTAATTGATACCTTTTGAGTTGCAGTAAGGTACTATGATTTCAGTTATGTTTTCATGGTCAATGGTGTTTTTCGCAAAACATATAAGTAATTAATATTGGTGACTGCCGGCAGAAGACGTTTAATTTGGTTGGTTTTTACGGATACGATCGGACTATAGCTAGCTACTTAATTACAAAAAGAAAATATGTATATGATCCTTCATTATACCTTTTAAAAATCACCATTAGTCCTAAAGATATCTTTGTTGAAGTTAAAATGTCCTATTTATATAAGATTATCAACTGGTAAGAACAAATTGATCACTTTCGTTTGGAAATTAATACTGAAAGATTGCAGCTCATGTAAAATACTAAGCTATAAATGGTGGTCATTGAGTGGGCTTTACCATTACCGAGTATTGCACAAGCTAGCTAGCTGCTATGGAAGCAACTGGTAGAGGCAGAGGCACAGTTGCGAAGACAATAGTGTTAGATGTGATGATCATGATGGTAGAATATTACGTAGCGCATGCTTATTGCCCTTCCCTACAGCCCTCTAGCTTTTTCTCGACCCTTAATTCAGATATTACATTTGATCTGCCTATTATTGTTTGCTATGAAGAGTGTGATGTAAAATGCATGCGTAAAATAGAGCATCGTGATCTTGAAGAGTATATGGAATGTGCTTCTGGCTGCATGAAAAGATGTAAAGGCCGGTTCGAACGGCTACACACAAACACTTGGTCTGTTATATGTGGTAAATGATGCATGGAAGAGGAGCACGATGTTGTTCCTGAAAAATTCATGGAATGTGCATTTCTTTGCATGCGTCATTGGAGACGCTTGTTCGGTTGTAAACTAAGATGGCCATGACAACTAGCTTCACGTCTAGCTAGTACTGTCTCACACTGTGTACTGAATTTAATTTCCCTCGTATTTAGGTCTCTTCGTCTCTCTCCATCACATTAATGTATTACACGAATGAATGTATTTTTTGTTTGCTTGTTATCATCAACCATCTGCAGTGTTGGTGTGTACGTTGGACTCAAAAACCGTACTAAAAGGAACAACTTGAAGAACTCCGTGCTCCTCGGTTCAATGGCACAAAGAAATGGGGCAAATTTCTCATTATTGGCATTCTTTATATATATATTTTAGGGGACGATTTTAAACTGGGCTTTACAATATTAGCGTGTGTGCACTAGGGCCAATAAGTCGGATTTTCTGGCTTTGGTTTCTATCTTTTTTAGCCTAGTTTCTGGTTTAGTGCTATCTCAAGATAATTTGTTTTGGGCTGAGTGGATTCGCTATATGCAATGCAACGAGCCGATTCCCTCACGACGTGGATTGCCCTGTGGAAAGAGAGCCACCCCCACCTCCCGTGGCACGATCCAATTAATAAGTTAGACATGCATGTTAAGCTTCCACATTTAAGATATTGCACCTATAAATTACCTATTTCTAAATATTACACCTTTGATCCATTTTCTCTGTTTAATTGGAAGGAAAATGTTTTCTTTTTAAATGATGATTATATGTTTAAATGTAACTTATTATTCAGTTGATTTTGATTTTTAGGGCATAATCGTCATTTAGTTTTTCTAAACAATTCATTCAGTCTAATTTGACATAAAAAATTGATTGAGGGTGCAATATATTAAGAAATGGTAGTTTATGGAAATAATATCTCAAATGTAATAGTTTAAGTGCAAAGTATAACACACGTGGTAGTTCATGAGTAGAAATTAGTGCATTTTCTCTTTTTATATTTTTTGTAACAGTTCATCTAGGTTGGTCATCGTGCATATATAGCCACTACAAAATAAGCTGTTGATTCTAATTTCTGATCCTCTTTTAAAATGCATTCATATAAATTTTTCATTTAAAATAATTAAATAAATATCTGGCTTTTGGTAAGCACGTAATTTGAAGCTTTTCTGAACTGCTGCAAGAGATATTGATGGCTTTTCGATCAGTTATCTTTTCATGGTGATCAAAGGGTGATCAATATCATGAGCTTTTCGCAAGACGTTCGGCCTTAATTTATTATTTTTAGTACTATTTGGGTGACAATTGAAAAGAAATTGGTAATGGTAAGCTCGATAAAAGTAATTTTTGGTTGGTTTTCATGGATATGATCAGAAAACTTACAAAATAAAAATGTATGATCGGCCATTATACCTCGCAAAAGTCACCATTAATTCTATTTATATAAGATATATTGATAAAGAACAAATTGACTTTCCTTTAGAAATACTCAGAGGTCGAGAGCTCATGTACGATACTTGGCTATATAAATGGTGGTTATTGAGTGAGCTAGCTTTCCAATACAGAGGGCATAAGCTGCTATGGAAGAAACTGATGCTAGAAGCTGGTACAGTATAGTTGTGAAGATCACAATAGTGTTAGTTGTGATCATGCTTAATGCAGCGCATGCAAATTGCCCTTCCCTAGGGCCTTCATGCGTTGTTTCGACCCCTACAGACATGAAAGTTGATAAACCTAGCATTGCTTGCTTTAAAGAGTGTGATGCGGAATGCATGCGTAAAACAGAGCACCGTGATCTTGACGAGTATATGAAATGTGCATATGGCTGCATGTTAAGATGCAGAGTCAAGTACGTACGAACACGGTATAACGCTTGGGCTGACATATGTGCTAAAGAATGCATGGAACGGCCACATGATGTTGTTGTTCCTGAAAAGTTCATGGAATGTGCATTTCTTTGCGTGCATCGTTGGAGACGCATGTTCAATCTTAAACTAAGATGGCCATGACGACCGACTAGCTTCACGTCTAGTACTGTCCAACACCGCGTGAACTTTCCCTTGTATTTAGGTCTCTTCATCTCTCTCCATATCACTTTCATGTATTACACGAATGAATGTATATATTTTTTGTTTGTTTGTTATCATCAACCATCTGTAGTGTTGGTGTGTACCGTGTACGTTGGACTCAAAAACCGTATTAAAAAGAAAGAACAACTTGACACAGAAGTGGTCAATAAATAAAAAGACTCAAAATTCAATTTAATGCTGAAATATTTATTTACCACGATTTCAGCTCACTGGGGTTATGGTTTGTTTACGGTTCAGCGAGGAAGTTGCACTTCTATTTTTATTTTTTTAAGGATAACTCTAATAACATTTTATTTTTTCAAGGATAACTCTAATAACATTTTATTTTGTGTCCCAAAAACTACTAAATTTGACACATTACACTTTATGTCATAATTTTACCATTAAAATTATGTCACAACTGTCGTTCTTTTATTGACCTTAACGATGAGATCTTAACTTGCCAAACTATGGTCGGTCCGTTGCCGTTGGATGCTGAAGGCGTCCTCCAGCTATTCTCCTAGTTCGGATGGAAACTATAGATGGGACCTCCTCCTCTTTCCACAAGGAGGAAAGCGTTGCAGTTCTCTCCACTCTGTATTACCTGCTTTCTCAAATTACGTCTGCTCAATTATTTCTTTTTACTTACAGAGAATTTGTGTGCGAACACATTACCTTCTAAATTATTAATAAATTTATACTTTGACTTCTATGTTATAAATTGATCATTAAGATTGTAACAAATATCATTTTTCTAATTGAATTTAATGGTGAGATTTGCAATGAACTGAAAAACATACGAAGAACTTTATGAGAACGTGGATCTGCTGGCTTTTTTTTTTCTTTTCACACTATTACCGATACAAAAATAATGAAAAAAAAAATTGGATGTATATGGCAGCTCGAATAAGAAAGTTTATTAGTTAGTATACGAACTAAAAAACTTTTATATCATCGAAACAATATAAAAAGGGATATTTCTCATAATTTAAATGTGAAATCTTTAGTTTTTTTTTCCCTTTATCTATCCCTATCCCTATCCTGCAATTAGTACAGTCTCCATATGCTTCGTTTGGGTGACCATGCATGAGTATTTCTTGACTCTTGTTTATGTTCAAACGTATGAAGCAAGCTCATAAGGACACATGGCAAATGAAATTTATGCACAGAAGCACAGGACCGGCTCATGGGGTAGGCGGCCGCATCAAAATACAGTGTTTTGATGTAAAATTTTAATAAAATTTTATGTTAGTGTTAAAAAAGAGGTGGTATTGAAATTTGTGAACAAAAGATAAAAGGAAAAGTAAAATTTTGATGTGTGTTTATAAAGGTAAAATTTTAATAAAATTTTTGTTAAAATTTTTGGTACACAAATGCTAATTAATGCCTTGCTGTTTTTATTAAATTAAAATAAAAAAAAACTCCCATTTTAAATTTTTGCCTTAGAACTCCAATTTTTTTTTACACGCAATTTTATGAACAAGGTGGAGCTCATCATGAATTTATTTAGCATATTGTCACATGTGACACCACAAATCTTATAAGGATCAATTGGAGAAAAAGAAAGAAAGAAAGAAAAGCAAATAATATAATGTCAATTTCCATATTGGATATATGACTTAAATACATTCCAAGTTAAAGCTTTAAAGCAGCCAGCTTGCTAGTAATTATTTTGAAGTTAAAGCGTAGATGTAGTTAGCGCATCCTTGAGTTACAAATGATATATCAGAGCGGCTTGATAACCACTCATATGAACTTGACGGCCCTTGACAAAGCTGTCAATATCGACATTCTTACGCCTCTTTAAATTTCTTATTCTTGTTTAATGACGCCATGGGTGATTCACAATTATATGAAGGCATAATATTCCTGTTGGTCCCTGGGGTTTAACTTTTTCCCATTTGGTCCCTAGGGTTCAATTTGTTCCACACTAATCCCTGGGCTCTTTCACGTTTTGCATCCAGTCCATCCGTCAAGTCATTTAACGGGAAATTCGAACGTGGCAGACGGAAGCCAACTCAGGACCACCGAAATAGGGACACGTGTCCGTTGAGCATGTCAACTTGCTGAGTGGAACACGGAGGTATACGTTTGTTTTAAACGGCATCGTTTTTTCTTCCCATTTTAAGGAAACCCTATCTCCTTTGTCGAACACAACATGAACACAAAGAGCCCTAATCTTTGAAATTCATTTCAGCTTCCTCCCAATTAGAATCTGATCTCAACATACCCAATTTCCATTCATTGTTCATATACGCGAGCTTCCTCGAGATTGGGTCGGAGGCCATGGCATCGACAGTTTCCACAACTTCTTCTAATTCTTCTGCTCTGAAGGAAGATGGTGCGATTTCTATTTCTGTAGTTTCGAAGAGTCAATTTTTTTTTTTTAAGTATTCTGATCTATATACTCTTCGTGGACTAGTTTATAGAACCATTTCCAAACAATAGTTCCATTAAATTAGTGGGTTGCTTTTTAATTAATTCACTCCATGACGTGTTCATCTTTTGGCAATTGTGAATTTGAGTGGGTAATCTTTTTTTTTTCTTCCAGCGATGGCAAATGTTGTTAAACTTGTCGAAGATTGAGTACATGTTCATTTTTTTTTTCCAGCGAAGGCAAATGATGTTAAACTTGTTGAAAATTGAATACGTGTTCATCTTATTCTTTTTTCCAGAGATGGAAATCTTTTGGCAATTGTGAATTTAAGTGGGTAATCCTTTTTTTTTTTCCAACGATGGCAAATTTTGTTAAACTTGTCGAAGATTGAATATGTGTTCATTTTTTTTCCAGCGATGGCAAATTTTCAATATGTAATATCGAAATCTAACATTTATCTTTTTTTTTTTTTCCAACGGACATGTAATATTGATTAAACTAACAATGAAGTAATCCTAATTAATCCTACTAATCTTTATGTAGGATTGCCTCTTCCTCCACTGTGTAGATGTGGCGTGCAAGCAAAGTTGCGAACTAGCAAGACCAATGGAAATCCTGGTCGCCGCTTCTATGGATGTCAAAGATATGGACAAATGGTGGGCATTTTTTTCCCATTTCAATACATTATTTATTCGTATATTCTTCAAGTGAAAATGATGTTAAACTTGTGTTTGTAAACTCAGGTGCAATGCGAATTCTTTCAATGGCTAGACCACCTATTGTTAAAGAGCAAAGTTGTGCAAGTGATGGAAAAGATATTGCTAGAGTATTTAGTAAAACTCAAATGGATGGAAGAGTACCTTGAAAGCATGGTGAAGCATCAAAAGAAAATCGATGAAGAAATGAAGGAGCAA
>CM025854.1:473330-525387 GCA_003952965.2 Morella rubra
TCATTTCTTCATCGATTTTCTTTTGATGCTTAACCATGCTTTCAAGGTACTCTTCCATCAATTTGAGTTTTACTAAATACTCTAGCAATATCTTTTCCATCACTTGCACAACTTTGCTCTTTAACAATAGGTGGGTCTAGCCATTGAAAGAATTCGCATTGCACCTGAGTTTACAAACACAAGTTTAACATCATTTTCACTTGAAGAATATACGAATAAATAATGTATTGAAATGGGAAAAAAATGCCCACCATTTGTCCAAATCTTTGACATCCATAGAAGCGGCGACCAGGATTTCCATTGGTCTTGCTAGTTCGCAACTTTGCTTGCACACCACATCTACACAGTGGAGGAACAGGCAATCCTACATAAAGATTAGTAGGATTAATTAGGATTACTTCATTGTTAGTTTAATCAATATTACATGTCCGTTGGAAAAAAAAAAAAAAGATAAATGTCAGATTTCGATATTACATATTGAAAATTTGTCATCGCTGGAAAAAAAATGAACACATATTCAATCTTCGACAAGTTTAACAAAATTTGCCATCGTTGGAAAAAAAAAAAAAAAAAAAAAAAAAAAGATTACCCACTCAAATTCACAATTGCCAAAAGATTTACCATCTCTGGAAAAAAGAATAAGATGAACACGTATTCAATTTTCAACAAGTTTAACATCATTTGCCTTCGCTGGAAAAAAAAAATGAACACGTACTCAATCTTCGACAAGTTTAACAACATTTGCCATCGCTAGAAGAAAAAAAAAAGATTACCCACTCAAATTCACAATTGCCAAAAGATGAACACGTCATGGAGTGAATTAATTAAAAAGCAACCCACTAATTTAATGGAACTATTGTTTGGAAATGGTTCTATAAACTAGTCCACGAAGAGTATATAGATCAGAATACTTAAAAAAAAAAAAATTGACTCTTCGAAACTACAGAAATAGAAATCGCACCATCTTCCTTCAGAGCAGAAGAATTAGAAGAAGTTGTGGAAACTGTCGATGCCATGGCCTCCGACCCAATCTCGAAGGAAGCTCGCGTATATGAACAATGAATGGAAATTGGGTATGTTGAGATCAGATTCTAATTGAGAGGAAGCTGAAATGAATTTCAAAGATTAGGGCTCTTTGTGTTCATGTTGTGTTCGACAAAGGAGATAGGGTTTCCTTAAAATGGGAAGAAAAAACGATGCCGTTTAAAACAAACGTATACCTCCGTGTTCCACTCAGCAAGTTGACATGCTCAACGGACACGTGTCCCTATTTCGGTGGTCCTGAGTTGGCTTCCGTCTGCCACGTTCGAATTTCCCGTTAAATGACTTGACGGATGGACTGGATGCAAAACGTGAAAGAGCCCAGGGACTAGTGTGGAACAAATTGAACCCTAGGGACCAAATGGGGAAAAAGTTAAACCCCAGGGACCAACAGGAATATTATGCCTTATATGAATCCCAAAGTAAAATTTCAGTACAATCAAATGAATGAGTGTTGCGTATATATATGCCAAATCAAAAATAAAACGTTCGGCCTTTATTATTTTTAGTACTATATATTTGGGTGACAATTGAAAAGAAATTGGTAATGGTAAGCTCCATAAAAGTATTCCCAGTACCTCTAAATAGACTTCTAAATATGATTCTCTCATCCAGTTTGTCTTCTATATTAATCATAATTAGACACCACGCAACATGCATGTTCGATCGGCAAGAACTTATAATTTATTGTTCTTCCTTGCCATTCCTCTGGATTGGAGTTACCATATTATATCAGGTCATCCTTCGTAGCAACGTCAAAATGAGCTGTTGTAGTAATATTTCAAATTCTAATTAATTAGAATTCATATATACAAAGACGTGTTTGACAATGGTGTGGCTTTTGGTAAGGTAACAATCAGTGGCGGAACGAGGACCAAATTTGAAGGGGGGAACTTTAAGGCGAAATGACAAATTTTTTTTCCCTACGTAATGCAAAAAATGTATTTAAGAGTTAAAATATTAAAAATTAAGAACTAAAAGTATTAAAAATATTGGAGTAATAGCATGATGTCAATCAGTGGTAATAGCATGAGTATAGTTTGGGGTAATAATTACGTCTCAGAGTTATGTGTCTCTCATCATTCATATAATGATAGCAAGTGAAGGCACTCTTGACACACAATATGCTATAAATTAAAACATAAATTATTTTCAAGGTGAACGACAATGTCTCAGAGGTACTGAGTGGTTTTGAAGTTGACAGACTATCTAAAATTGTCAATTGAAAATAACTTCAGATAGTTATCCATGCATCTGGTGAAACTAGATTCAAAGTGAATAACTGAAAATGGTTTATCTATTAATCAGTATCAAAGATGTAGCAGTGATAAATTGGAAACAAGTTTTATATGCTTAGGAAAAAAAAGAAAAAGAAAACAATTTTATATAGTTTTAATTATTAGGAAACAATAAATTACAAATTTGATTCACTAAAATTAATGAATAAATTACTAAGAGTGGCTAGTTGGCCTGGGCCTAATGGATGTCGGGCCTAGGCCAACTTATAAAAAAAAAAACAAATGTAATATTTTTTTTTTGGGCAGAGCAATGGGTGACGGCCGCCCTGGTTCACTACCCCATGCTTCTGCCCCTAGTAAGGTTTGATGTATACTTTGAATTGGGTTCTTGTAAGGTATATTATCTTCTTCTTTTTTTTTTTCCAGCTGCCAGCAAAAGGATAATTTTTGGTTGGTTTTCATGGATATGATCGGACTATTTACAAAATAAAAATGTATGATCGGCCATTATATCTCGCAAAAGTCACCATTAATCCTAAAGATATTTTTGTTCCAGCTAATTAATGGTTATATTTATATAAGATAAATTGGTAAAGAACAAATTGACTTCCCTTTGGAAATACTCAAAGGTTCAGCTCATGTACGATACTTGGCTATATAAATTGTGGTTATTGAGTGAGCTTTACCAATATATAAGAGGCACAAGCTGCTATGGAAGAAACTTGTACTAGAAACTGGTGCAGTATAGTTGTGAAGCCAATAGTACTGTTAGTTGTGATCATGCTAGATGCAGCGCATGCAATTAGTTGCCCTTCCCTAGGGCCTTCTTGCGTTGTTTCGACCCCTACAGACATGAAAGTTGATCGACCTAGTATTGTTTGCTTTAAAGAGTGTGATGCAGAATGCATGCGTAAAACAGAGCCCCGTGATCTTGACGAGTATATGAAATATGAATCTGGCTGCATGTTAATATGCAAAGTCAAGTACGTACGAACACCGTATAACGCTTGGGCTGACATGTGTGGTAAAGGATGAATGGAACGGCTACATGATGTTGTTGTTCCTGAAAATTTCATGAAATGTGTATTCCGTTGCCTGTTAAATTGGAGCCAGACGTTCCAGCTTAAACGAATATGGCCATGACAACTAGTTTGGCTACCATCTGCGCTGTTAAACTTGCTAGGAGCTGTTAATCTGTCATTAGAATTATTCTCTGTGATTTATTGTTGAAACCTGAATTATGTGGGCTCTGATTCAATTTTAAGAGTAAGGTTTTAGTAGGTTTTAATAAATGGTTCTCGTTCATGAAATTTACAATTGCGGAAATTAACTTACCAATTCTCTTTGTAGATCCTGAGAATTCTTCGATAATCTTCAGGTTCTTGTTGATCTCACAATCCTAAGATTCCACAATAGCAGCCCAATCGTTCTGCCTCCTTCCTCTCCACGCTCATAACTATCTTAGGGTTTTCTCTGAGTCCTGATGGCCAACTCTCAAACTAACAATTAGTCAATTAGGTTAGATTATCTCATAGCTATCCTTATATTTGAAAACTCTAGCTGTGATATGCGTGAAATAGTTAGGGATCTCAGATCTTGGCCGTAGGATCACATGGAAAACTCTTTTTCCATTAACTCCCTTATATTGTTTATTTTGAATTTTTAGGCTTCTACAAATTGTAATCATATCCATCAACATATTACAATTCACCCCCGAGAATTTGAGATTGATTTGTGAAATCCCTTTTACTAACAATTTTTCGTTTATTTATCCTTCCACCACACTATATTCATATGAACTAATAGGACCGGAATATTATCATTGATAAAGTCCCTAGCTCATATAATTCTTAATTTTATAATCTGTAACTCGTTGGACTCTCGAATTGTTTCCAAAACAATTTCATAAATATATATATTTAGAAAAACATTTTCACAAAATTCCTCTGGCCAGAAATTTCTTTTTCTCGAGTCCAACCCTATACAGATATACTTGAATATACTATCTCACAAAAAGACTGGTGGATTCCTTATTGAGCATTTATACAAACCCACTTATTATATACAAGACCCAACATTGTTTGGAATATTTGATCTAGAAAGATCATCACCAAATGACTCGGTTAGAGTACAAGTACATAACAAACAGATCCATATAAACCCCTCAGGTCTAAGATGCAATAAACCAATTGTACTGAATACCTTCTCAACATCAATGATCACTTCCAGAAGGTATCCATGTTTGATCCCGTTCAGTGCATGTACTCTTACATTACACCCACTCGTTTGCTTAAGGTCACCACCTCGATGATTGAGTACATCATCCTATTTAATAGAGGTACAACAAGTGTAGACCTATCGTACATAAATATGTACCTTGGTCTAAAACAAAATATCAAGTGTACAAGGAACCGAAAAATCATACTTCCCGCCTTTGATTCATATAATCATTGGCATAACTTTTCTACAATGTCACTTAATAATAACCGTGTAACATCTTATGTTACAACATATTACCTAATATAATAAATATAAACACGTGACATCTAAATAAACAATTATTTAGAATAATGATTTTTAGGGCATGTTTCTTACAGTTCAGTCATCGCATTAACAAGTTTCATCGACCTGAGAAGGATGTGCTCCAACTAGCTGCAAAGTGTAAGGTTAATATTGTTAATATAGGATGCAAATTAGAAAATCAAAGATAGATAGAGACTGCAAAATATAATTTATTCCTAATTTTGTTGCAAGTGCTAAGAATTAGTAGTATTTATTCAGAAGATAACATGACCAACATACTCGTGACTATTTCCTGAATCATCCTCTATAATTTATTCAGTACTACATATCGAATTAAAGTGTGCTAGTGCATATGCGAAATCAAAAAGACAAAAGTTTTAGGTATTTATTATGTTTGCCTGCAGTATTATTTGGGTGCCATGAAAAGAAATTGGCAATGGCCGTCCTTATTGGTGAGTTCTGTCGGCAAAAGTTTCTGTTGGTTTTTAAATAGTTGATCGTAGCATTTTCTTTATACGGCCTTGCAAATTAAGCCACCATTCTTACAGATCTCTTTGTTTCAGCTAAAATGTATTAACGTAAACTCTTTTCGTCGGGACAAATCGATTTCCATTAGAAAATACTGAAAGGTGCAGCTCATGTATGATACTTAGATATAAAATGGTGGTTATTGAGTGGGCTTTTCCATTACTGAGGGCACAAGCTATGGAAGAAACTGGTACTAGAAGGTGCACAGTTTTGAAAACAATAGTGTTAGATGTGATCATGCTAGATGTAGCGCATGCAAATTGCCCTTCCCTACAGCCCTCTTGGTTTTTCTCTACCCCTACTTCAGATATTAATTACTTTGATCTATCTATTATTGTTTGCTATAAAAGGTGCATGCGATTTAGAATGCATGCGTGAAATAGATCATCGTGACCTTGAAGAGCGTATGAAATGTGCAGCTGGATGCATGCTAGTTAAGATGCGAAGGCCCGTACCTACAAAGAAGGGATAACGCTTGGACTGGTATATGTACTACAGGATGCAGGAAACAGCTTCATGATGTTGTTCATGTTCCCGAAAAGCTCATGAAATGTGCATTTGATTGCTTGGAGGAATGGAGACGCAAGTTCAAGATCGGTCGTAGACGAAGATGGCCATGACAACTGTCAACTAGTTTGACCACCTGCAATGCTGTATGGATCAGCAAGCTCACAAGGAAATGCTTGCTGATTGAAATATATATATATAAATGACCATTCTAGGAACAAGGAGGAGCACCTGATGAAATTATTAGCTAAAAGTATTGAAACTTCTTCTTCCTCATTAATCTGTTACTTATTTATGACTTCTCCAAGTGTTGCAATTCAAATAATTAATTGGAATCCTCTTGTAAAATTTTAGCTAGTATCAAATAACGGAAGCACGTCCGTACCTACGTATGAGAAAACAAAAAGAACATGTTAGGCGTTTATTATTTTTGAATGATCTTAATTTGTCTTTGTTTTAGCTTGCATGCACTATTTGTGATGACATGAAAAGAAATTGACATAGGCTCAATCGGTAATTAAGGTCTATAAATTAATAAATGGTATCTCTAAGGATCGATCAGAGTAGCATAAGGAAGAGAGCGACACCTAATTGACTTCAATGAAGAAAAGTACCAAGAGTTACGATTTCATCAACCAACTTGTCTATTCATCATCTGAGAGTTGGAGTTGATCACCTGCATGAACACAGCATGTTTGGAAGGAACCTATTTGTTGTTCCCTCGAACCGCTTATTTGGATTGGAGCCACCATATCTAGTCACCCTGCATAGCCACTAGCCACATCAAAATTAGCTCTTGTATTGGTTCACAATTCTAATTGTCTGTTTCGAAAGTATATATATTCGTTCATACTTAGATATTCTCATTTAATAAAGCAAAAACCTTTGGTTCATACAAAGAGGAGTACGTGTTTAAAAATGGTGGCTTTTGCCAAGGGTTTGATGCCTTTTGAAGTATTTTATAAGGTATATATATATGATGCCTTTTTAATTAGTTTTTCCCCGTCAAGAGTCATGAATTTTTGGCAATCCATATTAATATAAATAATTGTTAGTGACTGTTCGCAAAAGTTAATTGGCTGGTTTATGACTTGGTTAGAACGAATAAATTCTCATTTGGAAACACTCAAAGGTGCAGCTCATGCATGGAAGAAAATATTTCAACTGATCAGGGCAAATTAAAGCTATGGAAGAAACTGGTAGAAGAACAATTGTAATGACAGTAGTGTTGATTGTGATCATGCTAGAGACAGCGCATGCAAATTGCCCTTGCTAATTCCCTACGGCCCTCTTGCTTTTTCTCGAGTACCCCTTCGTAGAATATCAGAAGTACTGATCCACCTATCATTATTTGCTCTAAATACTGTGATGTAGTATGCAGGCATAAAATAGATCACGATCCTGAGGAGTATATGAAATGTGCATCTGCCTGCATGCTAAGATGCAAAGGCTGTTCGCACGAAAACGGAGGAACACTTGGTCTAGAATGTGTGCCAAACGATGCATGAAAGGGATAACTGATGTTGTTCCTCTTAAGTACATGGAATGTGCATTTCGTTGCATGCTTGATTTTAGACGCATGGTCGAAAGAAAATGGAGATGGCCATGACAACTAATTTCATGTCTGGCATGCATGAATGAATTTTCCCTGGCATTTAGCTCTCTTTTGTATGACAAGAATAAATTTAGAACTCTGTTTTTCTGTTTGTTATTACTGTCCATCAGCCCTGTTGTACCTGCTGTGAGCTGTTCTTTCAGGGAATTACTTTTGTCACTCGAATTAGTTTCTGTGCATTACTTAATTGCTGGAGCCTGGAGTACTTATGGTGTTTGTGCTGGAATGTGAGTATTTGTGGCGTTAATGGTGATGCTCTGAACTTGACGAACGATATCAACATGATTCGCTTGGAAAAAAAAAATCAACTTCTTTGTTTTAGCTAGCCTGCATTATAATTTGGGTGACATGAAAAGAAACTGGCAACGGTAAGCTCGATCGGTAAAAGTCTTCACAGTATCTCTAAGGATCATGAGTAATTACAGATATAAGGAACAGATCACCTGCAGTGACAGCTAATTGACTTCAATGAACAAGCTGATTTCCAATATTTATGATTGTATAATTAGGCCATTTGTCTATTCATGATCGTTTAAGCGCTAATTAACACCACCCAACATGTTCGGGAGAAACTTATTTTTTCTTCCCTCCATTCGCTTATTCGACGGATTGAAGCTACCATATCCCGGTCATCCTGCATAGCCGGCTGCCACATCAAAATTATGAGCTGTTTTAGTGTTTCAAATTAATTCTAATTCTCTATTTCAAAAACGTTAATCAATCATACAGCTTAGAGACAATATTCATTTATGCTAAAAACTTTTAGTTCATCCAAAGATCAGCTGTTTACTTAACAATGGTGACTTTTGGTAAGCTTTGATGTCTTTTGAATTAGTTAACCTTTAATTAATTTATAAGGTATATATGATGTCTTTGTCAGATATATATATATTAATCTTGGTCAAGGGTCATAAGTTTTCGCAAGACATATATATAAGTAAATGTAATTAATGACTGTCGGCAAAAGATTTGGTTAGTTTTTAAAGATGTGATAGCACTATTTGCAAAAGGAAAAGGTAGGAATTTATCGGCCACATATATACCTTGCAAAAGTCACCATTCTCAATTGAAGAAGCAGCTGATCTCATTGATCCAACTAAAATTAATGTCCTATTAATTATATAAGGTCTCTTGGTAAGAACAAATTGATGATCAGCTATAAATGGTGGTTATGTACGTATTGATCTTGTAGACAATAAAAGATTTCAACTAATTAGGGCAAAAGCTATGGAAGAAACTGGTGGAAGCACATTACTGTTGAAGACAATATTAGTGTTACTTGTGATATTTATGCTAGATGTAGCGCATGCAAATTCATCATGCCCTTCCCAGCTACTGCCCTCTTGCGTTTTCTCTACCCCTTCAGATGTTCGATTTAACCCTATCATTACTTGCTTTAAAGTGTGTGATGTAGAGTGCATGCATCGCGATCTCGAGGAGTATATGAAATGTGCATTTGGCTGCATGGGAAGATGCAGAGGCCGGTCCACACGGAAACGGATTAACATTTGGGCTAGATTGTGTGCCAAGTTATGCATGCAAGGGATATTAGATTTTAACGTTGTTCCGGAAAAGTTCATGAAATGTTCATTTCGTTGCATGCGTGATTCGAGAATCATGTCCGAATTTCGTAAACGAAGATGGCCATGACAGATAATTAGTTCACATATCTGGTATGAATTTTCTCTCGAATTTAGCTCCTTCTCTGTCGAAAAATTAAGAACATATTGTACGACAAGAATGAGTTTTTCAAATGCTTTCTTTTTTTCTTTCCCATTTGGTATCATGCACTGATCACCATCTCCAGCGTTGTACTTACTGGGAAATGTTGTGCCTGTGGCAGGGGATTA
Organism: Morella rubra; assembly: GCA_003952965.2. Classification (NCBI taxonomy): domain Eukaryota; kingdom Viridiplantae; phylum Streptophyta; class Magnoliopsida; order Fagales; family Myricaceae; genus Morella; species Morella rubra. The sequence goes on from CM025854.1 coordinate 482,633, forward strand.
CTTCGTCAATCGAATTACTCTAGTAATTGCTGGAATGTAATTGATCTTGTGTTATTTATTTTTACTCTTTCGTTTTTTTTTTATGTAAATAAAAAAAACCCTCAACTTTCAAGAGATGAATTATCATGAAGTCAGATTTAAATATGCTATCACTTAAACTCAATAATTTTATATAATACAGGGACTACCAGAGTATAATGAGATTATCGTGATTAAAACTTTCGTTAAAAATAAATCTTGAATTATAACTACAGTCCGCACACTACTAAACCACCGTACCGAATAATTTTTTCTTCTGTCTATCTACTTTCGCTGCGTACTGTGAAAGTCCCTGTCCTACTGCTCAATCTGATAATGTCCGACTAACTTAGCTTGTAATGGGACTCTAGCTGTCCTTTCTTAAAATTGGCAATAAATTCCAAAGGCTATCTCCAAATTGGCAAAACCTTTTGCGTGTCGAGTTAGGAGACTTGTGGGTCAGGAGCTGTAAAAAGGCTGCGAAGACCAATAGTGCATAGTAGGCCCGAAGCCCAGGAGTAGCGGAGGTCTCGCTGCAAGAACTGCTCCACGGGCCCCCAGTGGAAAGAAGAAGTCAATGTCATAGGCCGGCGGCCTAGATGAACCGTTTACAACTGTGATTAATTCTAGCGGATCTCCCCCCAAAAAAATAGAAAATATATTTTCCACCGACGAGTAGATTTTACAATTTGCATACTAAATTATTATATTTGAGATATTACACTTTCTAATTATTAATCTTAGGCACTTTGTATCATATATCAAAATTTTAAACTAAAATGATGATAATGTCTTTGACCCATTTTAAATATATTAAAGATATTATTATTAATTCATTAAATTTTGAACTTATTATTGTAGGATGCAAATTATATAACATTGGTAGTTGAAGGATGAAATGTGTCAAAGTGAGTAATTTAAGATAAAAAAAATGTCTAACATTGATAGTTGAAGTGTGCAATGTGTCAAAACTAATAGTTTATGATACAATGTTTCGAGTACCTGATAGTTAGTATATGAGTGGAAGGTGTATTTTTCACATAACAAAGAAAAAGAAAAAGATAGCCCCCAAGTTACCAACATAAATAGTGTACCCATCATGCTATTTTACATTGCATCAGATTGTTGGAGAAGAAGCTGTAATGGGTAGATGGTGACCATGTCGGATTTAAATTATTAGGAGGATTTGGAAGTATTTGTGTGTTATGAGTATCTTAAAACAAAGAATGCCCAACAAAACTATACCCAATCCAAGAACAAACGTTGCACAGAAATCATACACAACTATTTCTAGAGAAAACCAATAAGACCTTTTAGATTCCCCAATCCCTCGCTTCTAGCTAAGAGAGCAGTTAGGGAAGGATGTGATCATGTATAGGATTGATGTGGAACTCTGGCTGGAACTTCCTTGTTTGTCTCGCAATCTTCTTCTGTATACATCCAACCGACCGGCTGTGTTTGTTTTCTTCAGGTTATCTAATTAGTTTGTATCTTATAATCTGCTCGGCCAAAGAGACCAATTTTGTCGTCTGTTGACCATTTGCAGAAGCTTATTTAATCTTCTCTTTGCCAACTTCTGTGGTGGAAAATTCCTGTTTGAAAATTAAAAAGGCAAAAGAAAACAGAGTAAAGAATTATCACTGGGGCACATGTTGATCTCAATCTTCAATATGATTACCTGGGCACAAACTCATGCGAATCATGCCAGTCATAGGTTCATTCATTCCAATTAATACAAATGAAAAGAAGAAGAACGATGAATGCCAATGAAAAGATCATCGATTTGATGGGCCAGAGTCGACTGGAGGTGTCAGTGGAATTTCACTTCGTTTATGGAAATGGTGGTGAAAATCTGATGAAATTACTGAACCCTTCACGCACACTTCACTACAACAAGGTACCAATGGAAGTCGTTGGGGGAGTGAGTGAAAATCTGAAATTCTTAGCGGACTTTTTGGGTTTCTTCTTGTAATCTTTCAATTATCAAATTCTGCTCAGCAAGAATAGGGAACAGTGCTATCTCAGATGTGTCCAACAAACAAGTCCAACACAATACAGAACAAACTCGCCATGACACACTCTGAAATGCAGTGTGGGGTAGCCCCCAACAGAAGCTTTTTGTGAATCTAACGTCAACTCAACCCGTGTACTCTTAATTGATATATCATATTGTATGCTCTCGGCTGCTTCAAAGTACTGGGGTTTCCTTTCTGGGCCAAAGTCCGACTCCACGAGACAAAACGACTAGAGATACTGCCTGACCATGATCTCAGAGGTTTTACTTTGGTTTGGTTGGTAACCCAGAAACACTATCATTAAGTGATATTATTAATTGAAGAGGAATCATAAAGCAGTGGTGGGATGACTTTTCTGGTGTACCCAGGATGCAAAAAGTTTTCATTATCTGATGCGTTCTTTTTTCTATATAATTTTATGTTTCTTTATGACGTTTAAAGGAGTTCCATAAGCATATATGGATTAATTATAAGCAGATCGTGGAGACTAAAAAATTCGGGAGTCAAACAGGTTTGAGCCTTCTTTTTGTCATTGACATTTGTGGGAGCATAATTGATTGATTCAAAAGAAAAAGTCAATAATATTTCCCACTTCATCGAATACTTTTATTAATTAAGGAGCTGTTCGATTACGTTAAACTTTTGGAATTTAGAATATTTTTAAAATTTTTAAATGATATTAAAATTTATTAATATGCATATATAAGTGTTAATTTATATTGATATTTCAAGTTCTGTCGGTGTATTTTCATGAATCAAAAAATTCTTATCACCCGTATCCCTCCACAAGGTTCAAAGGCCATTGTCGGACCACGGGGACTTGCAGAATTTCTAACAGTAATTCCTCACTTATTTGCAGAGATTAATCCATAGGGACCAGAGTTTATCGAAAACATAAGTCCTACAGGAGAAAACTTTGTCGCTGATGAGAGAGAGAAAAGTCCCTAGCGCACACAGATATGCTGATAAATTTGACCACCCTTCCAGAGGACCTAAGCTGGATTCTAATTAGATTTCACTACTCAGTCTACTCCTAGGCCTCTCAGTCTACTCCTAGGCCTCTTTACATCTACTAGATATGGTCCACCACGTTACTGTAATAAACATTACGCCAAAAACTTGCAGACCATCCATGCACAGCTAAACTATGCACTCACCGAAGTCAGTGATTTCACAACGGCCCTAAAACGAAAGTCTTGGAACGTGCAAACAAGAGGTAAAACCAAAGCAACAAAAACAACAAGCAACGAATCCGCTCAACTCGAAAACAATGTTTAAAAACAACAAAAGAAAAGCCATTGCATTGGTTCCAGTTATTTGCCTTGGACCTTTTCTCTTGGCAGCTTCTTTCCCCTCGATACCCACACACTTCCCCATCTGATCTCTCTCCCTGTTCTCCCTCTCTCTCTCTCTCTCTCTCTCTCGAAACTCCCCTTTATTCTTTCTTCATTTTCTTGTTTGTTGATGGTGAAACTCTTTATTCAACATAAGAAAAGAGAGTGATAACATTGAACTCGGGCAAAGAAATTCTTTTGCCTTCTTTTTTCCTTGGGAAATTTCCTCTATCGTTGATCAGTAACCAACAAAAAAAAAAAAACAGAGGAAAAAAGTAACTCTCTCTCACTCTTCAGGTCAAATCCCTTGAGGGCCCACTTCACTGGTACAAAGAACAAAACCCTACACATGTTCTCTTATATATAACGCCTTACTCTCTCGCAGGATTCACTCTCTCTGTCTCACTCTGTTTTTCTGTTTCTCACTTCCTCGCGCGTTCTAGCATTACAAACACAGTTTCTCTCAAACAAAAGCTCTCTCTCTCTCTCTCTCTCTCTCTCTCTCAACTTCAGTCAGGCTATCTCACTTCATAGTTAGTTCTTACCAACAGCAGTGGAGCACCAACTCGTCTGGCCATCACCATCGTAAGAAGCCATGCAGCAAAAGAAAGCAGAAGAGAAAGAGAAAAAACCCAAGTTCTGCATCAACGACCACATAGACATCCTAATAGAGATCCTGAAGCGCCTTGACGGGCCCTCCCTAGGAGTCGCCGCCTGCGTCTGCCGCCTCTGGTGCACCATTGCCCGCAACGACTCCCTCTGGGAACACCTCTGCTTCCGCCACGTCTCCTCCCCACCCCCTTCCTCCGTACGACCCGTCGTCGTGGCTCTCGGAGGCTACAAGCGGCTCTACATGGTATGCGTCCGACCCGTCCTCAGTCGACTCGGCCACTCGGACACGGTCAGGCGGCGTGTCTGGACTGGTGAAGAGGTGCAACTCTCGCTCTCTTTGTTTTGCGTTGATTACTATGAGAGAAGACTCGGTGATGCGTCCGCCTCGTCCCTCATGTTCCTCTGCAAACCAGTGAATGTCTGATCATCCTTGAGACTTTCTCAGTACTTCTGACCCATTAAGGGGCCCCTTCTCTCAGTATTATTATTAGTTTAGTCTAAAAAATAAATAAACCAACAAAAAAAATAAGAAAATTTTTTATTACATTAATTATTAATTATCACTATTTCTTTTCAGTAGATTCAGACTTTCAGTATTTGGGGCCCGGAGAAAGATCACCATTAATGAAGTACTGCTCTCATGTTTGTTATTAAAATATTGATTGTATTTTTGTCGAAATTAATATGAAAAAGAATATTTTATTTTGAGATGTAAAATATTGACAGCGGAAATTATTTGGAACCTTAGCTGGCCAGCCTGGTTTTGATAGTGATGTTTCAGAGAGGCAATACTACTAGAAGTCTAGAACTCTATCTTCATCATTTGTCTTTATAAAGAACAGCTCTGTCCTAGCCTTTTTTTTTTTTTGTGAGGCCTTTGTCTTTAGCCTCTTAGGTGGTCCCATGGAGGCCAAAAATAGAATAGAATAAAATAATTTATTTTCCACCAAAACTCAACTATAAAGCAGTTAATTAGCAGATGAAGTTTGCAATGGCAGGTGATCACATTCGGCTACAATATACAATTGAATCATTGATTCAGCCTCTCTCACTCTCTCTTCTCTATCTATCTTTCCCCTCTCTCTAATTTGGTCGAGTTTTTATTAACTATTAGTTAGATTTTAGGTTGACAGTAGTTCTCCCTGGATTATAATTACTCCTGCCATTACTCTAGAGATGTTTAGAAGAACACTACTAATTTCTTAATTAGTTGGATAGGAGGAGCAAACAGTATTAATTCATACTTTAATATTGGTTGTAATATTTATATATCTAAATTAATGTATGCATGGTTTTTTTTATTCTCCTTAATTTGAGTACACTTATAAGTGTACGTCTCCAATGTCAAAGTGGGTCATGAGCTGGTGTGCTCCATATAATATCAGAGATGGACCTATAGCTAATTAAAGACGCCGATTGGGACTGGACGAGCGAGCCAAGATACAAATGGTCCAACGTCGTGCATCTTGTCTTTGACTCCTTATGAGTAATTAAACCTCGCACCCATCAAACCAACCAGAGGTTTTTGTTGTAACCCTAAAAAGAAAAAGTTCCCAGCAGCCTGACGTTATTGGAGCCTTTTAGGAGGCAGATTTATTCACACCACTTGCTGCCTTTGCAGTAGAGTGTGTCATGCAACAAAGGAGGGGCACATGTTATCCAATCAGCTCTCGGCTGATCTCTTCCCCTTGATAACGATGTTATGACAAATGGTGTCAAGAATGTCGTCCCCGTTATGACTCAAACCTCCCTCTCTGCAGTCTGCCCGGCCCACATTATAATGATCCTAAATAAGCACCATACAAATACAGTGTGCGTGTACTGTTCCACATCCATAGCTCACAAATATAATTGGGTCTCTAATAAATGTGTGGCAGATACCACTTTGGAAGTAAAATGTAGGGTCGTATCTGGTTTATGCAGCTAATTAACTTTTGGAGGCACCACAGTAGCTAGGGTTTGGGTACGTAGAAGGCATCAGAATGACCTGATTTGCCGCATGCAGCTCTAATCTCTCCCATATTATTCTTTGCTTCATCCACAGGACAAGCACCTTGGTCCTTGAGTTGACACCAAATACAAAAATACACAGGATGCAACAAATGCAGCAGAATCCTATGTGAAAACTTTAATGAATAATATTAATGTATGAAAAAGAATAGAGAACTCTTTTCTTTATGCTTGAAAACAAAAAAAATGGAACCTTTGTTCACTTTGAAGCTTTTATACTCAATCTCTGAAGTTAGTGGGGCAGCATATATATGCAGATATGTGTACGTAAGTACCCACTAGTTAGCCAATTTGGTATTGTATTTAGCTTACCCTTTTTCTTTTTTTACCCCGAAAAGTCATCTTACTAGTGGAAATTTCGTCAACAGAAGAAGTTCTAAATTCTTCTTCAAAGTATATATTTAGGGGATCCACTTATACCTGCAATTGTTGACTGCCGCCCACTAAGAAAACATCCCAAGAAATGGAACACTACTCACATAACCACTAATCAAGCATTTGAGGCCTTGGATAAAAATGATGCTGATTTCTGATTTCTATACGGTGTGGACAGAGATATTACCCAAAACTTTCAAAAGAGATAGCTAATTTAACTGTTTTCACAACAAAGACAATTTTTTTGTTTTTGTTTTTGTTTTTTGACATAATTGCACCCAAAGTCCATATTGAAAAGTTACAAATAAGTTCTCGGGGTAAGAAAAAAGACAAATAACTCATTGAGATCTTTGTACATTCAACCACGTTTAAGATGATAGTGTACATAAGAGCCTATGAATCTCGTGGAGCTATTTGTCATTTTCTTTATCTCATAAGTGCAGGGAATTTAGATGCAATCGTGGGTCAAAAGGAAGTTCACGTGGACATAACTTGTAACCTATCTCATAAGTTTATTTGCAACTTTTCAGCATTCATATGGAAGTTCAACATGACTAACTTGTAACCTACCATATATCAAAGCATTCATTGAAAATTAAAGCATATGGTTTAATTTTATGCTCATTCATATAACAAATTTGTTTATCCTCTTCTTGTAAGTTGCATCCGTTAAAACGAAAGAAAAAGAGAAAAGTTAAAAAGAAAAGAAAAGAATAAAGAGAGAGGAACTTTAAGGGATAAGTTTAGCTTAGCTTGCCCTAATAAAACACTACTACTTTATTTCGGGAAATAAGCAAATAATCCAACGAATTCATAACCACAAAGTCCACTTCTACCCACTACCAAATACACACCGTTGCTTAGGACAGAGAAAAAAATAAAAATAAAATTAAAAGGGGGAGAAAAATAAATAATAATAATAATAAAAAATACACCCACACCCACACACCCTCAACGGGGGAGAAAAAATAAAGATATAAATAAAAAGCAACTCCATGGCCATTTCGCACCACAGCGCACATTAGCACCATTCCCTCCATTAAATCCCACTAACAGACCGTTTACTCCCACTGAAAATCACCAGTTTTATTTTTATTACCACAAAAATCACTTATTCCCCCACTGCATTTTCCGATCGCCAATCCGACGGCACCTCCAATTCCCCGCCGGCACCGGATCCACCCTCCGACCCGGATCCGAAAACCCCCCATCAACCCGCTTCCCCCACTCCTCAATTTTCTACTGGACAAAACCCTACCCTTTCCCATTTGGTGCCCTTCACTTTGTGTTTGTGCGTGTTTAAAAAATGGGATTTCTCTGTATTTGTGTTAGTTTTTTTGGTACAGTGAGATTCACTAGTAGCTCATCTTGATTTTTGCTTTTGCTCGAGCTCCCAAGCACACGTGGCGATCTGGATAGCCTTCGCCTCCATTTGCTGCTCAAATTTCAGTGAGTGCCTGAATTGTCTGCAACTTTTTTTGTTGTCTTTAATTTCTGTGCTAATTGTTACTGTGCACTTTAATTGTGTATTTATTCTTTGATTATAGAGCTAAACATGAGTTAAAAATAAAGTTCTTCTAGGGTTTTGGGGTCTTGAATTCTGATCCATGTGCATTGAATCTGGGTGGACTAAGTACGATTTCTGCTTTGATTATGAGAATCGAGCCAAGTTCTTTGCTTTGGTGCGTTTTAAGAAGGGGGGTTTTGGATTTTGGAGCTCAAAATGTTTCGTAACTGAGAAAATTAGGGACAATGTATGCATATGAGATTGCGAGGTGCTTTTCTTGAATGTTGTACACTTGCTAAGAAAAGAAGCAAGTCAACGTTCAGAAGTGAGTGTTTAACTTGGTTTATCAATATGACTTACTTGGATCAAAGATGTAGATATTTACAGGGTTGATTTGATCTTCCTTTTCTTTTCCTCAGCCTTTTAGGAACCAACTAAGGTGTAAGTTCCACGTGGAGATTGGAATCTATTGGCCTGAACTCGAAGCATAAGAAACTGTTTCTTATTTTAGTTTGTGTTCTGTTTTCCAAAATAAGTCCTGTATGACTTGGTTGACCAGAATTCTACGGTAGACAACTGCGGATGCTTGATATCAAAGGTAACCTAAACATTTTTAGCTAATATTTGCAGACCTGAAAAATGATGTTTGATCCAAGAATTGGGCTTTTTGCACAGTCAAGTATGTCGGGTTGGTGATAGATTTTTGTATCAAGAGTTTGGCTGTGAAGTGATTGGTGTTCCTACATGGAAGCAAACGTAGAGGAGTCTCTTAAGGCAAAAGAGATAGCCGAGAAGCGATTTGCTGATAAAGACTTTTCTGGTGCAAAGAATTATGCATTGAAGGCTAAAGCATTGTGTCCGGGACTCGAGGGTATATCTCAGATGGTGACCACATTTGAAGTTTATATTGCTTCTGAGGCTAGATACAATGGCGAATTGGATTATTATTCAATTCTTGGGTTGAAGCCTTTTGCGGATAAAGATGCTGTAAAGAAACAGTACAAGAAGATGGCAGTGTTGCTCCACCCTGATAAGAATAAGTCCGTGGGAGCTGATGGGGCATTTAGACTTGTCTCTGAAGCATGGACATTACTGTCTGATAGTTCTAAGAGAAGCTCTTATGATCTCAAGAGAAACAAGCAATTAACATCTGGGGTTAACCAGACAAACCTATCTTCGATTCATGCTACAGGGGTTGCAGGTTTCAACAATTGTTCCAATTCACCAACTTCTCATGGAAGACTTGACACTTTCTGGACTGTTTGCACCTCTTGCAAAGTTCAGTACGAGTATCTGCGGAAGTATGTGAATAAGAGACTTTCTTGTAAGAACTGTCGCGGTGTTTTCATTGCTGTAGAAACTGGGACAGCCCCAGCAAATGGTTCTTTTCCTTATTGTCCTTGGTCACACTTGCCTGGAAACGGGTATGGAAGTCACGGGTTTGATGGTGTTACTTATATCCCTGCCAGTGCTGCCTTTGTTACAGGAAATGGGGTCTCAGGATTCCATTCTGGACGTGGATATGAATATGTTTCAAATGTCTCATTTCAGTGGAGCTCTCTCTCTGGTACTTCTACTGGAATTGCAGGTCCCAATGGACCATCTACCATTTCCGCTGACGTCTATCAGGCTAATGGGCATGTTAATAGGGCAAAAGCAAAGGTTAAAACAGGAGCCAACAGAAAACATTCCATTGAAAATACTGTTGCTAATATAAGTCCACCCAGTGGCTGCTGTGAACCTCCAGAATCTAAGTCTGGGAGAGCTGAAAAGAAAAGGAAGGTGGTTGTGGGATCCAGTTTTAGAAATGGGTATGAAGACAGGGGATTGAAACCTGCTTCAGAAGCTAGATTGGCTGATGGAAATGCAAGTAATGGACTTGATCCCAAGCTGAACAATCCCAGTGAACTTCCAACTAGACGTTGCTCCGTTGCACCTGCATTTGATGCTAGAAAGTTGCTGATTGAAAAGGCACGGACAGAAATTCAGAAGAAATTGAAAGAGATGAAGTTAGCATCAGAAGCAGCTGCCGCGATTAAGCAGAATGCAAAAGCACCAGGAGAAGCTGATCATTCTGAAGGGACTCGAGAAGCGCCTAAAATAGCAGATTTCGGTGTGCCTGGTCATCAATTAGAGCCAAAGAAAACCAGACCGATCTCGCTAATGGTCCCTGACCCTGACTTCCATGATTTTGACAAAGATAGATCAGAGGAATGCTTCAAGCCTAAACAAATATGGGCGTTATATGATGAAGAAGATGGTATGCCTCGCTTGTACTGTCTGATCCGTGAGGTCATCTCGGTTGAACCATTCAAGATTCTTATCACTTACTTGAACTCCAAAACTGATAGTGAGTTTGGGATAGTGAACTGGTTGGATTGTGGGTTTACCAAATCTTGTGGAAATTTCAGAGCGTGGAACTCAGATGTTGTTGACCAAGTTAACATTTTCTCTCATGTTCTTAGCCGGGAAAAAGCTGGTAGGGGAGGCTGTGTTCGGATATACCCCAGAAGTGGAGATATTTGGGCTGTTTATCGGAATTGGTCACGAGACTGGAACAGATCAACCCCAGATGAAGTGAGGCACCAGTATGAAATGGTGGAGGTTCTTGATGATTACTCGGAAGAGCTTGGTGTTTGTGTTACACCCCTTGTCAAATTGGCTGGTTTCAAGACAGTATATCGGAGAGATACAGACAAAAAAGCCATTCGATGGATTGCACGAAGAGAGATGTTACGCTTTTCGCACCAGGTGCCATCTTGTCCGCTGAAAGAAGAAGGGAATAATTTGCCAGATAAGTGTTGGGATCTAGACCCGGCTGCAACTCCAGACGAGCTGCTTCATGCTGCTACAGAAGCAAATGCATAACATTCTAATCAAGGAGGAAGACCAGTTTGGAGTTTATTTTTAGCATTCTTTAGACAAAATTTAGATTTAACTGTACAAATATGTCTCTCACACTTGGTTAGAGGCCAATGCAACATTTAACCCCAGATGGTTTTAGGGGGTGCACTGTTTTACGGAGTGAAACTTGTGTCTAGAATATGGTTAATTCTAATTGCTGTTGTTTACAAACACGTAATTTGTCATTGATAGCTGTTACACTTGATGACTTTTCCTGGCAATTCAAGAATTCAACTGATCCCCTTGTATGTAAGAATTGCACAGTTGAATGCGACCTCTCATCTTGTATCAACAGCAACTACTTACGCGTTCTTCATTCAAAGAACTCTTAACTTGCCTGCAGAGGCCAAATTGAGATGTCACAGAAGGTTATTCGATTATCTTCTGCATGTTCTACTAGGTCTCGATCAACTTGCAGAGTCAGCGACACAACACAACGCAATGCATTGTTATCAGCAGAGGTGCATGTGTACAGTAACGAGGAGGGTTAGAACGCGGATTGCTAACGGACTAGGCTCAATCAGGCTGCTTTGATTCTCGACTTTGCTACAAGTCGTTACCTGAGTCCTTTGTACACCTGAACTACAACTCGTTTAACTTTCTGTTGGCTGAGCAACTAGTCTACTTTGTGAAGTCAACGGACAAGTTACAAGCCTTCGTTCCTAGAAAAAAACAAATCTAGAAAAAAGAGAAAAATATGCCTTCGAATGTTACCCGGCCTTGGATGGCTCTGGATTCGGATTCGCTGTTTGTATTCTCCCTCTCCCTGTGTAATGGAATCTACCTTTGATTAAAAAAAAAAAAAAAATGTTACCCAGGGGAGAAGGGTCCCTCTTTAGTCAACCAACGACGTCGTTTAGAGCTTAGGCCGGAGAACTTTAGACGGGAATACTGACAAATGCGTCCTCAGAAGTCAGAACCCGAACCAAGGTGGAAAACTCGAAGCAAAGCGAAGCAAGCGAGTGAAGGAGAAGAGTAATCAGATGGATCCTAAACTCTGGCACAAAGTTGCTGCCGTCTGGTTAGACCACTAACTACCTTCTCTCTCTCTCTCTCTCTCTTCTATATATATATATATATATCTATCACAGACTTTCGTTCGCCCTTTTCTTTGCAATTTTGGTTGAGGTTCTGCGGCAATATGAATGCACATTTCTCTGTGTGTAAGTTTGTGCCTTTGGTTTGTGCTGATGATTCGTCTGAGAAGGCCCCATTTTTAACTGATTGAGAACAGGAATGCTCTCGCTTTGGGCACATATGGTGCTCATATTTCAAGCCCGAAAACCCAGCCTACAAAGAGGTATTTCTTTTCCTTTTTCTATTGCCTTTTTTTTTTTTTCATGGTAAATTGTGGTCAAAGAGGTATGCGTTTTCCTCTTTCTATTGCCTTTTCGTTTTGTCCAATTTCATGGTAGATTTTGGTCACCGTCATGTTTCAATTTTTGTTTCTACTATCCTGGATTTGATATATCATTTGAATGTTGGGAAGGTTTGGCAAACAGCTTCTCTGTACCATCTGGTTCACACAGCTGCTTTGGTCACTGCCCCTATCACTAAAAATCCCAAAGTTGTGAGTTTCCCTTTTCCCCATCAATTTCGTTTCTTTTTAATTTTAGGCAGTATTTGATTAGAATATGCGCAATATTGTTTGCTTTTTGGGTCAAAAAATCTAAGGAATCTTCTGGATATGAAACGAATATTTGTGTCAGTGTCGAAGTAGTCTAATTTGTTCTCTTTGTGGCTGTTTCAGTTTGGTGGCCTTTTGACTGCTGGAATTATTGCATTCTCAGGGACGTAAGTGCTGATTCTACACCTGATGTTAACGTATATGATAAAAGGGACTTGTTTCATTCATATAAATGATCTTTTTCTAGGATACTATCCTGAAAATAGAATCTTTTGTTTACATTTTATAGTCCTTTCTTTTAATTGTTTGTAAGTGGAGAATAACGAGTATAGTTATTTAAAATAAATCCTGAGGCTAAGAATAGGTGCAAAAAGACGAATTAGGTTACATGCAGACAGAATAGCTATGGATCTGACTTCCCACAAAACGACTTGCTTTTGGATAGCTTGTGATTGTTTTTCAACATCATTTCTCCCTATTGTGACAACCCTGCTTGGGGGAAAAGAAACCTTAAGCGAGTCTTGTATTTTTGTAATTGTCCCCCCCCCCCCCCCCCTTTTGCGCCCCCTTTTCTCTCTCTTCCCCTTTTTCCAGAAGCTATTGTCACACAGTAGGGCATAGCTAGGTTGATTCTGAACCCAATAGAGCATTGGCTTGTGTAGTATATGGCCAAAGTCATGGTAGTCTTGATCACCTAGAGGGCTACCTGGAGAATGCATTGACATACAGGGTTGAGAAGCAGATATGATGTCTGAACATAATTTTTGAGAAACAAACTAGTGCCTTGAGTTCATTTGGAGAAACATAAGCCTCAAAACCCTTGGTGTAACATAGTTAGTATAATTTGACTCAAGGGTAATATATTCCCGTTGGAAAATGTGGAATGCCAGAACTTTTATATTATACTTGATATTGCAAAATGTTGTTGTCTTATCTTACAGTTGTACGTAGGAAACAATAGTGTCTCAAACTGTTTACTTTGTTGTTAGGGGAGTTCTTACCTAAAATATTGGATTAGTGTCCTACATGGACAAGATGAGGACCTACGGCTTATTTCTTTATATCCCTTTTTCTTCCCTAACCCAATTTTGGAAGTAGATGACACAATGATCAAGTAGTCAACCTAGGTATATATTCCTAAAATCACACATTCATTAAAAAGGTTTGGCTCCCAATGGTGCATTCTTTCATTGTATAACAACCTTCCACCTACTCCTCAACCTTAGTAATTAAGAGAGGGAGAGAAAGAGAGAGAGGGAGGGAAAAGGGGGGGGGGGGTGGGAATGAGTTTGAATCTTGCTTAGCAGCAAGGGTAAAGAATGAAGAAGTTAATAATATTTGCAACCATCTGTGTATTCTAAATTGATTAGGTTTGATGAAACTACAAACTGATTACACTTAATGGTCTAAGTAGATTCCTTATGGAGGGTTTATAGCACTGTATTTTAGAGTTGCTTGTTCAAAGGTCTCGGTTATGGAAACAATTATCTAATGAAATGTTCATACTGACTTCATATGATTTAAAGGTCAAGTTAATTGTTGGAAAATGGTTTTTGGATCTTTTAGGTGTTATACTGTGGCTTTCTTTGAGGACAGAAAGTATGCCACCTTAGCTCCATTTGGTGGCTTTGCATTTATTGCTGCTTGGGCCAGCTTGCTTTTCTGAGGATTCAAACTCGCGTGGTATCATAACTTAAAATGCTGCACTAATAATTTCATTTATATATGCTAAGATCTTGGAGAACAGATCTTGGACATGCTCTTTTTCTTCAGGTTTGATGGATAGTGGGGACTTTCTTCTCATGTACCTATTCCTTGCTTGTATTTCAAATGTTTTTGATGTGATGGTCAATGTACTTAAATCTGCCACTCGGTTGTTATTTTATATCTTGTATAAGGATGGTGGATTATATGATAAATTCATACTATATTTCTGCAGAATCCTCCCTGTACCTTCTTGGAAATTTGTGTCAGAACAAATATAAGTGCGTTCGGTTTTGTCTGTGTAGAACTAATCTGAGAAAAACCAAATTGCCATGAATTGTAGAGCACTGGCTCTGGGGTTAGAAAACATGCACACACAAAGGGCTTCCTTTCAATTTTTCTTCTGGTTGGTTTCGTTCCTGTTTATGAAAAAGTATTCATGTCATCTATATTGGGCAGATAGTATTCAGATTTAGCCATCTAGACCCTTCTCTTGTCTGAAATCAACACACCAAAGTATGATTTAATACATTACCGTAAAATGCCACAATTTTTCTACTATGTACGTTAATGTGTTTCTGTGTATGACATGAAGGGAGTGGATAAACCATCTTGCAAGCTTTCGAATCTTAAAAAAAAAAAATTATAAAAATTAAGTGAAAGATTAAAAAAAAACACACACACACGAGATAAATTACTAAGTGCAAATCTATGTCACAAGTACACGGGAAGTCTTGAACAGATGTTTTCTGTGACAACTTGAGCGACACAGTTCCGAGTGAAATGCTCTACAATGGCATGGTTTCGCCTCAACAACCTGAAACACGCCATGGAAATGTCTTTCATGAGCTTGGTGAACTCCGCGAGCTCGACAGCCTTATCTCCCCCCGCCTTCAGCAACTACTGACATAAGTGGTGAGGCAGGGACCTCGGGAGGCACTTATTCCCCGCCGTAACATTGTAAACATCATCTGAATAGCTCAAACACTTGGCTATTGGCAAATTGCATGGATCTCAATGAGCTTCTGCTTCTATTCACAGGCGAGGTTTTGCCAACTTGGTCAGTGAAGAAGCAACTTTTATTGTAATTTGTAAATTTGGCTGCATCGTACTGGATAGATATAGTTCAAGTTCAGGCTGCAGTTATTTTTTGCTTGTCTCACTGTGCATTTTTTTGGACAACTTTTATTGCACACTTGGGCCATCATTCTCATTTCTCAGTACTGCGTTCCCAGCGCTGCAACATGCGGTACTGAAACTTTTAAGAACCTATGCATGTGTTCACTCAGCCGTACGAGCTCAACATTGTCTGGTCCATTATAATAGTTTCTCAAATAACAGGCTTTCGCACAACACCCCCAAGACTCCAAGAAACATAGAGAGTAGTGCCCGAGGCCGCTTTCTTCTTCAATTTATGTCACTGTCCCTTCTTATGTTGGCACTATCATGTGACAGTAGCCTCTCTCTCTCTCTCTCTCTCTCATATATAGAAACACATATAGCTTGTTTCTTTTAAAATGTTCAATTGCCTGCAAAATCCCATTTTAAGTTAGTAATTGATGAAGCATATAGGTAGCCCAAATGCTTTGAATGGTCTCAAGTCTTGAGAGTACCATACAACCCACATTAAATAATTGTGCAAGGCCTCCAGGAGAAGGTGATGGCTTAGAAAGCTCAAATTATTATGTTATCCACTAGCAAAAGTTTTCATTTATAAATTCTCCATAAAACCTTTTTAATTTCTGGGGAATGGAGTGCTGCACAAACTTAATTAGCTGTAAAATACAATCTTGATGAATGAAATTATAAGTCCTTCACTTACCTCACAGAACAGTGGATGCCATCAGGGGTCCACAAATCTCAGACAAAATCAAAACCAGGTCCACAATTCTCTTCACTTTCATCAAACGCCAGCATCAAGGCTACTTTCAGAACATGCATTTCCTGGCCAAAGTGAAAAAGGAAATCTTATTGGCTGACAATGGAGGACTTCATCATTATATAGCAGCCAGACAAAGGTGGGGGGAGAGAGACTGTCCTTTCGCTGAAAAAGGCTAAATAATTGAAGCGACAAAATTTTAAAAAATAAAATAAAGAAAAAAGGGACAAAGGAAGAGAGGCGCACACACCGCACAACAGACGATAATTATGCACCTTTGGTTCCGCCATTTATGGGTCTTATCATCTCTGGTATCAATATGTTGATAGAATGGTGGAACCCGAGCTGCAAAATGTGCCCAAATTCCTTTCTTTTACAAGGTGTTTGCTTTAGATCAGATAGATTTTCGAGTTTAGCAGCCTCTCAACTAGGGGATCGAACCAATCCTAACTTTAACCCAAAAATGGATATCTTTCTTTAAAACTTCGATGGTAATCATGCAAGCGTGTAGGAAAGATACATAAATATGTTTGCACGTCTACTTTGACTTATTGCAAAGAAGTTAGTTGGGGGTTGGGGGGGTCATGTGTCCCACTCCAGAATCGCATAAAGATTATTGTTCTGACCAAATTTCATAAACCCAGACAGACCAGGTCTGCGACTTTACTCGGATGGCCGCTCCTTGAATACAGTTGAGTAATCTAGCACATGATCAGTACAGTGTGAAAAAGTGCAGCAAAAATCTATGGGGGTAAAAGCTGAAACTACGTATAGATTTAATTAATTTTATTGACATCTGTGTCACTCAGTGTTGCAGAGATCTCTACACCTTTCTGTGAAACCTGCTTTCTCCTCTATTTTTCCTCTCTACACCATTTCTTCTTCGGCCAAGGCCTGGCGGACTATACTACGTACTCTTCTAAAGACCCACAAGCTCTCCTGGGTGCCTTTGTGAGAACGTTGAAAGAAAATAAAGAACGAACAAACAAAGTTCAGAAATTTGTTACATATTAGCTATTATGTATCATTCTTCTTTGCTATCTCCATCGCCAAGAGTAAAATGGAGAACCGACTTCTGTGACCCTCCGCTGGTATGAACACCTATGGAGCAGACCGATCCGCCAAGTTGAGGAGAAATTCAGAAAGGTGCAAAAGTAAGTCCTGTTGTATCAAACCCTTTAATTAGTTTTGGAATTTCATTCTTCTACTTCTATAATTCCAGTGTCCGAGTCTCTATATAACAGCTGGAATGCCACTCCCTATTGCTGATGCAAATGGGCTCTCTGGAAGGTTAAGTCCTTGGGTGCTGCAAGGGATTAAGCTAATTCTAATCAGACAATTGCTTAAACAATAAAACTAATTTAAAACTCCAAATATACAACAAAAAAAAAAAATTATAGTAAGAAGTATATACATCTCCATACCTATCCTGGTCACTGTAATTGGTTTTTATATGCCTGATATTGTTGTCACTGGTGGAACCCTTGTTCAAAACATCCAGCAAATAATTCAATTGTTCAGCCGATGGGAACTCTGCTTGTTCTGCATGGGCTACAATATTGCGCAAGGGAGTTTAGTCACGAAGAAAAATTGGAAAAAAGTTAAAACTGCTACACTTTTTAAAAACCCAAAAGAGATTAAACCTTCAGAGAACTTCAATTCATCCATTGAGTATCCAAAATACGGATGACGGGACAAGGGTTTAGGGGTTAGTTGCAACTCCGACAGATGCCCCCACTCGAGTTCAAGTGCTTGCTCATGTTCTTCAATGAGCTGCCTCCTGAGCAGTCTTGAATTATCGCAAACTCTTACCACTGGGGAAAAAAAACAAGCAGAAAAACCCCATCAAAAAGATTATCTAAGATCTCGTGAACCAAATAAAAACCAAAATGGATCGCTTCACTAGTTTGAACATTTTACTCACTCGAGTTAAGCTCAGAATCTCCATCCATGCAGTGCGAAGCATAATACATAGCGTGCTGCATTTTATCTGCACACTTCCTGCACAAGAAAAAATTTTCAGTACCACCATGGTAGCCAACTAGACATTATCCCTAACAACAGTGATTGGCAATCACCATACGACATCAGTTGGAATTTCCAATTCAAAGTTGGAAACAATTTTCTCAAGGATATTTAAAAGATTCATTTATATTTCCGAATGTTTCAAAGGCGGGAAACAAGAGAAGGGGTATTCTCTAAAGATGAGGACTTCCCTGAAACAGTGCACAAGTCATCATTTGTTTTGGGAAAGTTAGAAGAAAACTGGGTTTCAAACTAAAGTAGCATTATCCAATGATTCATATAGAGAGAGAGGTCCAAAAGAAAAGCACACAGTTTTGTCAAGGGACACAAACCAGCTGGAAATCCAAAATGATGCAAACTTGGAAAAGGTGAAGCTAGGAACTTGATCTATTATTGATGTGACTACTGCAAAGAATACATGGCTATCAACATCATAACAAACAATTAATTACAGCATGGACTGCCTGACATTTTTATTGCCATAAAGGAAAAGATACTCTGGATCTACCTAATGCTTGCCCTCAAATTTGGGAAAATCCTATTTGTACTAAAGTAGAAAAGCAATGGCCCCCACTGCTATAATACCACCAACTATGGCAAAGAAGCTGTTTAGTGAGGAGAAAAATCAATGGAAAGCTAATCTACAAAGATCTCGCAAATTCAGGAACCAAGATAAGTAGCCGACAGAAGAAATCAGAGGTGCCAGCAGTTCCACCCGCCAAAAGATGTGTTTGCACGCTATAAAGGAGCTAAAGTTGGGAAGGAAGACGTAAAATTAACAACTTGATAATAATTATAAGAGGACAAACACTTCAGCAGGCCATATATTTTTATTCAGAACTGATATTACAGACCACAATCATCAATGAAAAATACAGCAGGAACCGCTAGTTTTTGCTGAAATGAAGGAGGTGAAAATATAGAAACATAAGAGAGCAAGAAAAACAGCAGTAGCAGAATCTTAGAACATTAAAGAAAACCACAGTTACTTCATCTTTAAACAAACAGAAAAGATTTACCTGTCAACAAGTCTCGACTTTTCCCTATAAGGTTTCACCAGAACACGAGCCCCACATACAAAATGAGGATTCCCTTTAGCTAAAATTTGCTTGACAGTCTCCGTATAAACAAAGGTGACAAAGCCAAACATCCTCTTCTGTTGGCAAGGAATCCTGACATCTTGGACCGGCCCAAATTTGCTACAACATAAAATATCAAAATATCAAGAATTGAAAAGGGACCAAATTCCAGAAGTAGCACAAGTGCTAAATAAGTTCCCAAGTGCCTGGATTTCCTTACTTGAAGTAGTTAGAAACATCTTGCTCTGTGAAAGTACTCTCAGCCGGAAAGGTTAGATAAATCTGTCGAGAACCAGCAACAATTCCACCAGGATCACTTCGCTCACCAGAATACTCCAAGTACTTGGAGACATCTTCTGCCAAGATAACTGAGTGCTGCCCATGAGGTCTGTAACTCAAACAATAAACTCTCAAAGTTAAGCAAAGTGACTTGACTATTTGTGAAACACCTATAAGTATAAAAGATCTACCTGTCAATGAGACGAATGCTGTTCTTCAACCGAGCAAGCAGCTTTGTTAGACTATAGCCAGCCTTACCATGTCTCTGGCTCTCTGTAAGGTACCCTTCAGCCTGAAGGGTCCTCCCAAACTTCTCATAATAAATCATCGGCAGTGAAGCGATCGAAACCGGAAACCCCCTTCTCGATTTCAAAAGCTCTGTTAACTCCATTTCAAGCTTCTCAAGAGACCCAGGAGACAAGATGTGATCGTCATTAGCAAGCTCATTGGAAGTTGGACTAAGAATCTGAGGAATGCTTTCTGGCACGGGATGCCCATGGAAGTACCTACAGTTGTTTCCATGTTTACAAAACCCCTTATTGAAGTAATGACAAACCTTGACGGGAAATTCAGGCAAGCTTGGAGACCTCCGACCAGTTCTCACGCCATATGTAGATTCTGGGCAATAATAATTGTTCGAAAAATCTGAACCAACTAAACTGGCAGATTCTAGCCGATCTTCCAAAGTCAAGAACTGCATTTGACTCTGGAGACAATATTCATCGACAGTCGAATCTGAATAAGCTGGTGGGACGTAATCTATATTATGCACCGGTTGCTGATCAGCAACCACTTGGGGTTCCCAGTAGGTACTTCGACCTCGTAGAGTTGTTGGAGAAGAAATTGGGCGTGACAAAGCCGGCGAGTAGGGTGTGAACTGCAAAGGCAGGTCTGAGACCGGTACTTGGTTCACCAGAGAGGGTGAGACGGGGGCAGAAACCGGCGGCTTGGATAAGCCAAGCTCGGTTTTGGCTCTGTTGATCAAAGAGTGGATCAAATTATCAGGGCTAAAAGCCAACCGGATCATTTCCCGTTCACCATGGTCTTGTAACAGAAGATACCCGATAATCTTGGAGACATTTTCTGGCTCTATTTTATGGATTCTATCGTACACAACTTTCGTAGATTCCGAAAAATCCATCTCAACGTCTACGTCTGCAAATGCAAACAAGGATGGAAATTTAGTTAACACTTAACACTCCAAGGAAAGAAAACCTTATAAGTAGATTTTATTCAACAAAAACAAAAAGAAAGAGAGAAACAAAAACAAAAACCCTCCATAAGTCGATATCTCCTCCTATACATCTAAGAGGGGGGAAAAAAAAACAGATCGCCAACTGAAGACCTTATTGGTTCTAAAACTACTATCTTCTGTATCTCCGCCATATTCTTTTTACAATTATGCAGTATATTCAAGTACAGCAATAAGACAATTATCTGCATATCCACAGCCAGAAAGAGGGGGGACGTCGAAGCAACATTTAAAGCAAAAGACAAGGAAAAACAAGAAAGACTGAATACAGCAAAAAAAGATAAAAAGAAAAAAAAAAACAAGAAAAATGGTGATGTAAATCACTAGTTCTAAAGCAACAGCATATGCAGTGGAAACAAACAGTTGTTTCTCTATCATTGAAAAAAAAAAAAGAATATGCCCATAATCAGAAAAAAAGCATAAAGTAAACTAAAACAAAAAACCCACGAAATCAGACGAAAAAGCGTGTTCTTTTTTCTCTGCTAACTAAACTGGAAACCCATTATTGTTTTGCTTCCAACAGTCCATACTGTTCACAGCATTTAGAAAACAAATCTACGCTAAAGAACAGAGAAATAGACCCAGAAAAACAGAGCCAACCATAGCAGAGGAACCAAAACCAATACGCAGTATAAACCTTCTAAAATTTTGTAAACTCAGAAGGTACAAGCTCGACGAAAAGCCAAGATTAAACACTCAAATTCAAACTCTCGGCCGACTTGTTAACACTCAAACAACAATCTTCAACATCTCTGAAAAAAACCCATGCCCCAAAGTAAAAAAACTCACCACATTGACCGTCATAGAGGAACCAAAACAAGAAGAAAAGAGATTTTCCATCCATTTCAGGTAAAAGATCTAACATACCCACCAAATCCAACAGCCCACTGCAGTAGGAACAAGGTCAGTCAAACATATCAGAAGCCTCGAACTCCTCCACCATGGCCATGATTGAATGTTCGCTCAGTTCCTCTCTCTTATCTCTCTCTCTCAACTGTGCTGTTTTGCTATTTTTATCCTCTTCTACTCTGTATCCTATATGTATATCAGAAAATTCGACACATTCTTAAAAAAGGCAAAAAATGACAGAAAGGATAGCTTTAAAGGGCGCTCGTCTTTAGTTCAAATCAACGCCCCCATAAATATACTCACCTCCACATACTACAAAAAAAAAAAAAAAAATCAAACAGATAGAATACATTATACAGAACGAAATATATATTTAAATTGACCCCTAAACTATTTAATTGAAACAGACTTTTTGTCACTCTCTTATCTTTGATTCTTTCAAAATGGAAGTTTTTTTTCTTCTTTTCAATGAAAGAGTACAGGTGTTACATGCTGTTACAGAGAATTGCGGAAGTTTTTATAGGGAACGTGACTGATTTCCAAAATTACCCCCCGGTCAAATCTCGAGGAAAATGTCAAATCCAGTTTTTAATCGCTGGCTTTAATTCAATTTTCTTTTTTTTCCCCCGATCATGACATGGCTGATGTGTGCCCTGCAGACAGGGATTCTGAGAAGTGGGCCCCACTTATACGAACTGGCGGTGGTGATTTTAGCAAAATCTATCCAAAGACTTTGCATGGAGGCAACGTGTCAGTTAGACAACGGACTTGGCTTCTCTCAAGGCGCTTGCTGTCCACAGGATAAACAGGGAATCAAAACCGCAAGTACTGATGATACTCTTCGAAAAAAACAAAAAAGACACTTCGACTCCTTTCTAGCTTTCAGATTTTCAAATGGGTCCCTCTCCTCGTCCCCACCCACCTCCTATCTGACTAGTTGTGGGTCCCAATCGTTTAAAAGCTTATGCGTAATTGGTGGTCAATAACTATTATTTGCCTCAAAAAGTTCGAATTTAAAAATATAACACATTTTCGAAAACGAGGATAAATATATACATAATTTTTAAAAATATAACACATTTTTGGTATTATTAGATTGTAATAATTTTTTGAATAAACAAATATGATTTCACCAAAATACGAAATCATCAGCTGTGAAAAAATAGAAAATAATGAAAAAAAAAAAAAGAGAGACAGGAGAATGGATGTTACTCTATTCACACAAATATTATGCATCATATTTGTGAAAATCAAAATATTGAAACGAAGAAAAAAGGACTCAAATATATATATCTAAGAGAAAGAATTATTTTGCCTAGTAGGAAAAAAATATATTGCATAAATAGCTATTTTATCAGATAGGGTCAGTGACTCACATAGTTTTTTTTTTCTTTACTTATATAAAAAAAAAAAATATATATATATAGCGACTACAATTTAGCTAAGATAGTGATTGGCAAGTGAATTTTTGAGCCGTACTTCAAAAAAAAAAAAAGAAATTTGGGATCAGTTTGTTAGTGTGTGGTGACCGGTTCAACAGGCCGGAAAATTTGGATCGATTTGTTAGTGTGTGGTGACCGGTTCGAATTGCATGGCAGTTGTTGTAGTTTAGAAGGTTAATTAATAGTGAGAGTAGCAAGAGAAATGGGAAGGAAAATAGTGTTGACATTTTTGATCTTATCCGTTTTGTATTTGATTTGGTTGTTGTTGTTAGCACGTAATGGATGTTTTTAAATAGGAGGATTAGACAACACTAATTGAAATTAGGATAGTGACAGCTACTCAATATTTCCAAGACTGGTGAATAATTTTTATTATTTTTTAATTATTTTTACTCTCTTGGTGGGCGGGCCGAGAGTAATCTTATTGATAAGTAAACCCAGCAACAGGACTCCAGTTGTTTGAGGTAATGTCTCCATGAATTGGACCTGACTGGAAAGCTCTCTACAGTATTTTAGGGCCTTGCAGGCCGTCTGCCTGTGGATTTTGTTTTTTTGTTTTTTCTAGGCCAATATTTCATTGCTATATGCATTCGAATTACATTGAGATTCAGAGCACCCAAAATGTAAAACTTCACGGCCCACATAGCTAACATGTGAGCCATCTGATTTTTTTTGTTTTGTTTTTTCCACTGCATCACCCAGTCCTTGTGTTCCTGGAGGGCCTGATGAAAGCTTTCCGCAATGACAGACTCCCTGTGATTCTTCGTGGATGTTTGAGAAAGTAAATATGCTTGAAACAGCCTTTAAGAAGTCATACGTTATGTGAGTTTCTACAAATGACTACAGTGACTCACGGAACCTGCATTCTCTCTAGAACTCAAAAAACTCCAGCCCTAGTCTCCCTTTTCCTCCTCTCTTTCCGGCGGCGAAATCGCCCCCCACACCCACCTCCTCTCCAATTCTGATTCCCATATCTCTTCCTCTCTATTCTTATTTTCTTGGTTTTTTGTTCGAAATCTTAGTGGCTAGATCCCAATGCACCTGTGGGCCATTGAAGGGCACAACACAATTAATTAGATGCCATCTTCACCTCCAGCTTTCGGCAATCTTTGGAGGACATGCGCCTCTTGGGTGGTTCATGTTGCCTATGGCGAGCACAACGCCACCAAGATGTTGCTTTCTAATGGCGCGTGGACCCCAACACGTCGGTGACAGCCACGCGTCTACTCAAGCGCCGTCGGTGTTTTCTGGCCATCTCCGGTCGACTTTGGTGACTCTCTAATTCCGGTTCGGTGTTTTTAGTCTTAAATTTTGCTCCTGTTTGTAGCAGTCCTTGTTAACGGCCTTTGTTGTTTTTTTTTCTTATATGGTTCTAACATTTGACATGAAAAGCATTACAACATTATTTATAAGAGAAAAAAACTACACATCAGTGTCTTGCACATTTTGATTCGGTTGAACTGAAAAAAGAAAAAGAAGAAGAATATACTTCTCTTACTTTCTTCCCTTCACCCTTCCTCGGGTTTGTTGCTTCTTTCAGAAAATCCTCACAAACCAAACATGCTCTTTTGGAATCATAATTTGTCCAATAAAAATTCCGACTACTAGTCCACATCCGTACCCGATCACAACTACTTTCCAATCAAACTGAAATAAAATTTCTGAGCCTTGATTCTCTTCAAAGATGGAAGGCCGTTGAAGTGATGAATCTCCACATGTCTTTGACAATGGCCTTCCACACAGTCCTGGATTATGTTCGAATGAATTAATTTGAAATGTATCAAATTGTTTTCCACGTGGTATAGGCCCTGTAAGAGAATTGTTGGAGACGTTGAAAACCGCAAGGAAATTCAGCTGCACCAGTTCCGGTGGTATCTCTCAACCAGCTTGTTCTGAGCAAGGTCCATTGCTTCTAGGTTTTTCAAGTTTCCCAATGATGATGGGATATGTCCTGTGAGACCATTGTTGGAAAAGTCAAACAAATGGAGTTCTGTTAGATTGCCTACGGCTTTTGGAATTTCTCCACGAAACCTATTGCATGAGAAATCAATGACTGTCAAGACATCTAGAATCTTCTCATACTCCTGCTCCTTGCCTTTGTTCGTTATTGTGACTAAATAATCAAAACTATCATTCCACCCATTGTCGTTGACACCTACTAGCAAGTAGGTCAACTTCTTGGCATCATAAGTTCTCATAGAATTCCATTGCTAGAAGTACCTTAAAGGGCAAGTTTCCAGATAAATCATTGTGAGATAGGTCAATGATACGCAATTTTGGAAATGTATCATTGGTTTCAGGGTCGTTTATTACACCATGAAATCCGTTAGAACGAAGAACAAGAATTTTCAACTGAGCAAGAGTTCCCAACCAAAAGGGAAAGATATCGTGGATCTCATTGTCACCAACATGAAGAAACTCTAGCATCGAACAATGGACCAATGATCTCGGCAGCTGACCTTGTAACTGATTTTGACTCAAGTCAATTACCTGTAAGTTGCCCCCCTTCGCCCATCCTTTTGGGATGATGCCATGGAAGTTGTTGCTTTTCAGTGAAAGCACTTTCAAAGAACGACTGAAGTTGCCTAGACATGGATGAAGCGTGCCACTCAACCTGTTATAGGACAAATCAAGTTCAACGAGTGAAGTCAGATTACAAACCCACGGTGAAATTTTTCCGGTAAATGCATTATCCCAAACTTCTAATGACTGGATAGATGGAGGCAGAACCGGGAGAGAGCCTTGGAGCATGTTACCACTAAGTAACAAAACTTCAAATTTGACCATGGAAGAATAGCCGGAGATTGTTCAAAGCCAGTGAGATCATTGCCATCGAGCATCAAAACCTGAAGAGCATCTGTACTTGCATTGTACATCCATTTTGGTATTAAGCCTTGAAAACCGTTTCCCGATAGCTCCAGCCATTGCAATTTATGTTGGCTTCGTAGGAAATCCGGGAACATCCTTAAATTGCAAGAACCCAATCCGAGATCTCAAACTGTGGAAGAGTATCGTTGGCAGTGGCTTTGGTGAGCAAGGATAAATCGGTGAACCTATTTCGTGAGAGATCCAAAAAAATGAGTTGGGTGAGGTTAGCGAGTGAATTTGGAATAGATCCTGAGAATCTGCAATCCCGAAGATCTAAAGCATGCAAAGAATTAAGGTTTCCAATTGAAGCCGGTAGTTCCCCAGAGAAACTTGTGCCACCGAGCCCTAAAACCTTAAGGGGACTGCTCGAGTTAAATGCAGGCAAATGGCCAGTGATTAGATCTTGTTCAGTTCCTAAATCAAGAATAATAGGTTTGGTAGTTGAAAAATTCTGACTGGGAATTCTCCATATAGTCCACAGTTTAAATAGTACTAGATGTGTCAAAGAAGATAAATTTGCTATGCTCTCAGGTATGGTGGATGGTATGGAGACATAACTAAGAAGAAGTTTCTTGTATACTAGTTAAGTTTTGGACTAAGGTTCCAAGACTTTCAAAATATGCATCATGATTGTAAGAAAGGTCGAGGGAAGACAACTTGGCGAGTTGTGATAATTCTGAGGGGATTTGACCAGAAAATTTAGAAAGGGAGAGGTTTAGATATTCTAGCCTCGAAAGATGGGCAACTCTAAATGGGATTTGAGAGTAGTTGAAGTGATTATCCGCCAGATTAAGCCTTCGAAGGTGAACAAGGTGGAAGAGGCTGCTGTTGGAGTTGATAGAACCATAGAGACAGCTGCTACTGAGGTCAAGGCTGACAACATGACCTGTGTCCTCACTGCACTCAACCCCGTCCCATGAGCAGCAATCGCTATTATTCTTCCACGATGCAACCTTAGGATATGCAAAAGGATACGAGGAAACAAACTTGTTTATAACAAATCTATGCTTGAATTGCATCAGAGCGGAGCTCTCATCTTCATGGCAAAGCGGCTGCAGAGAAGAGAAAGAGTTGGAGAGTAAAAGAAGAAACCATGTGAGGAAGAAGACCAGGCGCATAAACATGAAGCCATTGAAATATGTGCCCATCATATATGACTTTACGCCCTATAGATGTTTTTGACTCTTTAGATATAAATTATAAGGAAAAAAACTGAAGGGCTTTTATAGTCTCACAAGGACACAAACATTATATATATATATATATATATATATATATAAGCTTGAAGGACCGAGAAGAGTACTCCTCGTCAGTGCCAAGATGTGAACGATGATGATCCGAGTATTTTACGATCGTGCAAGTGACTATCGTGCTTAAATTCTTTTCCACTACCTCTTATCTTTTCCACTACTTTTGCAAATTAGGCATCCCACCGTCCACTAATTAGTGGTCATGATGATGTTCATGACATAATCGTGTTATTAGAAGAAGAGAATTAATTGGGGAGTTTGCAACAACAATTCAATATTAATTGTGACAGAAGATGGGAAAATTAGACAATATTATAATTACAAAAAGGGGTTAATGTTTTTGTTGGTGTGAAGTACCATATCCCAGAGTCAAGATTTGCAAATCTTGAGGAATCTTTTTTCTTCCATTTCACACGATGATATTTTCTTTATAAATACTAACGGATGGGAATCATGCATGCACTCTGTCAAAGACTTGGTCTACAATAGACTTTGTCAAACTCCTTGAAATTTGTATTTTAAATTTTGTATTTCGCATTTTTAGTTGTTCAATAAGCTACTCATTATTTCCCGGACAGATGAAGAATGAGTTTTTTTTTGAGGTAATTTCTCCATGAATGGGATCTGACTGGAAAGCCCTGTATCTGTGTTTAATTAGCCATTTTAATTAGGGCCTTGCAGCATTAGTGAGAAACAATGGAGATCTCTGAGGCTGTGTCTTATCTTTGAGGGGACGCGTCCGCTTTTTAGTACGACATAGCGGTTATATTATCCAACGGCAGTCGACTATCCCAATCGTCATTCCCGCGTTTGAATAGAAGTCTTTAGGGAATTCCAGATTTTGCTCTCTCTGATACTCCTCCTTATGGGAATCCAGGGCAATCTGCATGTGTCCTGTAATTCCACACTGGAGGTTCAGGGTGCAGAAGCAGATCACATGAGCTCAAACGCTCCATTTCTCTAATCTCTTGGTATTTGCATTCAGCGAAGGTTAGTGGCATTGATCTCTTCAAGAGTCAGTCCCTTTTTTGTTTCGCTGAGTTCGGAAGATATCATTTGCTTGTTTACAATCCCAACTGAAAACCCAATTTTTAAATATGAATAATAGTTTTTCATTCCGTCGATTCTCGACTTTTCTAAATTCCTTGGCTAAAACTCACACCTCCGAAGAACCCAATATTGCTGGAAAATTGGGAAGAATGAACTGGAAACCAATTCCAATACCCCACCGAACAGTCCCTGAACCCAGAGGTCAGGATCTTGATTTCATAAATGTTGCACACAGCCACCTAATTCACACGGAGTGGCCTAAGCTCAGATTGCTATCGACTTGCCTAACACCCCTTAGAGTGAAACATATATTGTTGAAGATTCAGAAGGACCATGTTCTTTCCCAGGAGTTCTTCAACTGGGTTGGGATTCAGAAACCCAGTTGCCATACCCTCGAAACCCAGTCAATAATAACATTCTCACCAAAAACCGGAAATTCAAATCTGCTGAGTCCATTTTGAGGAACATTATGGTATCCTGTACGATAGATGAGCCCTTGAATCTGTTTGAGGAAATGCTGCACTCGTATCGCTTTTGTGATTCTTCTCCTGGTGTTTTTGACTCACTTTCCAAAACTTTAGCGCATATGAAGAAGTTTAGGAATGCCACGGACATATTTTGTCGCATGAAGGATTATGGGTTTTTCCCGATTATTGAGTCGTGCAATGCGTACATGAGCTCTTTGCTTGATTTACAGAGGACAGATATTGCTTTGGCATTCTATAGAGAACTCCGGCATCATAGGATTTCCCCGAATGTTTATACTCTTAATATGCTTATGCGTGCTTATTGTAAATTGGGAAAAGTGGAGAAGGCCGTTGAGGTTTTCAGGGAGATGGAGATCATGGGTTTAAAACCAAATATTGTATCCTATAATACTCTGATTGCAGGACACTGCAATAAGGGTCTTTGAATTTCGCAATAAAGCTTAGAAACTCGATGGAAAAGAAATGGGTTGAACCCGAGTGTGGTTACATTTAACACGCTTATCCACGGGTTTTGCAAGGAAGGGAAATTGCAAGAAGCTAATAAGGTTTTCGTCAAGATGAAAGCGATGAATGTTGCGCCTAACACAGTGACATACAATACCTTGATAAATGGGTACAGCCAAACGGGTGATAGTGACATCAGTGGCAGGCTTTATGAAGAGATGTTGAAGAATCAAGTTAAGGCCGATATTTTGACGTATAATGCCTTGATTCTAGAATTATGCAAGGAGGGTAAGGCAAAGAAAGCGGCATATCTGGTTAAGGAACTTGGTAAGGAGAACTTAGTGCCAAATGCCTCAACCTTTTCTGCCCTTATTTATGGTCAGTGCATGAAGAAGAACTCTGAACGTGCCTTTCACATATACCAAAGCATGATTAGGAGTGGTTGTCATCCAAATGAACATACCTTCGACATGTTGATATCAACCTTCTGCAAGAATGAGGATTTTGAAGGAGCAGTCCAAGTCTTGTGGGAAATGTCCAAGAGATGTATGGCTCCTGATTCAGGGATCTTGTCTGAGATTTGTGATGGACTTTGGCGGTGTGGAAAAAGTCAATTGGCAAAGAAGTTGTGCAGTGAGATGGAAGCTAGGCATCTTATGACAGCAGGCACTGATAAATCCAATACCATCAACTTTGGTTGTAGATGAGAGTGAAGCAGCTGTCGTCATGACGGAAGTTTAGTTTACCCCATAATTTCCCTGTAATTTTTATGGCTGTGTGTTTGTGAATTGACATCTTCTTATACCTGACTGTCTCCATGTTACTTATAAATCTTAAAGGTTCTTTTCACATCGAGAGCAAAAGTAAAGTTGTTTTAACATTTTTTGCTTTAAGCATGTCGCAATTTCAAAGATTATTTTCTTCACTTGCTTTTTCCTGAGGACAGAGTACTAAGAAAATCTAGTACATTGCTTTACTCCAGGGGTTGAGAACCTTGTTTTGAATATTTCAGGATGATCTTAAACCACTCCTGACTCTGTGGGAAGCTATTATGTAAAGTACTGGGGAAAAGGAAGTTGGTACTTTTCAGTTCTATAATTCCCGGCTACTTCAAACTCGGCTACACCAGAACAAAATTCCTGTAAGCTAAAAGAGGTAGATATTGGATATGTGGGCTTCAAGTAAGCAGAAACAACCGGAAGGAAGGCTGGGGCAACAATAAAGGAGCCAGCTAGTCAAACTTACCGTAGCGTAGGCAGGGGTTAGTTATTTCCCTCTATTTTGCTCATTGCGTGTTCTCATTCAACAAACATAACTAAAAACAGGGCTGTTCCACCTGGTGCTAAAGCATGGGCGTTTGTTATCCATTGAGCAAAGCTTGAATGTAGATAATAATATATCTTTCTGGACTCGTTGAAATTAAACTAAACCTAAGTCACCGGACACGGGGGATATAAGTAGAGACGAGGGTTGACGACTGTGTTTGCACGCCTCCGTTGTTGGAATATCTTTTCATAGTCAGTACTGCTCATCACTTGCGAGATTTGGGTTTTAGTGCATGTTCTTCTAGTGCGTATGTATCAATACAAACAAAAAATGACTCTGTTGCCTTCATGATAGATGAGAGAACAGAACAATAGCAAAAGGTTAGGATCAGTTAATTTAATTATGGAATTAGTGCCTAACGCGGAATCACATCTATTTGTGAAAATCTATTCACACAAATATTTTGCATCATATTTGTGGAAATCAAAATATTGAAACGAAGAAAAAATGACTCAAATATATATCAAATAGAAAGAACTATTTTGCCTAGGAACCCCTAACCAAAAATTAGGCTGTCAAGATAGCTGTTGTAACCCAGGAAAAACTCTTAACGTCATAAGTAAACAAGAAGAATGTTGATCGATTTGATCGACAAAGTTGAAAATCTTGAGCTCAAAGCTCAGTATCTTACCAAGTTAAAACACACCTTGCAACGACAAGAAAGTAAATTAAAAATTTCTGAACTCAAATCAGTCTTAATAAAATCTTAGACAAGTTTAAGAAAACTTTTAAACCTGTCACCCTTCAAGATTTACAAACTGAGGTCCAACAAGTAAAGAAAGAAATTCGAGAATTAAAAGTACAAAATAAAACTCTTGAACAAGAAATCCTTCTTCTTAAAATCAACCAAAGTTTTAAGAAGCAGAGTCAAGCCTCTGAGTCTAACCACTCCGAACCTAATGAAACACTTCCTGTCATCCCCTTAGATGAACCAGAAAGTAGTAATCAGTTTTTAAGTATCATTAATAGGATGCATTTCCAGAAATGGCATTCTAAAGTCACCATTATAGTCAACTCTGAATACTCCTTTGAGGTTATAGCCCTTATTGATTCAGATGTTGATCTTAATTGTATTCAGGAAGGATTAATCCCCACCAAATACTTCGAGAAGACAAAAGAACGTCTTCTCTCTGTCAATGGTAGTGCAATGGGTATTAATTACAAGTTAACCAAAGCACACATATGTAAAGATAATGTCTGCTTTAAGGCACCATTTGTTTTAGTAAAAAACATGCCTGACCAGAAAGTCATCTTAGGTACACCTTTCATTTGTTTGTTGTATCCTTTCACCACAAGTAGCGAAGGACTTACAACCAACATCTTAGGTCAGAAAGTCACCTTTGAGTTCGTTAGTCCTCCCCGGCCTAGAGAACTTTCCCTATTACAGGAAGTATCCATAAGTAAAACTTTAAATTTCATTGTTAGTAAAACTCAGCATCTTGATTTTCTTAAGGAACAAATCGAGTACAAAAGAGTTGAGGAATAACTCTTAAGTCAACATCTTCAAGGTTAGATCAAGTCATTCCAAAGTAAATTTGAACAACAAGTTTGTTCAGATGTCCCTAATGCTTTCTGGCATTGAAAGCAACATATAGTCAAACTTCCTTATATTCCTGAGTTTAGTGAGAAAAATATTCCTACAAAAGCTCGACCCATTCAGATGAATCCAGTCGTCATGGAATTCTGCAAGAAAGAAATCCATGAACTCTTAAGTAAAGGTTTAATTCGTCCAAGTAAATCTCCTTGGTCTTCTGCAGCTTTTTATGTTAATAAAAATATTGAAATCGAACGAGGAACACCTCGTATGGTCATCAACTACAAACCATTAAGCAAAGTACTTCAATGGATCAGGTACCCATCCCTGATAAAAGAGATCTCACTAGCCGCCTCTCTGACGCCACTGTATTTAGTAAATTTGATATGAAAAGTGGATTCTATCAAATTCAACTGCATGAGTCAGATAGGTACAAAACCGCATTCACCACTCCCTTTGGCCATTACGAATGGAATGTAATGCCCTTCGGTCTAAAAGATACACCAAGTGAATTCCAAAATATCATGAATGATATTTTCAATCCATATAGTCATTTCACCATCGTTTACATTGACGATGTTTTAGTTTTCTCCAAGTCCATAGAAGAACATTGGAAACACCTCAATAGGTTCCTCCAAATTATTAAGGCAAATGGTTTAGTGGTCTCAGCTCCCAAAATCAAGCTGTTCCAAACCAAAGTTAGATTTTTAGGTTTTAACATTTACCAAAGTTAAATCCAGCCAATTGATAGAGCCATTCAATTCGCTGACAAATTTCCCGATGTCATCACAGATAAAACCCAGCTTCAGAGGTTCTTAGGATCCTTGAATTATATTGCTAATTTTTATCAAAATCTTCGACATCAATGTAAACCCTGTTTGACAGACTCTAGAAGAATCCTCCTCCATGGACAAAAGAGCACACTGCAATTGTCCAACTCATCAAGTCACATGCTAAGACACTTCCCTGTCTTGGCATACCTTCCCCAATTCTTTTAAAATAGTCGAAATAGATGCCTCCGAAATTGGTTATGGTGGCATTCTCAAACAGCAAATAACTCCTGATTCTCCTGAACAAATAGTCAGTTTCCATTCTAGGAATTGGAATCCCACTCAGCAGAATTATAGTACAATCAAAAAAGAAATTTTATCTATTGTACTATGTATAAGTAAATTTCAGTTAGATTTGTTAAATAAAATTTTTTTAGTAAGAATTGATTGCAAAAGCGCAAAATTTTTTTAGAAAAAGATGTTCAAAATATTGTATCTAAACAGATTTTTGCCCGTTGGCAAGCTCTTTTAAGCATTTTTTATTTTGACATTGCATACATCAAAGGAAGTCAAAATAGTATTCTTAATTTCCTTACTCGTTAATTCTTGCAGGATTCCCACCATGGTTTCTAAAGGTAAAGAACCTGCCAAGTCAACCAAGTCACCCAAATTATTAGAAATACCCAAGTTACCAGACCATTTGGTCATCCCCTATGAAGGTTTAGGTCAATCTTCATCAAGTAATCGTTTTCAGGTTCTAGGTAATCCAAGTCAACCCCGAGTCAGACCATCTTCCATACGGCCTTCCTCGTCTGCCCTGTGTCTCACAAGTCAATATGGTAAACCTACCTATTCAGGCTTCTTAGTAAATCTCCAGTAAACATAACTACGTTAAACCCAAGTCTTAGCAGTTTAGAAGCATACCTGAACAGTAAGTCCTGCGTCCAAATAGTAAGACTAGAGAGGCCTGAGCGGAGGGGCCTGAGAGGGTATGTCCTTTTAAGTTTGTTAAGTCGAAAGGTTGAAGCTTAGGCAATTTTATTGGTTGATTGTTTTAGTAAGTCCTCGTGTCCAAACACTTCATCATGAGTCGTTTGTTCAAATCCACTTCTTCTGTAAGTTCTAGGTCTTCTGGTTCCATTCCCCCCATACCATGATGTGATCATCGTCAAGAATAACGAGACCCAACAACGAAAGGGAACCCAAGATCGTTCTAGGACTGATTCGAATGGAAGACCTCGACTCGTTGTTTAGGAAAACAAGAACCTCGGTATAGGGAAGACGCCACAAACGGTGGTGGAAACTCCGTTTGATAAGTCAAGATGAATGCCACAGAAAATCCCGATAAGTTCGAGAAGTTCTTCAAAGAACCAAAGAGAATAAATCCTCACAATTTTTGATTAATCAATGTCTCCGAATTACAAAGCAAGAGCTCCTATTTAAAGGGCTAAACATTACAAGGAAAATAACCCTAACAAGGAAACCTAATTAAACCCGAAATTAGATAAGGAAATAAAGCCTAACACGCCTAAAACAAAACACACTAAAAAGGCAATAAAAGTTGGCGCCTACAAGAGCCAAGAAAGGAAACAAAATGGCGCCTAAATAGCCATGTAATCCGAACCAAAAAAGGGAAGAATTAGGCGCCTAATTGGACCTCTTTAAATTGGCGTCTAATTAAGTCTTCTAGAATATTATCTTGCCAATTTGAGCTTAGCCTTAACCGGATCCTTCTAGAACTTGAATCATGTTGACAATCACGTGGATCATGCTGGGCAATCTTGATGTTGTTCAATGGGTTCGTCTCGCGTAATTTGCTTGAGCCCATAATCTTGAATAAGCCGTTGAGTACATCCTTGAACTTCTTTGCTCGTGCTCTCGTAACCGGCCCAATTGGTACTTGAATGAGATCTTTCGAAACGGTGTCTTGATCTCCATCATACCAGGAATAGTAAACGAAGAAGAATTCGAAGTAAATGAAGGTCACCACCAACCTTCAGGATTGGAATATCCCTAAGGTTCCGAGTAGTGAAATCTACTCCAAGTCAAGCTTTAACCCTTTGTCTTTCAAAAGCAATTACCATGTCAAAACCGTAGAGCAGGTTTACGCTCTTAGTAAAACCTATGAAAAGTGCTAACTTTGTCTCCTTCTGTAATTAAAAAACATAAGGAACAAGGTTTCAACTACATCCACATCAGGATTAGTTTAAGTTGCAGTAAAACCCCTTACTCGACGAGGAGTCGATGCGTCTATTCTTCTGTGTCTTAGAGATGCTAGGTTCACAGATTACAGCACAAGTATCCTAGGTATCATTGAGTCCAGCCTTCATAATGGTCCAATCCATTTTGATTGTTTTCCCGATTTTACCTTAAGTTTAAGTGACAAACACCTTCTGAAAGCCTTAACCTTGAACATTAAAACTTCAGGTTATGAAATGTTAGAAGGAAGTCAACCTTAGGTTTGATCTATAGGATTTACTATAAGTGTATTAGGACCAACCTCAATGTCCACGCTTTAGTAAAAAGTCCCAAAGATTAAACCTTACTCATCCAAAGTCATACAAGTGATGCCAACATTAGGGTCCCCAAGTCGATCAATTGGAACGAAGTAACCTTACCCAGTGATTGGTTTTTAGAAAATGAAAACCCAACCACAAATGTTTCCAAAACATTAACAAGTTAGATATGATCCAGCAGTATCTAGATAGTACAGTTAGGATTAGTTTTGACGCACCTAGAGGAGGTTTCACACCCCTTAGGATTCAAGAACCAGGCAGTCAGTCCTCTCGTAGGTCTACTTCCAGTCTCCCTGAATCCGTAGTGCAAATCCAACGTCAACTCTGGGGAGTTCAAGTAAACTTTAGGGTTAATACACCTTTGTACTCAACCAAGTCAAAACTACCAACTCAACCCTCTACATTTAGACCTGTAGTCGAAGATGTAGAAGATGATGATGGTCAAGAGTCACCAACCCAGACTGATTTTGAATCAGTTGATCCTCAGCTCATGACCATACGTAAAGTTTTTAGTCCAGACATGAAAACTCTAGAAGATGAGTTCATGTCTCAAGCCAATGAGGT
The DNA here is from genome assembly GCA_003952965.2 of Morella rubra. NCBI lineage: Eukaryota > Viridiplantae > Streptophyta > Magnoliopsida > Fagales > Myricaceae > Morella > Morella rubra. Next base: position 518,354 of record CM025854.1, read on the forward strand.
CAAAAGAACTCACTATCATGAAAGTCACACGAAAGTTGAAAAGAAAGTTCATCTATGATGCATGACAGGAATTCATGCGTCAATTAGGTCAAAACATAGATTTCTTTGAGTACCTAGAAAAATACCATTCCATGAATGTCCAGGTATTTACCAAGGTCAAATGGACTACTTCAGACAAGAAGTCCATTAGTTCTAGTCATCCTCCACTTGAGACCATAATTGTAGCCCACAAAGGTTCAGAAGTCATAGCTTCACCCTTTAAGGTTCCAGTCTCGGATAGTCAGAAGCCACTGGTGGAACAAAACAATTACACCAACCAGTATTTCCAGACCATAGGTAACCAGTTAGACAAGATTGAGCTTAAGTTAGATGGCCAATCACCAGTCATAGAGAAACCTTTACTACAGCTGTCTAGTAAACCCATAGGTTTAAAAACCTCTGACCAGTCAGCTCTTAGTAAAGTCACCCAGATGTTAACCAAGTTAACACCAAGTAAAACAGAAGGCAAAAAACCTTTATCCTCTCATCAAGTAAGTGCTCTCAATCAAGTAGAAGTCACCACTGAATTTGATATGGAATCTGATTCAGATCCACAAGTCAAAGAGATAGAACATCAGTTTCGACAGTTAGAGGTCAATAGGATTCAGTCTCTTCATCCCACATCTCTAACTAAGAATTGGTATAGGAAACTCACACCTCCTGATCTTCAATTCGAAGAAAGGAGTTTCCATAGCCAGTTCTCTGTCTCTGTTGATAAGTTATATTAATGGAATATTGATGGATTTTCTGAACAGGAAGTGTATTAACATGAAGATTAGTAATCAACTTAGCAAAGATAGAAAGAAAGCTAAGTATGAAATGGGTAATTTCTGCGAACAGTATGGTCTGCCTCTAATAGCACCATCTCGTAGGAAGCACCTAAAGGAAAGATCATCCTTCAAAAAGTCACATAGATACCACAAGCGGTCTTCTAGGAAGTACGCTCCACCTCCTGAAGATAGTAAACCCAAATTTAGTAAGAAAACTTTTAAGAAATGGTCAAAGCCAAAGTCTCCTAAAAACAGAAGTAAAATTCAATGTTATAAATGTAAAAAATTTGGTCATTCCAGTTCTGAATGTCGAGTTAAGAAAAATTATATATATATATATATTTGTATAAATAGCTATTTTATCAGATAGGGTCTGTGACTCACATAGTTTTTTTTTTTACTTATCCAAAAAAAAAAAAAATTATAGCGACTAGAATTTAGAAAAGCAAGTGATTGGCAAGTGGATTTTTGAGCCGTACTTCAAAAAAAAATAGAAATTGGGGATCATTTGTTAGTGTGTGGTGACCGGTTCAACAGGCCGAAAAATTTGGATCTGTTTGTTAGTGTGTGGTGACCGGTTCAAATTGCATGGCAGTTGTTGTAGTTTTGAAGGCTAATTAATAGTGAGAGTAGAAAAACGAATGGGAAGGAAAATAGTGTTGACATTTTTAATCTTATCCGTTTTGTATTTGATTTGGTTGTTGTTAGCACGTAATGGGTGTTTTTTAATTAGAGGATTAGACAACACTAATGAAATTAGGATATTGACAGCTACTCAATATTTCCAGGACTGATGAATAATTTTTATTTATTTTTTAATTTATTTTTACTCTCTTGGTGGGCGGCGGGGAGTAATCTTATGATATGTAAACCCAGCAACAGGACTCAGTTGTTTGAGGTAATTTCTCCATGAATTGGACCTGACTGGAGAGCCCTCTACAGTATTTTAGGGCTCGCATGCAGCCTGTCTGCCTGTGTTTTTTTTTTTTTTGGTTTTTGCAATGCATTCGAATTAGGTCATATGTAGATTTTTTCTTATATGGTTCTAAATTTGAGATGAAAGCATTACAACATTATTTAGAAGAGAAAAAAACTACACATCAGTATCTTGCACACTTTGATTCGGTTGAACAAAAAAAAAGAAAAAAAGAAAAATACACTTCTCTTACTTTCTTCCCTTCACCCTTCCTCGGGTTTGTTGCTTCTTTCGGAAAATCCTCACAAACCAATCATGCTCTTTTGGAATCATAATTTGTCCAATAAAAATTCCGACTACTAGTCCACATCCGTACCCGATCACAACTACTTTCCAATCAAACTCAAATAAACTTTTTGAGCCTTGATTCTCTTCAAAGATGGAAGGCCGTTGAAGTGATGAATCTCCACATGTCTTTGACAATGGCCTTCCACACAGTCCTGGATTATGTTCGAATGAACTAATTTGAAATGTATCAAATTGTTTTCCACATGGTATAGGCCCTGTAAGAGAATTGTTGGAGACGTTGAAAACCGCAAGGAAATTCAGCTGCACCAGTTCCGGTGGTATCTCTCCAACCAGCTTGTTCTGAGCAAGGTCCATTGCTTCTAGGTTTTTCAAGTTTCCCAATGATGATGGGATATGTCCTGTGAGACCATTGTTGGAAAAGTTAAGCAAATGGAGTCCTGTTAGATTGCCTACGGCTTCTGGAATTTCTCCACGAAATCTATTGCATGAGAAATCAATGACTGTTAAGACATCTAGAATCTTCTCATACTCCTGCTCCTTGCCTTTGTTCGTTATTGTGAATGAATAATCAAAACTACCACCCCACCCATCGCCATCGACACCTACAAGCAAGTAGGTCAACTTCTTGGCATCAAAAGCTCTCATCGAATTCCATTGCGAGAAGTACCTTGAAGGCAAGTTTCCAGAGAAATCATTGTGAGATAGGTCAATGATACGCAATTTTAGAAATGTATCATTGGTTTCAGGGTCGTTTATTACACCATGAAATCCGTTAGAACGAAGAACAAGAATTTTCAACTGAGCAAGAGTTCCCAACCAAAAGGGAAAGATATCGTGGATCTCATTGTCACCAACATGAAGAAACTCTAGCATCGAACAATGGACCAATGATCTCGGCAGCTGACCTTGTAACTGATTTTGACTCAAGTCAATTACCTGTAAGTTGCCCCCCTTCGCCCATCCTTTTGGGATGATGCCATGGAAGTTGTTGCTTTGCAGTGAAAGCACTTTCAAAGAACGACTGAAGTTGCCTAGACATGGATGAAGTGTGCCACTCAACCTATTATTGGACAAATCAAGTTCAACGAGTGAAGTCATATTACAAACCCACGGTGGAAATTTTTCGGTGAATGCATTATCCGAAACTTCTAATGACTGGATAGATGGAGGCAGAATCGGGAGAGAGCCTTGGAGCATGTTACCACTAAGTAACAAAACGTTCAAATTTGACCATGGAAGAATAGCTGGAGATTGTTCAAAGCCAGTGAGATAATTGCCAGAGAGCATCAAAACCTTAAGAGTATCTGTACTTGCATTGTACATCCATTTTGGTATTAAGCCTTGAAAACCGTTTCCCGATAGATCCAGCCATTGCAATTTATGTTGGCTTCGTAGGAAATCCGGGAACATCCTTAAATTGCAAGAACCCAATCCGAGAGTCTCAAACTGTGGAAGAGTATCGTTGGCAGTGGCTTTGGTGAGCAAGGATAAATCGGTGAACCGTTTCGTGAGAGATCCAAAAAAATGAGTTGGGTGAGGTTAGCGAGTGAATTTGGAATAGATCCTGAGAATCTGCAATCTCGAAGATCTAAAACATGCAAAGAATGAAGGTTTCCAATTGAAGCCGGTAGTTCCCCAGAGAAACTTGTACCACCAAGCCCTAAAACCTTAAGGGGACTACTCGAGTTAAATGCAGGTAAATGGCCAGTGACGAGATCTTGGTCGGTTCCTAATTCAAGAATTAATAGGTTTGGTAGTTGAAAAATTATGACTGGGAATTCTCCATATAGTCCACATTTAAATAGTACTAGATGTGTCAAAGAAGATAAATTTGCTATGCTCTCAGGTATGGTGGATGGTATGGAGACAGAACTAAGAAGAAGTTTTTGTATACTAGTTAAGTTTTGGACTAAGGTTCCAAGACTTTTAGAATATGCCTCATGATTGTAAGAAAGGTCGAGGGAAGACAACTTGGCAAGTTGTGATAATTCCGAGGGGATTTGACCAGAAAATTTAGAAAGGGAGAGGTTTAGATATTCTAGCCTCGAAAGATGGGTAACTCTAATCGGGATTTGAGAGTAGTTGAAGTGATTATCCGCCAGATTAAGCCTTCGAAGGTGAACAAGGTGGAAGAGACTGCTGTTGGAGTTGATAGAACCATAGAGACAACTGCTACTGAGGTCAAGGCTAACAACATGACCTGTGTCCTCACTGCACTCAACCCCGTCCCATGAGCAGCAATCGCTATTATTCTTCCACGATGCAACCTTGGGATATGCAAAAGGATACGAGGAAACAGACTTATTTATAACAAATCTATGCTTAAATTGCATCAGAGCGGAGCTCTCATCTTCATGGCAAAGCAGCTGCAGAGAAGAGAAAGAGTTGGTGATGGTGAGTAAAAGAAGAAACCATGTGAGGAAGAGGACCTGACGCATAAACATAAAGCCATTGAAATATGTGCCCATCATATATGACTTTACGCCCTATAGATGTTTTTGACTCTTTAGGTAAATTATAAGGAAACACCTACAACTCAGGAAGGGCGTTTTATAGTCTCACAAGGACACAAACATTATATATATATATATATATATATAGCTTCAAGTACCGAGAAGAGTACTCCTCGTCAGTACTGGCCAAGATGTGAACGATGATGATTCCTGAGTACTTTACGATCGTGCAAGTGACTATCGTGCTTAAATTCTTTTCCACTACTTAGTTATCTTTTCAAGTACTTTTGCAAAAGTAGACGTCCCACCGTTCCTCTTGGTGGTCTTTTTTTTTTTTTTTTTTTTTTTTAAATCAAGTTTCATAAAAGAAACTTTACTTTGCAAAAGTAGTCCTTATTTTTTTTCTTTTTCTAAGTCAAGTTTCGTAAAAGAAACTTACTTTTGCAAAAGTAGTGGAAAAGATAACAGGTAGTGGAAAAGAATTTAAACACGATAGTCACTTGCACGATCGTTCCTCTTGGTGGTCATTGATAAAAACAGTAATGCAAAAAAAGTTTACGAATAATTTCTCCTCATTCTCATTCATTCCTAGAAACAAAGAATATATAATGGTTGGAAATCCTAACAACTTATGCAAGATTTACGGGGAGAGCTACACGTGTGGAATAGGTTGTTACAACCAATCGTTAGATGCAGGTGCTTTAACAATCATGATCATAATGTTCATGACATATCGTGTTATAGAAGAAGAGAGTTAATTTGGTCATTTTGCTACAACAAATCAATTATAATAATTGTGACAGAAAATGGGAAAATTAGACAATATTATAATTACAAAATGGGGTTAATGTTTTTGTTGGTGTGAAGTACCATATCCAGGGTCAAGATTTGCAAATCTTGAGGAATCTTTTTTCTTCCATTTCACAATAATATTTTCTTTATAAATACTAACGTATGGGTATCATGCATGCACTCTGTCAAAGACTTGGTCTACAATAGACTTTGTCTAACTCTTTTGAAATTTGTATTTTAAAATTTGTATTTCGAATTTTTAGTTGTTCAAGCTGATTTTCAGTGAGTTCTAGTTTGAAATAGTTGCTATTTGAATGTCTTGTAACATTCTCTTTTTAGAAATAAAAGAGAAATTATAGAAATAATATTTGACAAAGTTAGAAATATAAATTTATAGATTTTCTACTTGTATTTGTCCGAGGGCTGACTGTGGGTGAGACTCATTTACTTCTTCTTTTTCTATGGGTGCTCTGCATCACTAACTCTAAAATAAAATAATCTTAATCTATGTAATTTATACTTTTTTAATTTAATATTTTTTAATAAATTTATTAAATTATTTTTTTCATTTATATAAAATTTATACTTTTTTCAATATAATAATTTTAATAAATTTTTTTCCATAGAAATACTTGGGGTACAGAGGTTCCAAGTTAGTCTTTGGGTCTAATTTATTAACGGAATTGCTGACGACTAAAGGTTATAATAAAAAAACCTAAAAATAAAAATATGAATTATTAACTAAAAAATAAAAATATATGTTAAATAAAAACTAAAAAAAAATGAAAAAAAAAAGTTACAAGACTAAAGAAGTAATTTAGCCCCAAAAAAAACCTCAGTTTCTCTACAAGTCCCCTGTGAAACATTAGTAAAAAAGAGGTTAATGACCATTTTAGTCTCTGGGTTTTACACCCTTTTTAAAAATGGCTCCTTGGTTTTAAATTTACTCAAGCCGGTCCTTGAGTTATTATTGTTTGTCGATTTAATCTTTCTGTCCAATTCCGTCACTTACATGCACAGTAGCTAACGGCGGGACACGTCACTCTCAATAAGATCCGGCCACACGTACCAGTTAAAAAAAAAAATCACATAGAAGAACAGCCACTGGCATTTGTGTTTTTTTTTTAAAAAAAAAAACTAAACAGGAGAGGGGGAGTCTGGGCTCCTTGTCGCCGGGGTGGGTGGCTCATGCTGCTAGGCAAGCCACCCCTGCGGCTCCCCTGAGAAGGCGTGGTCAGGAGCCACCTCGCAAAGGGGAGCCCTCCCCTGAGTGACGTGTCTCGCCGTTAGCTAACTGTGCATGTAAGTGACGAAATTGGACGGACGGATTAAATCGACAAACAACAATAACCCAGGGATTGATTTGAGCAAATTTGAAACCCAAGGACCATTTTTAAAAAGGGGGTAAAACTCAAGGACAAAATGGTCATTAATCCTAAAAAGATGGAGATCTTTGAACTTAAAGGAAAATTAGCAATATGGTCATTAGGTTTATACCACGCTAGCGATTTAGTCACTAGGCTTCATTTTTTTACTTTATAGTCATTGAGTCCATACCCATGTGACGATTGAGTCATACCGTCCATATTTCGTCAATCCATCTAACGAAACCTCATGACACATCAGCATTTTAACACGGCCGCGCCAACTCACTCAAAAAATGAAAAACTCACCGTTTAATATATCCTCCTCCGTAAACAAACAGACAAAAAAAAACATGGCCCACGCACTGGTGTAATTATCGATCAACAGGAA
>CM025854.1:526387-639987 GCA_003952965.2 Morella rubra
TAATAATGAATTTAGGTGGGGCAGTAATACTATATTGATTAGATTATGTTTATTTTATTAAATTGTATAAAAACTATCTTATTAGAGTATTCTATTGGGAAGTGATTATGTGCTAGCATTTAATCTTATGAGTACTTTATTATATGTTTAGTTCTGAAACTCTGGAGAGGGAGATAGTTAACCTGATACGCTATGGGGACGTAAATACATACTACCATACTGGCAACTTCAGATTGTTCATTACTGACACACGTGTAGCTTTCATAATATCATATTTCTTTATTAAAAGGTGGGTATCTCTTCTGTAAAATAAAAATCATTGTTGTGAGCAGATTAGTAACAGTGTAGCAAGATATGAAAATTAAGGTCATTCAATACAGGAGATAGAAAAATATATATAGAAGTATAATCTGCATATTAACATTAAAGTAAGCTTATTAATTAATTAAGATTTTTTTCGTTTTTGCAGCATTAGGATATACTCTACTTAGGCGAGCGGTGTTTTAAAAGACATCTCATCTAAATGGTATATAACTTTTTATGCAGGTGTTTGTGAAAGTAAATTCCGCCGCTTATATCCTCCTTAGCTATCGTGATATTTTGCAAAGCGCTTGCAGATATGGAAAACCACCCGTTTTTAAATTTGCCGGCTGTGTGTTGTTAAGACCACCAACTTAGAAAGAGAACTCGCGCCTGAACAGGGGTGTGACGCTTAGTTTTTGTTGTTTTAGTAGTGACATTTATAGGTGCCAAGGGGGAGTTTCGAAGAACGATAAACGTCGGAAGTAATATTCTCGACTTAACCAGATTAAAGAGATAAAAAAATATGATAAATCCCAAGTTCGATGTGTGTTAGGGTTTTAGCGAGACATTAAAAACGTCCTACATGAGGGCTTAAAAAATTAAATTTAATTGGCCATATAGGTGTTGTGCCTGCGAACCACTCACTGAATCAAACAAGGCCTATTAGCCAATGCTGATACTGTCAAACTGTGCTGAGTATCAATCATACGTCGTAAATTACCTGTTTTATGCAGTGTACGTTCATTGGTTCATGGTATCTGATATAGATGCTCTACTTAATGTACTAAGGTATCCGGTCTTCCTAATGCAGGTCTACATATTTGGGCGAGCGACAAACAAGGAGTTATCGATAGAAAACAATAGAAGGGCAGGTTATGTCATATATGAAGCTCTGTGGTTAATGACACGACGCTATAGGCCCTGTGTCGTATTTTGTGGCCAATTTTCGAGTGAGATGGAGTGGGCCAGTGGCAGTATCAAGTACATCTTACTGAAGCCAGAGTGGTGTATTAGGGAGGCAGTTTTGTTTTTCCACATATCTAATTTTGATTGGAATGTATTGCTGACGAGAAATTTTATGCAGTATATGTAGCAATTCCAGTGACTTAGATATTGGAATGAAAATAGAGCAGATATTGCGTCCTTCTTATATTGAGGAATGTAAGCCATTGTGGTAAAGTGTTGTGTAGATTATGTTGAAGCCAGGCAGATTAGTAATATGCATCTGATAGGGGAACTCGAAGATGCCAGAGAAGATAGCCTTTTGGGGCCATTTGCTTCATCGGGTTGGTAGTATTGATTGCGTGATGTATGGTGTAGTAGGTTTGTTTTCGGTTTTATGAAACCGTAGACAGCGTAGCTTTTGAAAAATGGGAATGAAAGCAGAAACTATTTGGGCCTGCTTGATGGTTAAATCAAAGGAACTCAAGAATGAGATCAATTAGACTCTGAAATTAATTGTAAGTGAAGATTCAATCGCGTAACAAGTTCAAAGATAATTAGTTCCAAGATCAAGGTAATATGATAATTTCCGTACATAGTTCAAGATTCGTATCCCAAATCTTCATTATTGAGCAATTTCAAAAAACCAGTCAAAGGTTTACGATTTAAAAGTGTTGACAATTAGCAACATAGTTCTCGCTTAAGTTACTGTGAACATTACACTTTGTTGCATGTGTTCTTAAAAGAAAGCCTCTGATCAGTCATATATAATCATATGTTTTGTTATTTGGTTTGCATGCAATTCACTAATTCCCACAAGGTGTGTATGTTCAAATAAAATAAGAACAATGGAAACGGAGCCACATTTTCTCAAGTGGGAACTGCGTTATATAAATGGTAAATATATTTATCGACTTCAGTGTTTCATAAGGTCTAATGTATATTTTTATATTGAATAATCACGTATTTGGCTACTTGGTTAACTTTGGGGTCAACGCTAATTCGTACGAAATGGTTTTTCTAATAATAAATTCTTATGTTAGAACTGTACCTGATAATTTTTGATTAATATCGAAGAGGATATATGGAACTTAAAACAAAGTTCATATATAACGTATAACATATAACAATATGAAATTAATTATCGATGTTTAGTTAACATATATATCGTAGTAGTGACCTGTGTGGTAGAGCTAATAAAAATTGGAAATAATAACAATATGAGTGTATAGTAGAGTGAATCAGCCTTTTTTGATCAGTACGATCCTAAGTATATATTGGTACTTTAATATGTATTTGACCTAAAATAAATATACGCGACTTGTTTTGTAGCATGAAGCTACTGTTAATTTTTATTGTTCGTGATAGTTAGTTGAGCGATCATGTTTGGTTTGGTGGAATTGGGCAATTATTACAAAGGATGTAGGATAGATTAAAATCTTTTTTTTTTCTTTCTGGTATTTTTCTAATGTGTCGTTCATAGATCCACTTACGGCCACCTACGTAACGAATTCTGACTTGTGTGCTTTGAGTGGCCCAGCCATGCTTTCTATCATAAACTAGTAAATACCTTAAAAATTCCGATAATGCTCTGCTCTGACCATAAAAATGAAAAATTGCCTGCAAAAGAATTATCAATACTTATAACTTGATCTTATGAACAAATTCTCTGAACTGTGTCTAACATCGGCAGTTCTCTAATCTTCGATAAAGATGTTATTATCCTTGTTGACTCTACACCTTGAAATTAGTTATGATTACAATTATGGATAATTCAGTTCATAAAATGTTCGTGGCCAATCTTTTCTCTTGGCACACTTAGCACTGAGTTGTTAATGTGTTAAGTTGTTGGTTCTGAAGTTCCTTATGATTATAGGGCAAAGCAAAGTAGATTAGGCGATTAAGTCATTGTTTGATCATTCATAGGCTGAATTCGCTTTTTTATTCGAGCAGAAGACATGTTCCTAGCTTAGTGAAGCTGCAATGAATCGTGTATGAATTTCTTACTCTATCTCAAGATTCTTCTCTCGTTACGATCATTAGTAAGAAAACTCATTTTTTTCCATTTAACCTTATGCCTATTATTCTTTTTTTATTCGGAATTATTTTTATGGTTTCATAAATATTTGTAGACAGTTCCAGAATTTCACATTAGTTTAGCAGATTTAGTTTATCTACGCGTAGCATTTGAGTGATGTATATTGGAGATTTATTTATTAAAAGTCTCGTTAAAGCTAAAAGTTATTTATTATTTATGTTATCGTCTATCCATGATTTACTGTATTCCACATGATGTCATAACGCTTTGGTGTATCTTGTTGAGAGGTGTTGGATTTGAACTCTTATTGTATTGTTTACGTGGTGTAGTTCTTTTTTGTTTTTTTTATTGTACGTGTTTGTTAGTTGTATTTTGTTGTTGCATTTTTTCTATGGTTGGGCTGGGTGTGCCGTCTAATCTCACGGAATGATTGAATTGTTTGCGTCTAGTCGTGGAATGATTGTATATGTTGTTTTGTGATGTGATCTGAGGCGTATCTTGGTTAGTGTTTCTCGATATCGTTTATACTTTGTTATGTTCTGGTTGTTGTTGGGGATTGTACTTGTCTTAGTTGAGTCTGGTGTGGTTGTGGTTGCGCGTTTGAGAAATTCAATGTTTTCTATTATGTGGGTCACGGGTGGTGTGAGTGAAGAATAGTAGATAGAGGATTAGGGGAGGTGGGTTTGTGATGTAGTGGTTGGATTAGGAGAGGGTTTTGGATATGTACGGTTATAATCGGTTGGGGTCGAACGGGAAAATATTTTCACGTATGATATGTCCATTTTGTCCTTAAATGTTTGCTTCTCTGATCGAGGGTGGGATGGGAAATCCCTTATAGTATTGAGTTAGTATTTGAATATTATTTTTTGTCTAATATTCTAAGGTAACTGTTTTTTTGTATTTTTTCTTATTTTATTGATAGTTTTCTAATCTGTAGATAATCTTTCATTTTATTTATGTTATTACATTAGGCCTTAATCTTTATTTCGGTGTTTTTTTTGGTTTGAGTGATTACTTGGGAGGTTGTGATCCTAGAGATACGGTGTGGATATTCAATACGGGCTTAGTACAAGCTGCTCGGTTTGAAAGAGAGCACAGATAGGTTCGTAGATTACAAATATCATCTTCAGCGAGGGGGTATAGGTAGGCGGGTGCTCAGGTTTAGTATGGGATAGAAAGGGAGGGGTAACTTCAATTGGTGCAGGAAATAGACTGTCTGCACTTGTGCGAGTGATTATTCTATCCAGAGTTAGGGTATATCGCGATGATTGACGCTGATCAATTCTATATTCATCGCTGTACGAGCGTGTTTACAAGTTGTCAGGTGGGTTGCGCCACGTGTGGGTTGTTTGATAGGTCACAGCACGTGTCATAGATAATCCATTTCATCTATCTAAATGAAATAGGTAGTGAGAGAAGAGTAAGAGCGGCTAGGGCTTTGAATGTTGCAGCTGATGATTAGTTTTCTTTTTGTTCTATTGTATATCTATTTTTTATAAAAATTAAGTGAACATAACGCGATAGAGTTCATACTCCCGCGTTGATTTATTTAAAAGTCTATATGCATACTTTTGTTAATAATATCACTGTATGAGCTAATAATATTTTATATTAAATGGTACTATTACACTAAAATGATTATTACCTACATATAAATAATATAAACATTTAACTATCTAAATAAATACTATGATTCATATATATGATTTCTTAGTGCAATTCTTCAAAGTAACTTCAAAATATTGATAGCACTATAAATTTTTGATACAGTTAAACGTTGAAATGACAAGGACAGCATGCCAGTATGATCTCGCAACCTTAACGCGATAACTATTGTGGGAGTAAATGAATATTAATGGTGTCAGCTCGGATCCGAATGTTTCAGTTCGTCATGTGCTGCTCAAGTCTCATTTTAGTCCTTTGTTACTTCTCCCAAAGGGAGGGTCTCTGTTTTTGTTTCGGTGACTGCTTCTCCCTCGTCTGCAATTCGCGGTAACATTATAATGTAAGCATCTACCCTGTTGACTTAATCAACGAATATTTGTTTATTTATTTTTTAACTTTATCTTTAACAAGCTAGCATGAAAAACTGATGAGAGAGAGGTTCAGATACTAGAGTAGGGTATGGTTCATGATGTTCTCCAAGATGTTCGGTCTATTAGATTTACTTTATTATTAGTTTGCGTTGGATGATCCATCCATTTGTTGAGCTTCAAGTTGCTGATCCTCATTTACATCTCCTAGCGTAGTGAAACAGATAATAATTGTTTACGGCGGACAAGTTTTCTGGCCATCTGCTGCATCAGAACGGATAGATTCAACGGAGACTTTAGTGACTATCTCCTGCCGTAAACTTATTTATGAAATTGAATATAAGCTTTGCTATTCAGAATTTGATCGCGATGCGTTGGCTAGATTTCAGACTCTAATTTGATTCTTTCGTCTGTATTCTTTTTTGGTTACTTAGACTGATTCTAGTTAACAGATCATAACAACCTATTATTATGTAGCTATACAGAAAAAAATAAAACTGGTTATGGTGTTTTTATTATATATGTTATATGACACGTTCACATATTTATTCTTCACCGCCCTAGTAATAAGGAGAGGTATAGCGATGATGTATGCGGGTGATTTAAGAGACCTGTAAACAAGAACATAGATAGAAATGATCAGCTACAATAAAAGTGTTTTTTGGGGTTTATAAATATTTGGTTGTTATCAACTCTGAGGTGTGATGTGTATTATTGAGGTGTTGTGTTTAAAGAATTTTGTGCAGCGAAATATGTGTTGATTGTGTCATAAAGAATTGTTGATCACCTCTCGTTTGATGTATATAGTGAACTGTGTCACCCTTATTTTGAGTGACAATAGGTGAGGTTTCTTCAGGATATTAGTACATCTTCGGACCCAAACTATATCAATGTTCGATGTGTCTATAGTTGTGGTTGGTGACAAATATAAAATTTACGCAAGATTCCTTTTCACACCAATCCCAAAAGCAACTGTTTATATCATCATTTTCAACAGGGCAATGTCCACGACCGAGTATTTCTAGTAATACCTATATAAGCATTAAAAAACGCAACAAATCGAAAAATGCAAGAGACTAACAATTCAGTTATACCCCACCAAACTCTATCAGAAAACGCTGTGAAACGATGCCGTACGTGCTCAATAGTTTCGAAATAACGCAAATCTCTGCTCAATGCCTAACCCAAAATTTGAGCATATCGGTGTAGCCTGTGTACCCTTATCTCAATGATTCAAATTAACTCTTTTAAGAATAAATCCAGAAGAAGAATGTTGATGAGGATTTATTCTAAATTCTGTGGTTTGTAATGTGGTGCGAAATTGTGAAACATAGTTTTAAATTATGTTAGAATTGGTTAATAAGTTACTGTCTTAGACAGGCCTTGCCAAAAAATTATTGGCCCTTATGTGAAAATATTTAATTTAGAGGCATTTTTATAGGTATTATTCGCGGGCTGAAGTCTTAATTTTTGATTGTTAATCTAATAGAGGTCCGTAATCCAGCGGTGCCAGAACCCGTTTGTGCGATAATTGAGAATAAATAATATTTGTCGAACATCAATGACTTATTTGTGTTTTACATCCAACTCCAAACGTCGATAATAGAAATATGATAGTTCCAGGTATTGATTTCCTCATTAGAAATGCAATAACACCGGTTTTTGGTGAGATAAATCGGGTTCAGTTCCATGACGCTCCACTGTTGACGTTCATAGTTAGAAAAATAAACGCTGATTACTTTCAATTTAGAAGCAGGACATTTGTGTTTTTTTGTTGTTGAATTAATGTATGACATCCTAATGATTCAAGGAGAACAGCTCGGTGGTCCTCGATTTTTATGGGAGTATCGGTTAAGAAGACGATTTAGAATTCATAAATCCGTGTGTCTGAGGAAACACTTAAGTTATTTATGTGTATTTCATCTTAAAATTAACATAGTGTTACAGTTAATATATATTGGTTATACTGTCAATATCTTTGAAAACATGGTAGTAATAGTAATTATTCATTTTTCTGTAATAATATGTAATGTGCTTATGTATTGCGTTATTGTCTTAAATTTTCAACAGTAGCAGATCATCTAATTTACATTTCAATAATATATATATATATATTATTATTTTTTGTAAGTAACATGTATGTGTATTGATATTATTTCTATCTTCTTATGAGAATTAATTACTCTGGTTGTTTATTTTTTTTTCATATTTCTAAATTTACGACATAAATTAATTCAAGTATTTGCAGGTTAATATGACATTCTAGAGTTAACAAATATTTGAACATTGTACAATTTGTTGAAAATTATTAAGCATATCGCAAGTTACCCTCAAAAGTAAATAATTAAAAACTGAATATGATAAAATATAAATTTAACTGTAAATAGGGTTCGCAAAATGACAAACCCCAAGTAATGAATATTATCCACGAAATCAAAAATAAAAAAGTATAAAGTAAATATAAGTGTCACAAAATCATAAACGGTAGATAAAAAATATGAAAGATAATTTTAAAATCATGCTGCGGGGAGACGGTGCGGGTGCTGTACTGATCTCCTCCTCGCGTCGAAGGGACCTCTGCATTTCATGGTCGTCCCGTGCTGCTGGACGGGTTCAATGATAGTGTGCCACGAAAGCGCTCAGCTCGATGCAGTCAAGAACTTATAGGGTGTCAGTGAGTGGTGAGTGAAGGTATATGGTCGCAGAGCTCTCCGCGGATCATATTGATGGGGGCTGTATAGTGCTGCAGAGTGATAATCACGAGGTCCCAATAGTCGACGCCACAGAATGAGCGTCGGTGAAATAGCAACGAGGTTTAAACTTCCATTTAGGGCCCACACATCCAAAAGCAATCGGGAGTTAAGGGCATAGGTTGCCCTCTTAGAATAGGCACAAAGCAGGTCGTAGGTGGAGCTTCCTCCAGCGTTTTTGACTGTAGTTTGTTTGGTTTCGTCAATTTGAGTATACTTGATACTGTTGCGGGTTGGTTATTGGGTGAGTGTTTTTCGAGTTTTATTTTAGTGTATGTGAACACGGTTTTTTTTTTGTGGTTTGCGGGGGGGGTCAGTGTCGGTGTGTGTTGTGTTGGATGGGGTGGTTGGTGGGGGGGTTTGGGCGGTGGCCTTGGTAAAACTAAGTCCTCGAAAGGCTCTATAATATCTGAAAAACAGTGCATTGAATTTTCCTTCCTTGTCCTCGTAATCCGAGTTACGCTTAGTATTCTATAGTCTCATGTGGTGCATGCCCATACGTTCATCTTTTGGAGAATGTGGTAGTGCAGAGGAGGTAAGACTATTACTACAATGTAGGCAAAAAGGAAGTGTATTATTTGCCTGTTCAAATCGGATTAAGAGGTCAGTGTGAAATTTATATTAGGGTATGGGCAAGATTGTACAAAAACAGCATCTCTGTACTAAGCAGCGGACGACTTGGTGAGCGAGGCGATCTAGGTTGCACCGTATCTCATAAATAGGGGCATTCTCTTGCGTTGCTGATGCCTTGTGATCAATGTTTTTTGGATGCGGGGCAATGACATTAAAGGTGCAGAAGTTAAACAAAACAGGGAGGTCTATCGATAACCTTTTTTGTCTATAAAGGTCGACATTAAGCATACCTGTGGGAAGTGATGTTAGACGTTTGGCTTATCCCTGAAAAGAGTAATGGAAAATTTGCTTTCGCCAGTCTGTGTGCTTTGTATTCGTGCATGTACTTATCCAGCGTGCAAGAGCTATTCTCAATTCGGCCTCTGCAGACCGCCATGTAATAGATACGCTATAGTGATTTATGGGTGAACAACTGATAGAGGTTCATTGCCTGTTTCTGAGAACGTAGGGACAAGGTGATCTGGGTATCCGTATAAGCTTGCGTAGCGGAGAGGGTATATCACTCGAACATCGCCATGCAGTGTCAATTACTGTATATAGGAAACATTATCTACTCAGTAGTCCTCAAAAGCTTATTGGAGCAGGAGGTCTTAATTGACCTATCTCTTCTTCTATAAACTGGAAGATCTCTATTTCGTAACCTTGTAGTCGATCGCACATGGAATTCGCATCAAATGTTGGGGCGTCGCTGGCCCTTATATG
Organism: Morella rubra; assembly: GCA_003952965.2. NCBI lineage: Eukaryota > Viridiplantae > Streptophyta > Magnoliopsida > Fagales > Myricaceae > Morella > Morella rubra. Next base: position 535,789 of record CM025854.1, read on the forward strand.
ACTGGTATCAGTTTCTCCCACATCTAATATTTACAGACAAAGAGTCTGTGGCTCACCGCAGTATCAAGTAATCTGGAGGGAGGCTGGGTTGCGGATTGTCTTTGTGGTCATGAACGATGTCGACTCCGCTTCGCGTGTGTTAGGATTCTGTTACCGGTGAGGAGAGGCAGTATGGATGGGTGGTAGCGCCAACTGTGCTGTCATTCGGTGCGCGGGAGTGTAATTACGTATATCAGGATAAACATCCTCGGTGACTGCTCTAGGGATTCCTGACTCGGTTTCGTAGAAGTCGTTTGTAGACAAAGAATAAGGTGAAGATGGTAGAACAAGTTGGCGGGTTTAGGTATCAGCATTTTTTAGATATTACAGAGTATGAGGAAAATAAGTAGATAAACCGCATAGTCACATACGTGTCGCGACAGTTATAACACAGGCTTTTCGTACAAACTAAACGACACGATGTCGTCTTCAATTGCATTAACAAGATTCTTTCGAATGCATAAAATGTGGCGTGGCGGGAACATCTAAAGGAAATAACTAGTTTTAGGTGAGTAAGTACCGTGTGCACACAAACATGTAATTCCTGTTCCACAAATTAACCTAAATAAATAATTTTTAACAGTGTGTAATTGATATAGTCTTTAGTGTATAGCAAAACCGACACAATATTAGTTACGTTAAAACATTCACACCATTATATTAGACCTGTTCCAATTTGTGGTGTTTGTAGTGTGGGGGGGTTGGGTGTTAGTGGTTTGTGTTCATTTAAGGATTGTGGTGTGGGTCTTTTGGTTGTTTGGTTTTTAGTTGTTGTAGCGTAATTAATAGATAACTATCATTTATTTAGGAAATAGGATTGAGGATTATCTCATTATGGTTTGAATGCGAGTTGGAGGGACGATAGCCGTACGTCTGCATACAAATTACTTTTCTTTTATGCTGGTGTTTGTCCTGCTAATGTTGAGACGTGCTGGGTAGTTTTAACAGTTGGTATGATAGTTCACCGTAGTATGAAAACAGTCAACAGTCTAATGAAGTGCTCAAAGCAACATTCACTCGCGAGCAGGGGGGGGCATGTAACTTTAATCGATGTTAATGGTGCCACATTTTTGGATGGGACGTGCTATAAGAGGGTTTTGAGTATGGGCAGAGGAGCGACGCGTTCATATTTGTCGAGGGTGAATTACATTAATATCACATGAGATACATTAGATCTGTATACCACTAATACGGAAACGTGAGTAAAGCCAAGAGACAGACTCGTACTCTGTCGGTATTTATTTAAATTGGTGCTTTACATGTACTGCATGGGGTCTTTTAAACAGGAAATCGTATAGGATTAAATAAGCTCGTGAGAAAATTTTATAAAAAAAAAAGATAAAACCGTAAAGCTTTGGTTTTGCCTCCCCCCCAAACAGCTTCGTAACCGGTCTGGAGTGTCGTGGTAATGTAATGACGTTCATGTAGTTACCCTTCCCCCAACTTCACATAAATTCCCCATATCTAACAGCCAAAATTACAAAAAAGGTTATAGGCCAAACAATACCTACATAACAGGTTATCGCCAATTTATCTGTAGCAAAAGGTACATCGGGCCATGCTTGCTAATACATATTATGTTGTGTGCGCAAAAAGTTTTCTAGATATGAAGAGATTTTTTGCTAAGTCAGTTAATAATTAGACACGTAGTAAGAACAGAGAGTGTGGGTGCTTTACAATGTTGTGTGTGAGTAAACAGATAAAAACTAGTAAAATTAAGAAGTAACTTAGAAAGAATAATTTACAAAGGAGTATGGAAAGGGATACTATATTTAGCAGAAATTCAGGGCGATAATGAGTATTTCTAGATTGTGTGGGACGCTGCAATATTGCATGTTATGCAGGAATATCCGGGGTGGTGAGGAAATGTGAAGAACAACAGGGATATGAAGTATGATGGATGAATAAAGGCTCGTGTCAATCTTATTTGCTTTTTATTTCATTGCACTTTAAAAAATCCGTTCCCTAGTTTTTCGGTTTGTGGTTGTGTATGTGTGGGCTGCAGGGTGTTTGACTCGACCTTTATGATTGACCTTGGCTCATGGGTGATGTTATCTTTTTTTGGTTAGTGCTGTCGCTCACTGGGATCAATTTCAGGATTGTCCTAAGTGTTGTCATTAATTTTGAAATAGGTCGTGATACGGGGGTTATTATTAAGTAAGAGATTCTTCTTCGAATGATGGTTGTTTGGACGAACGTGGTCCCAATGCAAGTACGGGCAGGTACGTTCTGGAACGTGGCAACGTGGGAGACATACCATTAGCCGAAGTTTATAGTGCAATACACGTTCTAGATAGGAGGGTAACTTCCTTGCGGGCGGATGCAAGGCGAGGGAGGCTGTTGCTCGGGTTTTGTTTGGTTTGTTTTGAATTTCACGATCTTGTGTTGGTTTTCGCTGACATAGGACGCTGTGTGCCAATCACAGGGTGGCGGAACTGGTCTCCAGGTCGGTGGGCGTGGGTCGGGGGGCTGTGGTTGGAGGGGGTGTTGGATGGGGGGGGGTATGTGACTTTGGTATGTTCAGGGCTGGCGAGGGTGCGCACGATGGATTATATGCCAGTGCTTGTGGTGACGGGTTCCATTTGGACATGCGATTGGACTGAGGAGGGGAATAATTCGGCGGGTGTGTTTCTTCAGCGGTTCGAAATGAGGGTGAGCGTGTTGCTGGGGGTGCCTTCAGCGTAGATGATGTGCGGGTGTAGATGGTCTGGTGTTCTGGTAGATCCATATTGTCAAATGTTGACAAATATTTTAATTGTCACTAATATTTGAACGGTGAACTTTTTGTCAACCCTGGTTTTTGGAAAGTATGCTGGTGCATCAGCGTGGTCAGGATTCGAGTGTACAGTGGTTTGTTATTCCTTAGACAGCATGCCGGTGCTCATATGAGGATAAAATTTTAATTAACATAGAAGTTGGCGATTATTGTGACAAAATTGTATTTGACGAGTTGACGCGGTGTCTTTTTCGCGTGTCGGGGGGGGTGGAAAAATGTGGTGACGTATCTTAAGAAGTCAAGATTGTTGTTTAGGCCTGTAAGTGGAGTGTGGCGAGACCATAGTAAATTGAGGAGTGATAATGAGCGCTGGGGTGTGCACATAGAGACTACTGATATAGATTGTGGAGTTGAAGTAGCGTGCTTAATTGTGGTATCGTGTTTTTGAATGTAGGCCGGTGAATAATAGGCACAATAGGGAGAACTCATTGATCAAATGTAAAAGGGCGCGTTTTTGCCATTTAGTGGAGTCTTTGGCTGCTCGGTTAGAAGAAAGAAAGAGCGGATCAGATAATTGGCTAGGTCTTTGTCGAGGAGTATGTGAATAGCTTTGGCCTTGATGTATCGAAGAGGGTGGTAAGAAATAAGTAAGTAATGAAAACGGACACCGGGTGGGCGGGAAAAACGTCTCAATAAAGTCAATTTGACTGGGCATTGGGAGTGGATGGGTTGCTGAGAGAAGGGCGTTTCGCGTGGTTGTGAATGGTTCTGTGTGTGCTACTTTGAAGGTTGGCTAGCTACGGAAGGATATTTACTGTTCTTCACTTGCTGCGTGTCGTTGGGTGGTGGGTGTATTGGTGATGCTAGTTGTCTATTTGTTAGTTTTTTGGCTGGGACTCGTCTTTGTATGAGAAGTAGTTGTAACAATAGATTTCATGATAGCATGCGAAGTTAGCTCTGGTTAGCTCCGGCGGGGGGCGTGTGGTCGGGTTGTTGTTGGGATAATCGAGGAAGGATCAGATGAATAATTATGCAAGGAAACACTGTGGAGTGGCGTGGAGGTAGAGGTGTTAAGTGGGTGGTGAATATACTGTGAGCGGTCTTGAGAACTCTGATAACCTGACGCATACGAAGAGGTATGCAGAGAAAGACGTACTAGAACGAAGGACGAATGAAGCGCCTAACTATACGGCAAAAGAGCATGAGATCAGTAGGTAATGATGGATGGGAGGAAAGCACCATGGCTGTGCAGCTGCGTTAAGTGTACTGCGTAGACATGGTCTCCCTATTGCTTACTAATGGGTAGTACATGGCGCTGAAGTGAGTGTAGCTTAGGGAGAGATACTCTAGCAGCTCTGGCATGCATATATTTAGGGAATTTTTTAATCGTTATGTAAGGGAGGGGCTTCGAGGATTGAGTAGGATATTTAGAAATAGGGCTACATCAAAAAGGTGCGTCGTAGTCAATAGCGTGGTGCAAAAGATTGGAGGTGAGAGCGTTTATATGGGCGGTCAGAAAGGTTCAGATGGTGATGGATGAGTTAGGGTGGGAGATGATCAATCGAAATCGCATTCGTTAAGATTGATAACTAAGATGGATAAAGAATGTTGTTTAAAATTAAAAATAAGAGATAGAATTAATGAATGAACTGAGAGATGAGGAGGAAGGACGAGAGAACTTCGAAGTACAGGTTCAGATAGTGTAGAGTTGTTCGCGGGGTCCATAGACCACATCCACTGTGGGAAGCAAACTGAGTGGCAGAGTTAATCGTACTGTCATTAATGTAAGGATGATGAAGCCAGCTGAAAATTACTGTACCTCACTATGTATATGGATGAGATTAACAAAGGGAGTTTGTTTATTAGAGGCCGTTTGGATTAGCGGCCACATTTACTTTACGCAAATGTTGCAGACTATATAACTCAATGGAACCCCCGAGCAAACTCAAGGTGGGTACATGACACAACCAATTGAGTTTCGGACTGTTACAAAGAAAAAATTCCCCATAAGAAAATAAAAAAGATGGTCCCCGGAGTGAACGGCCAGTTAGCTAAGGGGCGACAATTGTGTCCGTTGGAATGAATGGCTGGAAGCTAGCCGAAGAGGGGCAGATAATCGCTTGAATATGGTTGGAGAGGGTCGTCAGAAGTTCGCCGGAGGGATGTCGAACGAGGCATTGGAAAGCCCAAGAGAAGATGTTGGTAAATTGTCAGAGTGATACGGAAGGCCCGAGAGAGGATGCCGGAAGTTCGCCTGATTAATGCTAGACAGGGCATCGAAAAGTCCAACAAAAGAACTAAAAGAGAGAGGAAAGAGAGAAAGTAAGACAGAAGATTTAAGTGGTTCGGTCCATAGATCTATATCCAGCTGTGTGAAGGCTCAAACTAGGCAGGTTAGTGTACTCACTGAATCTTCATAGCCCATATTACTTTAGCAAATGTAGAACTCTAATAACTCTAATAAAATTATTGGGTACAAAAAGCCTCTAGTACTATAATGGTTCTTATAACGTTTTATGCATATCTTCTGAAATATTTCATTCTTAATAGTTATTATGTCTATTAAGTGGTCAAGTTTCATGTTTCGCCAATAAAATCCAATTTCTAACTTTAGACTTCTTGCTTTTATCAAGGTTCAGCCATACACCATTTTGCTTGAGATTTAATTAATTTCATGTATAATCAAATCCTCGATGCATTGGGCTAATGCATGCCGTCATCTGCGAGCATGACCTCCAAGTGCCGACATTTTCTAATTTCAGTTAAACATATCTCTTGTCTCCCTTCTACTAGGATTAGATAGGATCTCATCATTTGATTCTGAATCTTACTATATCTATAGAAAACTGGTTAACATCTTTTTTCCTTATCTTTCCTATCTTTCCTCTTAGGGAAGATTACCTATCACTTTGTACTTATGTAATTGGCTCTATATAATGGTTAATTTTCTTTTATTCATGTTGTGATTATAGTGAACCTTTGTATTTAGGTGATGAAGCCATTTTTAACCGGCCATCACAAAAATCCACTGGGCAAGGAGCCTAAGGGAACTGGGCCAAAAACCTAGCATGAAGAACGGTAAAAAACTTGCAAAACTGAGAAAAAACTGAGTTGGACGACCCTGTAGGTCAGCCTCTGAAGCTTAGAGTAGTTCTCTGTGAGAAATGATGAAAAAGACAAAGAGATGAGTTTTTTTGTCCTTACCCTCCGTCCCATGCAAGTCAAGGAGCCCCTCTTTTATAGAAAATAGTTTTCCCCCCTTTCCACACTGGAATGAGCTGATTGGCTGTCAGTGGAGCAGGTCTCTTTGCAGGCTGATGTGATTGACTTTTGGCCAATGGGGTGTGGCCTTGCAAACTAGGAAATTTATGAAAATCTACCTATGGACCCACTTTTAGACTTTTTACTGCTGAGCCTCATTAAAGCGTGTTGGGCCTCACCTGAGCTGGGCCTGCCAAGTAGGCTAAAAGATCCTATCCCATCATTAGGATTGGAGGATCATGATCTTTTCTAATTTGCTCGATCGATTATACAATTCGAAGAGAAATAAACAAATTATAGAGGATCAGGATATTTTTTAATTTGCTGAATGAATTATATAATTTAGAGAGAAATAAACAAATTATGTGAGTCTAATAACATTTAAAATTATGTGAGTCTAATAACTATTTAATATTGTTCCTAAAGATCTATAAAACATAACTGATATATCTACTTCTCTTTAAATTACATCATAGTATTTAGGCAGCAAAGGTATCTCCATCTATGTTATACTTCCCATTTCCTGCTTATATTATTAAAATTCATGTTTACCGGAAAAAGAAAACCGATTCACCCAATGGGCAATACGTTCACGGAGAGGCGCTTATGTACGTGTCAATTTCTCTAAACCAGGTTATCAGATTGGCTAGGCCAATGCCAGTAGCCTGATATATCTGCTGTTGAGAAGAACAAATTTTCACTTTCAAGTTTCCTTCTCTCCAGGAAAATGTTATTAAAACATCAACTTGACCTCGTCCATCCAAAATTAGAAATTAAAAAAAATTGGAAAATACAAAATCATTCAATGGATGTCGATGCTACAGCGGAAACCCGAAATCCAAAGGGCTCATCCTCAGCAAGATATGGACAGCCACCACCTCGAATCCCACAGGCAAATCCACCACCCATAACCTTGGAGGTGATTCCATCACTGTAACAGCACCGTTGGAAATTTGTAGAAACTTGTAGTGCTTTGTAAAAGAAATGGATGTGAATAACACTCTTTACTGGAATTGTACTGTATTCATAGAAAAGATAAGGCCAAATTCGAGGTTTGGCCAACCTCCATAGAAAAGAGATAGACAGGGAGAAAGAGACAATCTCAATACATTCTTCCGTTACCTCAGATGCTCGACGCACTCCCTATATAGAAACAGAATTCTAACAACATTCTAACTTACTAATAGACTCCAGCTAACAAACCAACGAATGGGCTTTAACAATTAAAATAACTGGACTCTAAACATACTAGCCCAACCAGCCCACTATTAAATAAGCCCAAGCCCACTAAAGCATAAGTATACCCAGCTGTCCCACTTTAGTCAACCATTTCTCTTTTGTCTTCTACTTCCTTCAAAGTCTCTCGAAGTCTTGAAATGCCGATTGCCCATCTTTCCCTATTGCAAACCCAAATCTTCTCCTTTATCCTCCTACCTGGTCGTGTAACTTGCCCACCTCTTTTAAAGCACCTTGCCCATAAGGTGTGGGAATTGAAGGCGCAAAGGCTCTAACTTTTCCCATGTGGCGTCTTCTACATCCTGACCTGACCACTGAACCAAAACCTCAGTGCAAGGGAGCTGCCCAACTCGATCAACGAGCTAAAAGTGAGAGGTTCTGGCTTCAAAATCCCTTGCAAGATCTACTGGTGGCAAGGTCGGCAGAGAAACAACCCCCCAGTACCAAATTTGACTGGGAGACGTGAAATACTGGGTGGATTCGAGCAGTAAGCTGGCAGTTCTTCTCCTACCTGATTAGTGACTTGGAAAGGGCCATAAAAACGTGGAGAAAGTTTCAACCTTCGATGATGGGCAACAGAGGTCTATTGGTATGGCTGCAACCGAAGGTAAACCCAATCACCCACCTCAATTTTTCTCTCTGTATCGTTTAAGATGCTGCATAATGCTTCATCCTGTGTTGTGCTCTTGCGAGGTTTTCCTTGAGGAGCTGCAATGTTTGATCTCTGGTTCGTAGAATTGACTCCACCGTTGCTACTTGGGTAGTGCCAGCGTTATACGGTAACAAGTGCGGAGGTAACTGTCCATAAACCACTTTCATAGGGTGTTAGTTTTGTGGAAGGTGAAAATTTCTATTATACACCATAAAGAAATCCACTGGGACCAATCCTTTGGCCGATCACCCACAAAGCACCGGAGATAATTCTCCAAACACTTGTTGACAATTTTTGTCTGTCAGTTTAGGGATGGTAGGTAGTGCTGTAAGAGAGGGTAGTGTCCTGAGCCTTGAAAAGTTCCTTCCAGAAATTACTAATAAATGTAGGATCCTGATCAGAAATTATGGACTCTGGTAGATCATGTAGCTTAAAAATTGAAGAAAGGAAAGCCATAGCAACCTTAGAAGCTGAATAGGGGTGAGATAGGGGTCTAAAGTGAGCATATTTAGATAGTCTGTCTACCACCACATAGATGACTGAATATCCTTGTGAAATAGGAAGCCCATCAATGAAATCCATTGTGATGTGAGTCCAGGAACGATATGAGATAGGTAAGGGCTTTAACATACCCCCTGGGGAAATATTCTCATGCTTAGTTTGTTGGCAGATATGGCACTCCTTAATGTGCTGCCTAATTTGCTGCTTCATGCCTGACAAATAAACATCTTTGTTTGCTCTTTGTAAAGTTGTCATACCCCGAATGGCCCCCAATGGAGTGTCATGAGAATGTTGTATAATCTAATCATGTAAGTGATTATGGGAACCTACAAATAGTCGGCCTTGTAGGATATGATACCATTTCTCAGATTATATTTAACTGGATCCAACTCCCCTTTCTCTCACTTAGATTACAACTCCTTAGTTAAGTCATCTAAGTAGCTAGATCTAAGGTCATCTAGCCATGTAGCTATAGGAAATGAAAGGGTTGCGAGTGTTGAGTCAATGGGTGCCTCATCATTTCTAGAGAGAGCATCAGTTACCTTGTTTTTCCTACCTTTCTTGTAATCTACTCTAAAGTCATACCCCAATAGTTTCGAGCTTTGCTGATCTGTTCTTACCACAAAAGTTTGGCCAATTAGATAAGGCCGCCACTTTTGTACAGATGATACCACAGCCAATAACTCTTTCTCATAGGTGGACATAGCTATTGTTTACCCTTAAGAGCCTGATTGAAATAGGCAATAGGCCTTCCCTCTTGCATCAAAACAGCTCCAATACCCACTCCACTAGCATCACACTCTAAAACAAGGGTTTAGCAAAATTGGAAGTGCTAAGACTGAGGGTTCAGTGACTGCTGCCTTGAGATTTTGGAAGGCCTCAGTAGCTGCAGTAGACCATTCAAAAGCATTTTTTTCAACAGGGCAGTTAATGGAGCTGCAATTGATCCATAACCCTTTATAAATTTCCTATAGTACCCAGTTAACCCAAAAAAACCCTTAAGGATTTCAAAGTTGTAGGAGTAGGCCAATCAATCATTGCAATTATCTTGGAGGGATCTGCCTTAACACCCTTGTCAGAAACAATATGGCCGAGGTAGTCTACCTCATGACACCCGAACCTACATTTTGACTTTTTTGCATAGAGCTGGTGCTTCCTTAGGGTCTCTAGAGTCACTTTAAGGTGTTGTAGATGCTCAGACAATGTTTTGCTATAGATCAGAATATCATCAAAGAAAACTAACTAGAATTTTCTTAAGAAAGGTTTGAAAATCTCATTCATGAGACTTTGGAAGGTAGAGGTGCATTAGTAAACCCAAAACGCATGACCAAGAACTCGTAGTGCCCCTCATGAGTCCTAAAAGTTGTTTTTGGTATATCTTCAGGTTTGACCCTGATCTGGTGGTAACTAGACCACAAATCCAGCTTAGAAAAATACTTAGCTCGATGTAGTTCATCCAACAACTCATCCACCACAGGTATAGGAAACTTATCCTTCACAGTCTCCTTGTTTAGGGCTTTATAGTCCACACACATTCCTCCATGTCCATTTACTTTCCTTACTAGCAAAACAGAGGATGAAAATGAGCTTTGACTCAACCTGATAACCTCTAAATTCAATAATTCCCTAACAATTTTTTCAATTTCCTTTTTTTGAAAAAAAGGATAACAATAGGGTCTTACTGAGGTAGGAGAGGTTCCGTTCCTTCAATACAATGGCATGGTCATGAGACCTAGTTGGAGGTAGACGTGTGGGCTCCTCAAATGTATCTGAAAACTGCTGCAGCAAATTCTCTATCTCTGGAAGTAGTTCTGTTGTGTCTACTGCCATAGGTTCTAAGAGCTGTAAGAAAATGTCTTTCCTTCCAGCCTTGTTCACCTTGGTTAGCTCCTTGCCTCCCATTAGTTGAGTAGGGTTTAACCCTTGTAGCTTCGCTCTCTTATCACCCACACAAAACTCTACGTATAAGTCCGAGAAATTCCACAAAATCTGCCCCAAGGTTCTCAACCAAGAAACTACCAATACCATATCACACCCAGCTAAAGCTAGCACATAGGTATCAATTAGGAAAGTATTTCCCTGGATGATAACTTTTACTTTTTCAGCCTTTGCTTCACTAGTGAGCAAATCACCATTTGCCACCCTTACTTTTAACTCCTCCCCCTTTTCAGCGTGTAATTGCCCCCTTTTAACTATGGAAGGATCCAAAAAATTATGGGTAATTCCCAAATCAATTAGAATAACCACATGTTGTCCTCTCACTTTTCCCACCACTCACATGATTTTAGGATTCATTTATCCTGTCAAGGCATGTAGAGAGATCTCCGGATCTGCCTCTACAGCTTCTAAACCCTCATATGTTTCCTTTTCCACACACTCTTCAAACTCATATAAGCTTGACTCGCCCGGTTGTGCCTAAATTGAAGGATCGGACCTAAGGCTGAACAAAACTGAATTGCAGACCTGACCAGACCATAAAACCGGACAGGATTTGTGGTCTTAGTGGTCCAAATCCGGTTTGGACCAGATTTATTAAATATAAATAATAAATATTTTTTTTATACAAACTTAAAACTAGAGAAAAGAGAGAGAGGTGTGGGGAAGAAGAGAGAGAGAAAAGAGAGAGGTGAGGGGAAGAAGGAGAGAGAGAAAAAAGAGAGAGAGTGGGAAGAAGAAGAGAGAGAAAAGAGAGAGGGAGAGAGAAAGTGAGAGAGGGAAGAGAAAGAGGTGTTAGAGAGAGAGAGACAGAGAGGTGAGAGAGAGGGAGAGAGAGAAGTGAAACGTGAAAGAGAGGGAGGAGGGAGAGGGAGCCGAGAGGGGTAGTGGGAGAGAGAGGGTTGTCATATATCACCCAAAGATTCTTAACAGATTAACAGTTTCCAAATTTAAAGAGAAAATTGAGGAATTCAAATTCAAAGGAAATAAAATCTCACCTAAAAATTCTCTCTCTATTACCTAACAATTCTTAATTTACATTTAAATTCTTAATTTGCATTTAAAGAGAGATTTGAGAAAATTCAAATTCAAATGGAAACAAAATCTCACCTAAAAGTTCTCTCCCTATCACCAACAATTCTTAGGGGATATTCGTTTCTATGATTCACGAAAATTTGCATTTAAAGAGTCCAAATAGAAACAAAATCAATTTTGGATTTACTATCTCTCATATTGAAGGATAATTTTTAAACGTCTATTAATTAATATTGATGGTTTCCTTGAATATATAGTCAACTAATTAATTAATAGACGTTTAAAATTATTCTTCAATATGAGAGATAGTAAATCCAAAATTGATTTTGTTTCTATTTGGACTCTTTAAATGCAAATTTTCGTGAATCATAGAAACGAATATCCCCTAAGAATTGTTGGTGATAGGGAGAGAACTTTTAGGTGAGATTTTGTTTCCATTTGAATTTGAATTTTCTCAACTCTCTCTTTAAATGCAAATTAAGTAATTAAGAATTGTTAGGTTAATAGAGAGAGAATTTTTAGGTGAGATTTTTATTTCACTATTTTTTGAATTTGATTCCTCAATTTTCTCTTTAAATTTGGAAACTGTTAATCTGTTAAGAATCTTTGGGTGATATATGACAACCCTCTCTCTCCCACTACCCCTCTCGGCTCCCTCTCCCTCTCCCTTCTCACGTTTCACTTCTCTCTCTCCCTCTCTCTCACTCTCTGTCTCTCTCTCTCTAACACCTCTTTCTCTTCCCTCTCTCACTTTCTCTCTCTCTCTCTCTCTTTTCTCTCTCTTTCTTCTTCCCACTCCTCTCTTTTCTCTTCTCTCTTCTCCTTCTCTTCTTCTCACACCTCTCTCTCTTTTCTCTAGTTTTAAGTTTGTATAAAAAAAATATTTATTATTTATATTAATAAATCTGGTCCAAACCGGATTTGGACCACTAAGACCACAAATCCTGTCCGGTTTTATGGTCTGGTCAGGTCTGCAATTCAGTTTTGTTCAGCCTTAGGTCCGATCCTTCAATTTAGGCACAACCGGGCGAGTCAAGCTTATATGAGTTTGAAGAGTGTGTGGAAAAGGAAACATATGAGGGTTTAGAAGCTGTAGAGGCAGATCCGGAGATCTCTCTACATGCCTTGACAGGATAAATGAATCCTAAAATCATGTGAGTGGTGGGAAAAGTGAGAGGACAACATGTGGTTATTCTAATTGATTTGGGAATTACCCATAATTTTTTGGATCCTTCCATAGTTAAAAGGGGGCAATTACACGCTGAAAAGGGGGAGGAGTTAAAAGTAAGGGTGGCAAATGGTGATTTGCTCACTAGTGAAGCAAAGGCTGAAAAAGTAAAAGTTATCATCCAGGGAAATACTTTCCTAATTGATACCTATGTGCTAGCTTTAGCTGGGTGTGATATGGTATTGGTAGTTTCTTGGTTGAGAACCTTGGGGCAGATTTTGTGGAATTTCTCGGACTTATACGTAGAGTTTTGTGTGGGTGATAAGAGAGCGAAGCTACAAGGGTTAAACCCTACTCAACTAATGGGAGGCAAGGAGCTAACCAAGGTGAACAAGGCTGGAAGGAAAGACATTTTCTTACAGCTCTTAGAACCTATGGCAGTAGACACAACAGAACTACTTCCAGAGATAGAGAATTTGCTGCAGCAGTTTTCAGATACATTTGAGGAGCCCACACGTCTACCTCCAACTAGGTCTCATGACCATGCCATTGTATTGAAGGAAGGAACCTCTCCTACCTCAGTAAGACCCTATTGTTATCCTTTTTTTCAAAAAAAGGAAATTGAAAAAATTGTTAGGGAATTATTGAATTTAGGGTTATCAGGTTGAGTCAAAGCCCATTTTCATCCCCTGTTTTGCTGGTAAGGAAAGCAAATGGAACATGGAGGATGTGTGTGGACTATAGAGCCCTAAACAAGGAGACTGTGAAGGATAAGTTTCCTATACCTGTGGTGGATGAGTTGTTGGATGAACTACATCGAGCTAAGTATTTTTCTAAGCTGGATTTGTGGTCTAGTTATCACCAGATCAGGGTCAAACCTAAAGATATACCAAAAACAACTTTTAGGACTCATGAGGGGCACTACGAGTTCTTGGTCATGCGTTTTGGGTTTACTAATGCACCTCTACCTTCCAAAGTCTCATAAATGAGATTTTCAGACCCTTCTTAAGAAAATTCTAGTTAGTTTTCTTTGATGATATTCTGATCTATAGCAAAACATTGTCTGAGCATCTACAACACCTTAAAGTGACTCTAGAGACCCTAAGGAAGCACCAGCTCTATGCAAAAAAGTCAAAATGTAGGTTCGGGTGTCATGAGGTAGACTACCTCGGCCATATTGTTTCTGACAAGGGTGTTAAGGCAGATCCCTCAAGATACTTGCAATGATTGATTGGCCTACTCCTAAAACTTTGAAATCCTTAAGGGTTTTTTTGGTGTTAACTGGGTACTATAGGAAATTTATAAAGGGTTATGGATCAATTGCAGCTCCATTAACTGCCCTGTTGAAAAAAATGCTTTTGAATGGTCTACTGCAGCTACTGAGGCCTTCCAAAATCTCAAGGCAGCAGTCACTGAACCCTCAGTCTTAGCACTTTCAAATTTTGCTAAACCCTTTGTTTTAGAGTGTGATGCTAGTGGAGTGGGATTGGAGTTGTTTTGATGCAAGAGGGAAGGCCTATTGCCTATTTCAATCAGGCTCTTAAGGGTAAACAATAGCTATGTCCACCTATGAGAAAGAGTTATTGGCTGTGGTATCATCTGTACAAAAGTGGCGGCCTTATCTAATTGGCCAAACTTTTGTGGTAAGAACAGATCAGCAAAGCTCGAAACTATTGGGGTATGACTTTAGAGTAGATTACAAGAAAGGTAGGAAAAACAAGGTAACTGATGCTCTCTCTAGAAATGATGAGGCACCCATTGACTCAACACTCGCAACCCTTTCATTTCCTATAGCTACATGGCTAGATGACCTTAGATCTAGCTACTTAGATGACTTAACTAAGGAGTTGTAATCTAAGTGAGAGAAAGGGGAGTTGGATCCAGTTAAATATAATCTGAGAAATGGTATCATATCCTACAAGGCCGACTATTTGTAGGTTCCCATAATCACTTACATGATTAGATTATACAACATTCTCATGACACTCCATTGGGGGCCATTCGGGGTATGACAACTTTACAAAGAGCAAACAAAGATGTTTATTTGTCAGGCATGAAGCAGCAAATTAGGCAGCACATTAAGGAGTGCCATATCTGCCAACAAACTAAGCATGAGAATATTTCCCCAGGGGGTATGTTAAAGCCCTTACCTATCTCATATCGTTCCTGGACTCACATCACAATGGATTTCATTGATGGGCTTCCTATTTCACAAGGATATTCAGTCATCTATGTGGTGGTAGACAGACTATCTAAATATGCTCACTTTAGACCCCTATCTCACCCCTATTCAGCTTCTAAGGTTGCTATGGCTTTCCTTTCTTCAATTTTTAAGCTACATGATCTACCAGAGTCCATAATTTCTGATCAGGATCCTACATTTATTAGTAATTTCTGGAAGGAACTTTTCAAGGCTCAGGACACTACCCTCTCTTACAGCACTACCTACCATCCCTAAATTAATGACCAGACAAAAATTGTCAACAAGTGTTTGGAGAATTATCTCCGGTGCTTTGTGGGTGATCGGCCAAAGGATTGGTCCCAGTGAATTTCTTTGGCCAATTGGTGGTATAATAGAAATTTTCACCCTTCCACAAAACTAACACCCTATGAAAGTGGTTTATGGACAGTTACCTCCGCACTTGTTACCGTATAACGCTGGCACTACCCAAGTAGCAACGGTGGAGTCAATTCTACGAACCAGAGATCAAACATTGCAGCTCCTCAAGGAAAACCTCGCAAAGCACAACACAGGATGAAGCATTATGCAGATCTTAAACGTATAGAGAGAAAAATTGAGGTGGGTGATTGGGTTTACCTTCGGTTGCAGCCATACCAATAGACCTCTGTTGCCCATCATCGAAGGTTGAAACTTTCTCCACGTTTTTATGGCCCTTTCCAAGTCACTAATCAGGTAGGAGAACTTGCTTACCGTCTCCAACTGCCAGCTACTGCTCGAATCCACCCAGTATTTCACGTCTCCTAGCTCAAACAAAAATTGGGTACTGGGGTTGTTTCTCTGCCAACCTTGCCACCAGTAGATCTCCAAGGGATTTTGAAGCAGAACCTCTCACTTTGGTTGATCGAGTTGGGCAGCTCCCTTGCACTGAGGTTTTGGTTCAGTGGTCAGGTCAGGATGTAGAAGACGCCACATGGGAAAAGTTAGAGCCTTTGCGCCTTCAATTCCCACACCTTATGGGCAAGGTGCTTTAAAAGAGGTGGGCAAAGTTACACGACCAGGTAGGAGGATAAGGAGAAGATTTGGGTTTGCAAAGGGGAAGATGGGCAATCGGCATTTCAAGACTTCGAAGAAAGAAAGGACACGAAGACATAAGGGAGAAGTTGGGATACTTATGTTTTAGTGGGCTGGGGCTTATTTCGTAGTGGGTTGGTTTGGGGTAGTATGTGTAGAGCCCAGTTATTTTAATTGTTAAAGCCCATTCGTTTTGTTGGTTGGCTGGAGTCTATTAGTAAGTTAGAATGTTGTTAGAATTCTATTTCTATATAGGGAGTGCGTCAAGCATCTGGAGGTAATCAAAGAATGTATTGAGATTTGTCTCTTTCTCCTTGTCTATCTCTTTTCTATGGAGGTTGGCCAAACCTCGAATTTGGCCTTATCTTTTCTATGAATACAGTACAATTCCAGTAAAGAGTGTTATTCACATCCATTCCCTTTACAAAGTATTACAGACTTCCATAAATTTCCAACGATGTTGTTACAAATCGCTCCCATTTGTGTAATCGGTGGTTCCAGAGAACTCATAAGTTTCTATGTGAAAAAATCATGTAAGAGAGAGAGAGCCAAAAAAGATTCTCTTTGCCGGCTGCCGCTAGAAAAGAGAGAGGGGGTGAAAATTCGGGAAGAAGAAGAAGAGGATAGAGGCAAAGAGGTTTGGCGAAGTGAGTGTGTTTCAAAATGCTACATTTGGTTTTTGTTTGTTTGTTTGGTTTTGAAAATGTTTTTATGTAATGATTAAGAAAAAAAAATTGAGATATGTTTTTTAGGTGTTTGTGTGAATGGTGGGTCCAGATGTTTGTAAAGATAAAGTTTTTAAATTTATTCTTTTGGAAAATGTGAGAAAAAAATATGTTTGGATGAAAATTTTTGTGATGAGTTTTTATGGGTTTTGTAATTTTTGTATTGTTTTTCACAGAAATTTAGACCAATGATTAGATAGAAATTTTTTATTGAAGATTAAAATGTTTTGTGAGAAAAAAATCATGCTTGGATTAGAAACCATTTTAAACTAAAAAAAATATTTTTTAAATCATTAACCAAACATGACCATGGGTTTAGAAAACATGGATAAATTGAAAACAACTCTACCCTTTATTTCACATGGGCGGTCCAGATCTTAAGAATTTTATCCTCCAGCCATACCTTAGAAATTGCAGGGGACGTGGATCAGGTTTTCTATGTGCTTTTTTGTGTTTCGTTAAGCACGCGTACCCCCGCCCAGGTAAGCAACTTAGTACGCTTGTCTGACTCTGACCAAGCGCAAGGACACCTGTAATACGAAAGATTGTCCTTTTAGGGGATCCTCTACCTGTTTTGAAAAAAAAGAAGGAGATCCTCTACCTCCTGTAACCGTCTATCGATTTATCTATCCTATAGCCTATAGCCTATAGCAATAGCCAATTTTTTTTTTTATTCGCAATAGCCAATAGATACTCCAGAAACCACACCCTGATGGCCTAAATAATCCAAAACCCCACGAGATCGAATTTCTTTCATTGGGCGCAATGGCGGGGGACGGCCATCTGCTTCAGACCATTAGCAATTCCAATTGCAGTAGCCATAACTCGAAGAAAGCAAAAGATAAGAAGAAGAAGAAGCGTGGTGGGAGCAAGAAGAAGATGACCGCAGAACAGACTCTGGCTTTCAAGTCTGTGAGTGAATGGGTGTTCTTGGATCAGCCTTCTTCCTTGCCCCCTTCTGCTGCTTCCTTTGTTGTGGATGACTTTGGGGTGCAGAAGTCTCTGGGAAAAGGTGGGGAGAAGTTGGTGTTCGAATTGCATTCGCATTCAAAATTCAGTGATGGGTTCTTGTCGCCTGTGAAGCTGGTTGAGAGGGCTCATGGGAATGGGGTCAGTTTCTTTGAAATTGTTTTAGCTGTTCTATACTTCGAATGCATTTGTTGAATGGGTTTGCTTTGTCTGTGTAAATATGTTTTTTTCGATTGTTCCATAGATTTGGAATGATATGCGGGAACACTTTAGACTGTAAATTCTCTCCTTCAGATTTTATGATATTGTGAGTTATGAATTTGTTCTTTGAAAGTATTATAGGCTCGGCTGCATTCGCATTCAGTCTGTAAGAGGATTGCTTCTTCTTTTTCTTTTCTTTTTTTTTGTTCTCTGGGAAACTACCCTGCACTGTATGGTCGCTGTCTGAACAATAGGTCTCTTTTCTAGCTATAGCAGGTAAAGTTGCAAATTCATTATTGTCATTAAATTTCATTCCTTTACCATCCTCAAAGATGTTGGACAATATTCCCTAATCATCGTCACGGACTACAATTTTGTCTTAATTTATACTCATAGTGATAAGAAACAGCGTCTGAATCTGTCGTGTAATGAAGTAAATCAGAAACACTTGAAGGTGCTATTGAAGGTGTCACTTAGTACATTTTTGCGGTGAAGGGGCAAACATATATCTTTAAGAATGTGAAAAGTGCAATTGGTTAAGGACACAAATCAGGACAAGCTCAATCTAGAGGTCTGCTGTCCCTGTCAGGGGGTTTTCTTCCAGGGTTAGAATTCTTTGAGAAACTGGTCAGCTCCCTTTGATGCAGGAAATAAAGTTCTTTAAGAAATGAATTGTCAGACTTCAGGAATCTGTTGACCCAGTGGCTCTCTCTCTCTCTGTCTCATGTCTTTGTATGTAAGTGAATGTGCGTTTCTTTTACACTAACCCTTGAGAAAGCTCCCCTTTATTTATGAATGTAACTAGTTCAAGTTTTTATGATTAGCGCCTATTGAGCAAAAGATGAGGGGAGTGGTCCCTATTGAAGAAAAGATGAAAGACAGTCATTAAACTTTCATTTGGACATGTTCAATGGTGAGTGATTTGTGCACTAATGAGTCTAAGTTTTTAAGTGAAAAAATTGAGAAGACGTAGAGGGATCTCATTAAACTTTCATTTGGACATGTTCAATGGTGAGTGATTTGTACACCAATGAGTCTGAGTTTTTAAGTGAAAAAATTGAGAAGACGTAGAGGGATCTCTTGAAAAAACATTGGTACCCAGTGAAGAAGGATGTGAAAAATGGAGAGGTACATGTGTGAATTTTGATAGACTACAAGGGTGGAAAAGGACAGATTTGACCAATCCTGATTAACCAAAAATGGATCTGTAGACCCGGCCCTGATTTAATTGGGATACGGCTTCGTTTAGTTGTAGAAATGGTTCAGGTTTGCATGGTTAATGAGGCAAAAGATTTTGATGATATCTATAAACCAAAAAAGCATGGTACAAGTTTATGTTGGTTGGAGGTCAGATTTGTGTTTCTTTTGTATCATTGGAGGGCCAATACATGTAAACATAAACAGATGCAGAGAAGAAATTGTGAATCTATATAGTAGATTTTAGAATTTCCTGGGATCTGGATTCTGGGACCTTCAGTTTTGATTAGTTAACCAGTCATTTTTACTGCTGGCTGTGAAAATCAAATAGTTTTCTCCTTGACCACGACCAGAAACTGGACGAGAACAACCCTCGCTTGTGGAACCTTGCTGTATTTGAACCTATTACGTTTGCTTGATCAACCTCAGCCCAACTAATTTCCGATATCGATTGAAAAACATTTGGGTGAATTTGGCTTGGTCAAGGTACAGCGAATTTTGGCTTAGCTAGTACCAGATTTGCAGAAAAGCCGGTGTTCACATGCAATTTCTGCTGTTAGATTTCTTGTTAAATGACTGGCACTGATCTATCAAGAGTACTTAGTTATTACATGGTTAGGGCAGCAAGGCAACTTTTTCAAGGTACTTAAGAGAAGAGCTGGTAGAGGTTATAATTCACATAAACTGAAGAAACTACAATTAGCTTCTTCTTTTTCTTTTCTTTTTCTCTTCTTTGATTTTCTTGTCACTCCTGTCAAAATTATTATTTTAAATTGAACGTAGACTTATTAATTATCCATGGTTTCAAAACTAGAAATAATAGTAAAAGGACTGGGCATGAACATTTAGAGAAAGAGGGAATTTTATGGGACTCTGTGTGCAAGTGAACTTCAAACTGCTTTCAAAAGTTTGTATGTTATCCGTGATCTATTATGATATTTTGAGTCTTGAACATTTTATAAGATTTTTGCAATTTATTAATTAATATGCTCATAACAGGTGAAAGTCCTTGCTCTGACAGATCATGACACAATGTCAGGCATCCCTGAGGCTGTAGAAGCTGCTCGAAGATTTGGCATCAAGATTATTCCTGGTGTTGAAATCAGTACAATGTTCTCTCCGAGGTAGTTTTCTGAATATAGGACTTTAGAAGGCTTATACATGCAAACATATCAATAGATATGTGCATGTACTTGTGGTTTTTAGCAGCTGTGCTAGGTGAAAGCTGTGGGAGTTTTTCTCTCCCTTTTTTTAATGTAAAACCATGTCTGTGATTTTAAATCCCAAGAATTTCAAGAAGCATCTTAGTTGTGAGGATTTATCCTCTTCCATATCTTTTTGTATGCCTCTGATGTTTTTTTAATTGATCAACAGTGGAGAGTCTGAACTAGAGGAACCAGTGCACATCCTTGCATATTATAGCAGCTGTGGACCAGCAAGGTCCGAGGAGTTGGAAAAGTTCTTGGGTCTTATAAGAGATGGACGATTCCTCCGTGCGAAGAACATGGTGTCAAAACTGAACAAGCTTAAGCTACCTCTTAAGTGGGAGCATGTCGCTAGGATAGCAGGCCAGGGAGTTGCTCCTGGGAGAATGCATGTGGCCCGCGCTATGGTTGAAGCAGGTTATGTAGAAAATTTGAAACAAGCTTTTGCCCGATATCTTTTCGATGGTGGACCCGCTTACTCTACGTAATATTCTAGGCTTATCATTAACTATTTCTTCGTTATTCTTGATGCATATCTTTTATTGAGGATTTATGTCATATATGGTTTCAGTGGAAGTGAGCCTCTTTCAGAGGATGCAATACAGTTGATATGTAATACAGGAGGTGTGGCAGTACTAGCTCATCCGTGGGCACTGAAAAATCCTGTTTCCATTATCAGGAAGCTGAAAGCGGCTGGCCTTCATGGGATGGAGGTTTACAGAAGTGATGGGAAACTAGCAGGTATCTTCTTCATTTTGCTCCCTTTTTTTTTTTTTTGTTCTTTTTTGTTCTTTCTTTCTAAAATCTCATCGAGCTTAACTATTCTGAAACAAATCTCATGAAAACATTGGCATGAGAATGTGTCCATCATAGTTCTTAATGAATGGAGAGAACTCTGAGGATCATTTGCCTGAAATAGCCAACAATCTGTTTTTTTATGCTCTATACACTAGAGAGCCTTGCTGACCAGATCATGATCCTATTATGCTGGACCGCTGGCAAATGCTGGGTAGTAGGATGGAAATTCATATAATTGAAACTCATGGAGCCTTATCCTTTTGAGTATATTCTTCATCCGGTACTTGTATTGTTGTTCACGTGTTTGTTAAACAGTGCTACATGTGACCTAGCAGACGCTCTTGGTCTTTTGAAGCTTGGAGGATCAGACTTTCATGGAAGAGGTGGGCAGGGTGAGTCTGAACTTGGAAGTGTGAACCTTCCAGTATTAGCTGTTCATGACTTCCTTAAGGTAGCTCGGCCAATCTGGTGTGGCGCCATCAGGGATATTTTAGGGAGCTATGCTGAGGAGCCTTCTGAATCAAATCTAGCTAGGATCACAAGATTTGGGAGGACCCGGATTTTCAAAGCAGGTTCCTTGAATTGTGATAAAGACTTGGTTGATCGTTGCTTGTCTTTGTGGTTGACCAATGAAGAGAGTCAAACTGCGGAGTTTGAAGCCATCAGGTTGAAGCTTTCCCATATCTCCCGTAATCAGGGAGGAATTCAGGTTCCTATCGAGATCAAATAGCACAGAGAGTTGCTTTTGTGTACTATTTTCTTCCTAGGCCGTTATATTCATTTTGGCATATTCCAAAGTACTGCATTCTCCAATAGGATAAGTTATGTTCTTGTTATTTTAACTTACTATCAAACTCAAAAAAAAAAAAAAAAGATCGAAAAGCTCCTCTCTTATTTTTATGACTTGGAAAGGAACTTTCTCCATTTGTCTCGACCCGATCGTTGAGAAGCCTAAAACATAAGTCAGTTTTACCAAATGGAGAATCTTAATCAGCTAATCGTACGTAAGATTATCCGAGACGAGGTATTGATAGTTGTATCCTCCACAATGGAGATAAGAATATATATTAAAACAAGTGCAGAGGAACAGGAACCTGCTCAATTATCCTGTTTGAAGCCAACCCTTCACTAGTATCAAACCCTTCTTATATGTAAGGAGTATTTTTTAAAATAAATAATATAAAATAAAAGTGGAGGGTGGAGACACGTAGCCCTACCTACTACCCTTGGCCGTAGCCATAAGAACCTACAGAAAAAATTTAGGATAGTTATCCATATGTTATGACCCATGAAAAATGAAACTGTCACCGGAACTCTATTAAGAATGCAATTGATTTTGAAAGTAGAAAGGTTCAAGTCATAGCCCCTACACTTATTTTTAGTGTAACTGTCACCAGAACTCTATTAAGAGTGTAATTGATTTTAAAGGTAGAAAGGTTCGATCCATAGTCCCTACATTTACTATTAATGGAATTGTCACCAGAATTTTTAAGAGTGTAATCGATTTTAAAAATGGAAAGGTTCGATCCATAGCCCCTACACTTACTCTTAATGGAATTGTCACCATAATTATTAAAAATGTAATCGATTTTAAAGGTGGAAAGGTTCGATCCATAGCCCCTACACTTACTTTTAGTAGAACTGTTATCAAAACTTATTAAGAGTGTAATCGATTTTAAAGGTGGAAAAGTTCGATCCATAGCCTTTACACTTATTCTTAGTGGAACTGTCACCAGAACTTATTAAGAGTATAATTGATTTAAAGGTGGATAAGGTTCGAATCCATAGCTCCCTATATTTATTCTCTCAGGAAAAATCAATAAATATGTTCCTTTCTTTGTAAAGAATTCACAAACAATCAGGCTCTATGAATATCCTCCAACTCTTGTGCTATTTGTAAAGGATCAAATATGCAATCGAATACCTTGATTCTATTTTTCTTTATTCCCATCTTTAATTATTATATGTCATTTAAGCCTTTTGAATAGAGTGCCATCCAATATAAGATCTGACCTTTAAAATTAAAATATAGCATGAACATTTCTTATTAGAATTAGACTGTATCGGAAAATAGCATATTCCATATCTAGCTCAATATGCTGACGGGGTCTTCTCAACAGTAGTTAACCTTGCCCTCATCCAGTATCTCTAGAATTAGATGCAGTCTATTCCATTTTAAACCATGAAGATAAGTTCAGCGAGTATTAAAGCCTGCATATGAATAACTAGCTTGAAGCAAACATTTTTGAAATATTCTGGGAGAATCCCACCATCACCAGCCTTTCATTTCCTTGAGAGCACTTTCTTGGCAACCACCCATATAAGGCACGAGAATTGTTAAGTTGAAATTTCCTTGCATATCCGATAGTCGCTTGAGTGGATATAATACCACCGGATCACACAGAAATTATTGACCCTTCGACTCTATTACGATGCGAAACTCGATCTAATATAAAGCGTTATTAACTTTGAAGCAACAGAAATATGAATTTCGACCTCATTTCCTTAAGGAATATAGAGCCTCGAAAAGAAAAATCAAGTGTGCATATAAATCTCATGGATACAACCACCACCACCCTCGCGACAAAATGATTCAATGATTTGTCTACGTCACAAATGTCTCCTGCAGAAGCCAACTACTATATTGCAGCAACACGTGTAGAATTGCCAAAAATATCAGGCTATATTTGCCGATTCACATTGTTTTCTTGATCACTTTCTGACCATGATAGATGAATGAATCTATTATTCCCGCGACAGTGAAAACACCTACGCAAAGAGGTATAAGAGATCAGAGATCGCAAGTAATACAATTACAGTATTAAATGCATAACAAGCAGGGAGAAATGTTTATATGTTCCCAATTTGTGTTCCTTGCCTTAAATTTTTTGAAAAGTCCTTCAATGATCTATAATAAATCCAATACTAGCATCAATTAGAGGCTTAATTACTCCAATAGTCAGTGGCTCTGGTGAACAGACTACGCATTATAAAATAAGTAGCTTCAAGGTGGGCTATTATGTTTTACATCGACGTTTCGGAGTTGTTCAGGTTGGCGCCAATCCGGCTTGATGTTTGTATCGTCATTTTATTTTTTTTATTCACGTATTTGACTCGATTAAACAACAAATTCTAATTTCATGGCATAATTGAAAGAAACTCTCAAGCCGGGATATAAGAATTTCTTGATTGACTAGATACGGAAGGTCCGATACAGTTAGTGATTTGGGGGTTGTTAGGTTTGATGAGAAAAGGATTAGGCAAAAGATCGCTAGAATGATTTTCTTAGATGAGTGCCCACTTAGAATTGTAAAGAATGATGGGTTTGTGGAGTTGATTCATGATCTTGAGCCTCGGTTTAGGATATCGTCCCGTTCCACTATTGCAGGAGATTGCATGGGGTTGTATTTGAAAGAGATGACTGTATTGAAAGCTTGCATGAGAAGCAATAGTTTTAGGTGTTGCTTCACCACTGATACTTGGACATCTATTCAGAATATGAATTATATGTGTGTTACTGCTCACTTTGTTGATTTGGTTGGAAACTACAAAAGAGAATCTTGTCATTTCATCGCATGTCAGATCATAAAAAGACCGACAATTACAAGAGAGCTTGAGGAGTGTATGGTGGAGTGGGGCACCGATAAAATTCTCACAATAAAAATGTATAACGCTTCAGCAAATAATAGTGCTATTGAACAATTGAAGCGGAGGAAGTTGTCAGCAATCCCAGTTGTTCCGGGAAAGATTGTTTGTGGACATGAATTCATTCATGTGAGATGTTGTGCTCATATACTGAATTTGATTGTAGGGGATGGAATGAAAGAAGTAGATAATTCAATTGTAAAGATTCGTAACTTGGTTAAATATATAAAATCTTTACCAAGTAGGCTTGACATTTTTAAAGGTTGTGTTAAACGATACAAAATACAGTGTAGTTCTTTCTTAAATCTTGATGTTCCTACTCGGTAGAACTCGACTTACATAATGTTAGATGTTGCTGGGAAGTACTTCGAGCTTATGTTAAAGGATGATGGTCACTTGATATCATTTCTTTGTAAGGATGGACATGGTAGGAAAGGTTTGGGGCCACCTATTCTTGATGATTAGGATCATGTACGCCATTTCACAAAATTTCTGAAGTTGTTTTATGGGGTGAGTCACTGAGTCACTTTATTCTTAAAGTTTGGTTAGTTGTTTATAATTTATTACATTATGTTTGATTAGTATGCAATTTCAATTCTTAGTTGACACTACGGTAGTCTGGATCAAAAACATCTATTGCAAATGCATACTTCGAAGAGAGGAGATGTCACAGAGAATGAAGCTAAATTTTGACAAGTATTGGGGGGATGTGACTAAGGTGAATAAGCTTCTTTTTGTGGCTACAGTGCTTGATCCTAGGTTTAAATTATTTACGCTTAAATTTTGTTTTAAACGAGTTCTTGGGGTGGAAAAGTGTGTTAAGATAATGAGCATGTTGAGGGCTACCATTGACCATTTATATTTAAAGTATGGTGTCAGCTTCAAGCTTGGTGATGTTGGGACATCTACAAATAATCCTAACAATGTAAACTTTGATAGAATCGTAGTACTAATGACATGGGATTGTGGGAAGACCTTGATGAAGAAAGGGCAACACAAAGTGTATTAGATCACAAGTATGAAGTTGACAAATATTTGCTAGAGAAAAAAGAAGCAAGAATATCTCCATTTGACATTTTAAATTGGTGGAAGGTGAACTCAACTAAGTTCTCAATCCTTTCTTGCATTGCTAGAGATGTGTTGGCGATTCTTGTTACCATCGTACCTTCAGAGTCAGTTTTCAACACTTCAGGTCAAGTATTGGATGCTTTTTTAAGTTCTTTAGCTCCAAAAACAGTTAACAACCTTATATGTGCTCAAAACTAGTTGCAATCAGCACCAAAAATGAATGTGAGTGATGATGAATTAAATATTACTAAGGATCCAATGACTTATACGCTTGATGCAAGTAATGAATTTATAATTTGTTGTTTAATGGTTTATAATTATATCTCTTTAATTATATATGAATTTAATATTTTGTTATGCACTTTTTAGAGATTGATACCAGGAAGAGGCCTGCGATGATTATCACTCTGAATTGATTGATGGTTGAGACTAAAGATGATTATTGATTATGTGACATACTTTTGTTGGGCTTTTATTGGAATATGTTAGTTGGTTTATGTCACATTGTTGGACACTTTTGTTAGACTTTAGTGTTTATGTTTGAATATGATATTATGTTGGACTTTTGGACAGCTTATTATATTTGTTATGAGTATTAATGATTATGAATTATGTTTGAATATTATGATATTTGATATGATTATTGATTATGATATTGTGTTGAAAATTTGAACAGGTTATATATTTGAATGATTATATTTGTTGCTTATATATGGTTATCAAATGGTCTTAATGGTCCCAAAACAGTGAAAAAAATGAAAAGCCCAAAAAAAAGCTCATTTTTATTCGGCCCAATGGTTACACGGTTAAAGTGGTTACCGTTTAACCGTTACTGTTAATACCGTCACCGGTAAGTGCGGTTATTGTGCTTTAGTGGTGCAATGGCTGTGTCAAATATTTGATTCCATCAATTGCGGTAATGGTTTTCACCAAACCGTCACCTACACTACCGTTTACCGCCCATATCGCCTAACTTGCATAAAACAACACTTGTGCCTGGATTCCACTTCTCCAATGTCAGGCCATAATGACCAGTATGCTTGAATTGCTTCGCTTGGTTGCCATGCACCCGTTCAAGTGCCATCCGCTTATCTCGATAACAGCAGTGTAAGGGCACGTCAATGTTAAAGTCACGATGAACTTGGCTCTTCAATATAGCTACAAGCCAAGTAGGGTGGTCTCGAAAATTTGGAAGGTAGTATTGTGCCAGGAAATTCACATTGCATTTTTTGCTTTTGTAATGCGCACTGCATGTGTGCTCTGCAACGAAATGCTTTATATGGATTGAATCAGCATCCCTCGTTTTCGAGGCAAATATGTAGAAGGTAAATTTCTCCGTGCATTGAGCTTGTACCCGAAGTTTATCGTTGTGGAGGTAAATGAAGTAGATCTTCTTCAAAACTGAATATTGCCTCAATGTCTTAGTACCTTCATGTTACAGAAAATGAGACCCTCTCTAGTGATACCTCGCTCAACATGTATTGTTTCTCATTAAATTTTGCGAACTTATTCTTTTATAGGGCCTAATCACTGTAGAAACCATCATGCTTCGCTTCCTAACACTATCCTTGTACTCTAACGGATGACCATCATCATTTTCATTCTCGGTACTTGCAAATGCCCCGAACCAATCCATATTACCGGTTTCTAACTCTACATCTACTGAGCTATCAATACCAGAATACAATTTGGATTCCTTGCTCTACATCTGTCCCACTAAAGTCAGTCAAAACATTAGCTTCATCACCCTCACCCTCATCTACACCAACCTCCTCATCAACCATTTCACCTAACTTGTTATCTATACCCAACTCAGGTTCCCCATGTACACCCTCACCTGCACCCAACTCCTCATCTACAGCTGCACCCAACTCAGGTTCCCTAACTTCACCATTAGCCACACCTAACTCATTAGCTACGGAAGCCCCAACTCAGATTCCCTAACTACATCATTAGCTACGCAGATCTATAGAAGCCTCATCCTATGATGGTCTTGACCCAGTAAGTGGAAGTAGGGGGTCTGCAGACTCAATTATCTTGGCCTCCTTAATAGCATGCTCGACAAATACATTCAGAACCCTCATCTTCTCCTTCAATGATTTGTTGATCAGGTCGATGATGTCATTATGACTCTTCAAAGTTCTGATAGCAAGCTAGTCTTTGTCCGCAAAGGTGTACCACAAATCACCCGTGTGTAGATAGCCAAAAGCCAATATTGCACTGTCAATCTCAATCAAGGAAATATAATTTGGATCCATTGTCGCCACATCATCCACCTTTCTCCATGGTAGATCTGGCCCCGCCCTCCAAGTAAATGACCACCATGATTAATACGTATCCGTAGATTTCTTACAGAGTAACATAAAAACTAGATAAGTCTAAATAGATCTGACAAAATTAAATGCTTTCAAAGTGTATGGCCAGTGTTTAGGACATACTATGGGACCACATGTTTTAATACGTCCAACTATTTAAGTTGTATGAAAAAGACAACCCATCACCCAGCCATTAAGAAGTCTTTAAATTGAAACCCAAGGACCTTCCTTTTATAATATGGTACAACACAACAATAAGACAATAATGAAACAAAGCACGTGAGTTTTGTCTGCTCTAAGAAAAAGTGTCCCTACCTCTAGACATTGCTAGCCACAGAGTGGTCTACTGCTTTGATCAAAAGTTCAATCTTTGTGTCGATATTGTACACAACAACAATCCAATATTATATTCTCTTTATTTCCATCAACCTTGCACCAAGAAAATGAACACAAGTAACCATAATAAATAACATGATTCACGTTTTCAAACCTTCCCATCGAAAATGAGATGGCTATGAGTCCAAAATAAAATTACTTTACTTCCTTAATTCCTTAATACAATCGGACGCTGTAACAATGATGAACATGAGTTTAGCAATGAGATGACTATATGTAGAGAAAAATAGTTTTAGTGTGATTACCTTAATACAACCGGATGCTTTCACAAGAAGCTTCACAAAATCCAAAATGCCAGTAATGGTTCGGGCTTTTGTTGAAGACGAATCTGTTAGGGCACACTCGACTAGCACAGTTCGAAGGTTAGGGCATTCGGGTTTCTTATTTGGGGGTATGGGAGGATTCAAATGAATGAAAAAACTTAGACATTTTTGTGATTCCCGTCTAAACGCTGCGGTTTATTTTGTTTCAAAACTGAGCTATTTGTTAGGATTCAAAATGGTGCGTAAGTGAAATCGCTGGACTAAAATGAAAAATTGTGGGTCGTTTTGTATTTCGGTGCTGAGGGGGATGAATGATGTGAAAATGTCTACTAACATGGCGAAGGTTGATGACCTGACAAGATTTCCGTTAGTCAAATCAATGGTCAATAGATAGAATGATTAATTTGTTACAAGGGACATATCTCATTGCTTGAAATTGAAAAAATAAAACCTAGTAATTAATTCGTAAAATAGATAAATCCCAATGTCTAAAAATTTAATTTCTCTTAAAAAAAAAACTAGCCAGACTTGTGTTTTTGTGAAAGAAAGTTCTCTTCTCTCAAAATTGAATGCTGTAGTGAACTGGCGCTGCGACAGAAAGTTGGACCTCTGGTGCCATTCAATGAGGTTTCCATGGGGTGGAGTCTAGTCTCTAGACCCGGTGGTCCTGGGCCCTGGCAGTTGGAATGTGTCCACGTGACCAAACAGGCTCGTCAGTCATGTTCCACATGAGCTTCGATGGTCGTATCAGGTGAAGAAATAGAGATAACGTGTCTACATGTCACCTTTTCATTAGCTCGTACACCAACTCCCACGTGTTTGGGACCATTGCATCACGTGGTCTCTACATACCGCACTTTCAATCTCCGCATGTACAAGAAAAAGTTGACGGGGATATGTGTTGTGTTGTGTTGGGGTTGGGGACGATCACAATGGGATGAAAGAAAAGGAATCACCTTTTTCTTCTTAAACTTTTTCTTCTGCAGTACGACTTCCTCTCTCTCTTCTTAACTTGCAGTGTCCTGTGCTCATATCGATTGCCTCCATAAAGCTATGCTCAGCCCTTGTCAATGATACGATCTCTTGTCTCCGATTCACAGACGGGAAGACATCAACTTTAGGGTTACTGGGCAGCACCTTTGAAAGGGAGCCAAGGTTAACTTATTCATCTGCATTTGCACCTGCACCTCTCCACTCTGAGTCTCCAACAGCGTTCTCTACGTCTCGAGTGAGTCTCACTGCCTTAGATGGACTTAGGTGCAGGTACAGGTGCAGACGAATGAGATAAATCTTCGTGTTTTCTGTTGGAAGGTAAGAAAAAAAAGCTTGAGATTTTCAGTTAGTATCTGCTTAAACTGATGTCAAACTGATAAAATCAGCCGGTTTCCGATCTATTTTCTGTTTTGGTGTTTTATGTGTTGATCAAATGGATTGATGGAAACTTTTTCATAGAAATTTACAGACTAAATGAGCTTTTCTCTTTTCTATTACTTAACCGTTGTTTTGTGCAAATCTCTGGGCAAACATTGTATCATTGTTTGGGAACTTCACACGAATGCCGCAGAGAATATTTTCATCTTAAAATCTCTCCTTTTGAGAGGCTACCAGCTCAACGAAGTTTAATTTTCTTCCCATAGTCGGCTGTAAGCTTTAGGCTTTCTTGCAACTTCGATTGATCTGTGAGATCAACTGATTTTATCCCATTTCCACCCAGCACACACCAAAAAACTCCTTTAAATTTTTAGGAAAACGCCAGTGTCTTGCATTTACTACGCCATGCGATCAAACTAAACTACGCAAAGGGCTCGTGAAGGCACGCATAGCTGTCTAGCTGTTACTTTCTTTGGCTTTGGTTTTCTCTACCTATGTGTTCTCGTAAATAGGGCATCATATGCCTGAATGGTAGACTACATCCTTTGCTTGTTTGGTCTGAAACGTTTTCATTTATGTTGATAAAGAATATGGTAAGCAAATTTCTCTGTTGGATAGCTTTTTGTTTATAGGGAATGATTACTAGGATCTACTATTTTTAGATTCAAAATTAGGCCGAATCTGCTTGACTCATCCTTCTGCGAGAGATGGAACGGATGAACTTTGCATCCTTATATATTGACAATGTTGGGTGCATAGAGCCCGGATTTAGAAGGGAGTTTGGTTGGAGGTTCTAGAAATCTATGGGTCATTCCAGATCATATGCAAGAAAGATAATATATAACCAGATATAATTGGTTTTGAGAAGGCTTTTCAAAACGGAGGCCTAGCGCTGGTTTTGAGGTCTGAGATAAATATTATGAATATATAGGAAGTCGGACGTAGGTGGTACTGGCAAGGTGAGGAAGCCATTAATTTATCTAGTCTCAGTACATATAATACCCGGGTCCCAGACCAATATTTTATCTTTTAATTAGGGTACGTTCGTATATAGAGTTTCAAGCTTTAGGACGGACGGAAGCTGTGCCTGTGGGTACTGTTGCACAATACAAAGTTCGTGTAGTTTATGCAAAAAAATGTTTAGAGAGTTAGTCATTTCATAGGTAGTTAAGTGGAAGACACAAACTTCCACAGGTATGGAATGCTCTGCTTTGGAAGGCTAGAAAATATAATTCAAATAGTAAAATCTATTTCTTTTTAATAGTTTAAGTTTTTAGAATAAATGGTAGTTTCATATAATATTAGATTCAAGGTCATGAGTTTCACATTTCACTCAATTTCAATGAAATATTACACACGTGTTTGGGACTACCAATTAAGGATCGGAAGAAGTTCGTGAGGAAGAGTGTTTGAGATGATAAGTTTTATAGGAAAAGTATCTTAATTAATAAGCCTTTTGACAACAAATTTCTCTTTTGAACAAAATATAGTCTCTCTCTATATTGATGGCTAGGCCTCACCAAGTAGTATCATGAAAATAGCAACGAGAAATAGTGTTTTGTGCTTCTATAAACATGATATTTGACCGTCCTGATAGGACTGAATCACTTGAAAACCTATAAATATTAGAGATACAAATATACTTCATATAAGCCTCGAGTGTGAGAAAATCTCATTCTATGATCCAGATCTAAAAATCAGATCTTCTCTTGTTAAATCATCAAGATTAAACCATACCTTCGTAAAACCTTCAGAGGTGCTATAAGTGTTTGGATGCTGGAGTTCCAGCCTGGAAGAACGATTTTTTTCATGTACATGCAGAGCAAGTCATTCAAATTGTTACAAGTTGGGGTGTCAGAGTTTACAAAGATTTTGTTGTGTTTGAATCACCAAGTGTTACAAGTCGAGGTGACAGAATCCAATTAAATTGTTTCATGTAAGTTCTTTCTTCTTACTGGATTTTGAGTAGTAAAATAGCATGTAGTGATTTTTGAAAAGTTGTTTACTTTTCTCAATAAGATTTTATGTCATATATGTGATTGATAAAATTAGCAGTAATTGTCTTGTTGATCTTATACTAAAACTTGCATATCTAAACTTAGCAATTTTTAAACTTGTTTACAAATTATTATGCAGTTTTTTGTTTGTGATCATAAAAACCTATTCACTTCTCTCTCAGTGTTGGTTGGGTTTAAATTAGTTTATCAGCTTTAACGGAACGAACGAAAGTGGGCTCAAATCATGTTTCACGAGAGCTTCGATCGCTGCTACATATTTTAAACCATGTCCATTAGGATTTTCTTTACAAATTTTTATTTGAGGCCACAATTTTGTATCTGATAATTCTGAGCGTACTTCTAGACAATTGAAATTTGAGATCTCCACTATAACCTATAATGGAAAAAAACATTGAGTTTGACACAGAAAAAATTCAATTGGTTTTTCCAAATTACCCGGTATCATCCACTTTTTTCTTTTTTCTTTTAAACTTCTCTTCATCTTAGATAATTTCGTCCATAGGTGTCTTTTTTCCCTCATTGATGAATTTCACATCTCATTATTTAAGAGAGAGAGTATAAATTGCTTTTCATCTTTTTTTAAAAAAATATTAGATTGAAAAATAAGATCTTAATTAATATAAAATAAGATAAAGTATAAAAAAATTTCCTAAATTTTTGAACAACTACATGCATCCCTTTTTTCTCCTTTCATTTTGAAGGTAATTTGTAAGATCCTTCCATATCTAACTATTCAATATATAGATACACGTGGAAATCTTGAAATTATATTTAAAAGTTGCTGAAGAAACGAAATCGGACCTTAATCATGTAGTACTGATTTCAGCCTTAAGAGATAGGCTCGTAAACCTTTATATTTAAAGGCTCATCAAAATCGAAGTTTTTGTTTTTTAACATGTCATTAGTGATCTCATGCACCTTGTGAACTTCTTGGGCCACATATTAATTAGCATCCATAGCAGTTCTGTCTCGACAACGATTTCCTCTAAGAGCCTTATGACTACTAGTTTAATTAAGGACCAGATACTGCAAATAAATCATCTCTAGTTCGTTGGCTGGGATTTTGAAATATTATTCTGGGAAAAAGTCACTTTGTGCCCTAATATTATGGTGCATATGTCACTTTAGGGGTCTAAACTAATAACTTTGTCATATTAAACTTTTGAACTAGCGTATTCATTATTTTTCGCCCTTAAATTAAAAAAAAATAACATATCGAAATCGTGCCGCATTTGTAATAAACGGGTCGTGTGGCATAATTTTGGTAATTCAAAGATTCAATGCAGAGAATTTGATGGTTCAGACATCCAAAATGACATTAGTTCTGTAGTTTGAGATGACAAAGGGGGTGTTTGTTTGTCAAAATTTTAGAGAATATTCCCGAAATTTTGGGAATCTTTACTTTATTGAGATTTATTGGAGTTTGTGAAAAGTGAAGTGTGTATGTGTAAAAGTTAAAAATTTTGGAGTGTGTTTGTTTTGTTAGAAATTTTGATGCCCCAAAATATTGGGAAACAAACACCCCCAAAGTGAAGTTTTCCTCAAAAAATTTATCCTCCCTTTCTTCATAAATTTTTTAGATAAGTTTGAAAACTATAGATAATATGATCAATCTTTTTACGTGTAACAAATTATAGATAGAATGACGAAATGATTATGTCCAAATGATTATGTTCATTGATGATATAGCAACTTTGTTGTAGTCTAATACCAAATTGTGAAATTTTTGTTGTAAATAAGTTGATTGATGAGATGTGTTCTGTAATCTGGATTTAAGATGAAATTACATACAGCAGCCCAAGCCCAGTCCAGTCTATACCAAAGAACGGGAGAAACTAGTGAGCTCTTGTAGGCTTTTGCATGATTATAGGTCAATCTTAAGCGGGGTGGATCTAAAAGACGTGCTGAATACATAGGTAAACAGCGAGTGATTAAGGCCTTCTGGGGGGGAACTCTAACGCGCAGTATTATTGGAAAAAATTAAAATTACTGCTTAAATCTTTACCCGCTAAAAAATAATTGCTTGATTTTTTTAAAAAAAATATAAAATACTGCTTGAGTTTGTCACCCAAAATTAATGGGGCACCTGCCACGTATAATTAGAGGCACATGTTATCCAATTAAATTCTTACACGTAGACACCGTGAGCTGGGTCAACACAAAAGCTTAAAAGGGCAGTATTATTAACATGGTAATACTAATTTGTCACGCACCACATGATAATCAAAATAAAACTATTAACAAACTCAGAGTCATCTCACCAAAAAAAAAAAAAAGAAAAAAAATACTCTTAACTCCTAGAGAGTAAGGGGGCATTTGATTGCCCCCAAAATTTCGGATTTGATTAAAAAAATTACAAAATAATCTTTCTTCCCATCACATAATTTTTTCATTATAATATTCATTCAAATCTTATCTCTTTATTTTTTTACCAACTCTCATATGTAAATCCAAGGATTAAGGCAACCCAAGAGAGGGGTGAATAGGGTTTCCAAACTTTTTCAGTTTTAAACTCCAAAAACGTGTTTGCAAAGTAAAGACTAATTTAGCACAAGTATATTGATGCAACAAGTAAATAAGTGCTAAATGTAAAGAGTAGGGTTATAAAAGCAAACACAAGATTTTTAGGTGGTTCGGCAAACCCACTTACATCCACCCCTCAAGTTCCTTTACCGAGCCTTGAGGTTTTCTCACTATCTTCCAAATAATATACACTTTAGCTTTTGGGTGCTGGAGAACCGTATAAGTGCTTTCCCAGGCTCAACACTCACAACCCAAGTGATTTTTCAGGCGTACCACTTACAACTTAACCAAGCTCGAAATATACCATCTTTAAACTTCTTCTTTAGAGAACAACATCACTAAAGGAATCACCTCTTTGAATAGAAGATATAAGAAATAAACTCTCTCAAAGAGTGGATAAAAAATGGAAAGCTCTATCTCTTTTGATTCACACAATGACAAGGATGTGAAAATGTAATTTGTGTGAATGATATGAGAAATATGAAATAAGAAGGTTTAAGATCTTTTTCGAGCTATAGAAATGATATGTGGTCGTCCTCTCTTATTTTGAGACATTAGGAAGATCTTTATATAGGCCACATTAGAAAACTAGTTGTTTCTAGCTTTGGGTCGATCTCCGTTTACTTGTGTACCGGTCGACCGCTCAACTAGCCGTTGCCCAACGGTTATAAAATTTGAATGTTGTCAATTTTTGTCCTACACACCCCATCATCTGCTTCATGTAAAGGATGATCCACTTCATATATATCGGTCAACCCCTATAACACTGTTCATTATCCGCTATAATTAAAAAGCTCGTTTTTGACATTTTTGAAATCCATTTTCAAAAACCAACTTCCCAAAAGTATAACCAAGACTTGAGAGTTTATATAGGGATGATTTGAAAACATTTAAGGCGCATTTTGGTTGTCAAACTTATGAAAAGAAGATTATGTACGGTTTGAAAAATATGCAAGTGTGTGATTCAAATCTTGTCAAAAGTGAAACTAAGAGTTACAAAGTTATACTCTATGGCCTTGAATCTTCACTTTTGAGCTCCTTGCATCTTCTTAATGTTTAATCTTCTAGTCTTTGGCTCTTTGACAAAAATGTTTTGTCTTTTGAAGATGTCCATTTTGTAAACTTAATCCATTTATTAAAATCATCAAAATACCAATTGTGAACAAAAGCCAACATCTCCCCCTTTTTGATGATGACAATAAATTGATAGTTTTGGATGACCCCCCTATCTTTTACAATTGGACAATCATTTGAAACTCGAGACAAAACATTAGTAGCCATTGGATTTATAAAAAAAATAATATAAGCAAGGTGCAAAATCCAAAGAGAATATATAGTCATCAAAACTATCAACACATTTATGCTCCTTTGTCACATCAAAAAGGGTGGAACCCATAAAAAAAATGTTTGAAAAAAGAAAATTTTTGAAAGTTATTCTCTTAAGAGAATGTGAGAGTAAAAAAATATGTTTACAAAGAAGATTTTTGTAAAATATATTTTTATAGGTAATTTTTTTTTAATTTTTATTGAATTTTTCAGAGGCCAATCATTAGATAGAAAACATAATGCAAATGATTAGATAGAAAACATAATTGAATTTCCTAGACACTCGAACCTTGTCAGTGTCTCGATGCCCACCACCTATTTATTCTTCTCTATTGTGTTGTCACCTTCTCAATCTCCCTTTTTTCTTTCGCACTGTCTTCAACTGCCACCTCAACCCAAAATCTTCTATCACCGTTTTGTGTTCTCGCCTAAAAAATCCATCCATCTCAAGTCGACGTAGGTGATCAAGCACCAACCAAAGGCATTTAGGCTCAATCCCAGTTAGGGGTGGGCATTTTGTCCGCTGATACTGGAATTCCGGTACTGGTTTTGCCCACTACCTACCATCGAGAACCAGAGTTGGAGGCGGTAGGGTATATGGGCACATAGGCGAAATTGTAACCAGTATCAGTAATTATGCTGAAACAGTGTGGAGTTTCGGTACAGTTTTTTTTTTTAGGCTTAATTGCACAGTAGGTCCCTGTGATATCACCTTTTAACAAAATGGTCACTAGGGTATGAGTTTGTACTGGCTAGTCCTTAGGGTAATCATCATGTAACAAAAAGGTCCTCTCATTAGATTTTCATCGACCCACTTAACGGCCAAAGCTGAAGTGAATTTTTTTTCCACGTATGTACTAATGAAAGAGATTGTGTGTACGTATGATCCACCATGGAAGCCTAGTCATCTGAGTGCGCCATGTCAGCACATTTGCAAACAAAAAAATTGATTACGTGGCTCTGGTCCCACATCTCTCCTAATACTCCACATTTTTCCTCATTCACGTCTCTGTTTTTTCGTGAAAAGAAGAAACCCACAACAAAAAGACAACAGAAAACCTAGGACTCTATTTCATCAATCTATCACATTTCAAGTTTAAAGACACGAAATTTCTGCATGATAGGTTCGAATCAATAGAAAGGTGCAACTTTGTCAGTAATCGGAGGTACCTGCGAGATTTCTTGGTTCTGTCGCGCATAGAAACTTTTAACATATCTCTCTGTTTGTTTGTATCTTTTCTTTATATGTGTTCCTTTCTACTTTTTATTGAGTTTTGTTGTCTTCTTGTTGTAGGGTTCCTTGATTAAGTTGGTTGGTTGTGTACGTTTGTGCCTTTGTTTATTAGCTTTATTCATATAGCCTCTATTCAATATTTGCTGCACGTGATAGCTGTCTGCTTTAGTGGAACATATCACACGGCCATGACTCGTTTAACTGCTCTATGATGTACTCTTTGCTGTGCCCATGAAAATGTAATAGTTATTCCTTACATAGTTGGTATTTTGGAACCCTTTAGACTAATTTCTCCATGTTAAACTCAAGGAACGAATAAAGGGTGAAGGAAAAATAAGATGTCAACATGACAACGGAGATTCATTATGCTTTGCAGATCAAATACCATGAAAGTAAATCCTGTGAGATTTTAATCAGCATTACCATTGCGTTTCATCGACTTTTACTTGACATCTTGATGTAAAGTGTGTATTTCCAGAAACATTTTTTAATTATTTGGGAAATGAGAGCTCCAAAGCATCTTGATGTAATTAGGAAATGGAAAACATTTTTTCATTGTTTGAAAAATATAATTGTTTGGGTGTATTTCCATAACTTTTTTTTTTCATTTGTTTTTCATTTTCATTTTTTCAGCACCTTTACCAGTGGTCCTAATAGTTATTGCATTTTTTTTTACTTTATTCGTACATGACAGTAAATGTAGTCATAATATTTACTGTAAGTTCATTTTTTCATTTGGCAAGTATGGTTCACATTTACGTATATCACAGTAGGTCATTGGACTTGGTGACAGAGGAGTACATGGGAGGCGATGTCAGATACCTTGGAGGCAACATTGATCCTGACTACTTTTTGGCATTGGTGATTAGTAATTTTGTTGTCAAGCATCTGGGATTGCCTAATGTGAAGAGCATCTATTGCAAGTTTGAAGATGAGCCATGGCGGAATGGGCTCATTATGCTGAAGGACAACTCTGATTCCATCAATTTAATATCCCAAATTCATTCAGAAAATCGTTAGACAATGTCTATGTAGAGCATTCGAATGAGAATGGTGAGGCTATGGGTATTGATGGAGATTTGGGTGCTAGTAGTAGGCTTAGAGATAATGATGATGTTGGGCTTGGGGGTAATGAGGATGGTAGGGATATGGGTGCTGATGTTGCGCTTGGAGGTAATGAGGATGGTGAGGCTATAGGTATTGAGGGAGACTTGGGAGGTATGGGGCTTGGTGGTGGTGGAACTAGTGAGGATGGATCTTCATATGAAGATAGTGGACATGAGGAAGATTAGAACCTTAGTGAAGTTGAGCTCACAGATGGGCATGTGCCAAAATTATGGCCAATGAAAGTTGGCGAGAATGTGGAGAAGCTCACTAGGGGCAATGCAATGGATGGTTTGGTGCGGATCCTTGCATCAGTAGGGACATAGTGGATGAACCCAAAGATGGAGGGTCAACTGAAGATGTTTAGTCCATGGATGGCGTAAGTGGTCAGAGGGGGAGGAGGAAGAGCAGTATGGGCATCATTATAAGGAACTTCATAACAAAGACATTGAAACGAAGAGGAACATTAGATTTAAGAAACTGTTGAGGTTTAGGGACCTAGCTCAGTTTAAACGAGCTCTAAAGTAATTCTCTACTCACGATGAGTTCGAGTTTACTTATGATAAAAATGATAAGAAGCGAGTTACTATGATTTGTAAGGCTCCACAATGTGGTTGGCGGATCCATGTGACTGAGACAAATGAGAAGGGGTCAATGGCAATCAAGACGTACCGTGGAACACATAATTGTGGTACACATTACAAGAATAAACATGTGAACCTGAGACGGATTTTACAACAGTACATGGAGCTACTGAGAGATACTCCGACTCTATCAACATTTTGCTCTAATAGAACAAATAAAGAGAAACTGGATGGTCGGAATATCTGACACATATGCTTTGGCTTTGGAAAGCATCAAGATCAATACAAGTCAATACAAGGATATATGTTCGGACCCTCACCATACAGACCCAAAGTTGGGCCAAGAATCCTCAAAGAGAAAGAATAAAACAAGATTGAGAAAGAATAAAAATTTTTCCAACACGAAACATGCGTCTCGAAACTTGTTGCCGAGTGTAGACCCGTTATATCCGAGTGTGGAGACCCGTTATATCATGGATGCACTTGAAAAACCCATTTGGGGGTTAATTTTTTTGTGCGATCAAAAAAGATGCAAACGACGATATGTTTCCCACTGCTATGTTATTTGCAAGAATGAGTGTAAAGCTTCATCGACATAGTTTTTGAGATGCTTCTACGACGATGGCATGGCATGTCGATAGAGTTTATGTTCAGATCGCAAAAGGTAAAAATATTCATCAATTGTGAAATTTTTAGTTCTCCTTTCACTTTCATTATCTAATGTCAACACTTGTATATCATTTTGTAAGGGTTACTTGATGCAGTAGAACTCTTAGTGCCTCACAACGAGCATCAGTATTGTTTGAAGCACTTGCACGCAAACGTGAAAAGCAATGAATGGAAGGGACAAGCATTAAAGGATGCTTTGTTCGCATGTGCAAAGTCCACTATTGAAGATAGGTTCAAGCTGCATATGGTAGAGATTTGAGGGCTGAGTGAGGCTTGTCATACCTATCTTGAAAAGATTGGCTCAGGTTTATGGTCAAGGCATGCATTTACAACTCATACCAAGAGTGATGTGATCGTGAACAACATTGCAGAGACCTTCAACTCATGGGTCTTGGAGGCAAGGGACAAGCCCATACTAACCATGCTTGAGATTATATGAAAAATGTTGATGAACCGGTTTTGTGCCAAGCGAGATGGAATCAAGATTGCGAAATTTGAAATTTGCCCAAGAATTCAAACAAAGCTTGAGCGTGCTAAGAGCTATGGAAGACATTTCATATGTCGGTGGGGTAATGGGGTTGAGTTTGAGGTTGACTATCATATGGAGCGGAGGGTGGTGAACATACGTGACAGGAGCTGTAGTTGCGGGAGGTGGCAATTAAGTGGGATACCATGCCTACATGTAGTTTCATCCATCCATTTCACAAGGCACAGACCCCGAGCAATACGGTGACGACTACTATCACATTGATGCTTATAAACGAGCATATGCGATTGAAATTGGCACTATGCCCGGCCTAAATGCGTGGCCAAGAGTTACGAAATGCCTTATATTGCCTCTACAAATCAGGCGGAGGCCTGGAAGACCAAGGAAAGCTCAAAGACGTGCTGATGATGAGCCACCGCCACCTGGACACGTCGTCTCGTCGATGGTACATCACCTTATACAATACATGCGGGACAAGAGATCATAATGCTCGTAAATGTCATTTTCCTTTGAGGGTGAACTGACGCATATATCCCAAGGAACCAAGTAAGAAGAAGTTTGTAGAGAGGGAACAAGTATACTTAAACGTACATACATGTTTTGCTATGTTTAATTATTCTGCTTTGTTTTGTTTCCTAAACTAACAGTCTAGTTTTGTTTCTAGCTAAGTGGAGCTAAAACAGTGGCTGAAGGAGGTGGAAGTGCCAATACTCGTACTCAAAATATTCCCAGGCAGGTAAAATATTAAAGTTTACTTTGGCATCTTTCGCATTGGCAGTAAGTTTCATACTTTTAATTGTTACAATCAAATGATACTGAGACGTTAAGGGAAGGTGAAAG
This sequence comes from Morella rubra, assembly GCA_003952965.2. NCBI lineage: Eukaryota > Viridiplantae > Streptophyta > Magnoliopsida > Fagales > Myricaceae > Morella > Morella rubra. The sequence goes on from CM025854.1 coordinate 576,523, forward strand.
AAGAAAGACTCGTAATAGGAAGAGTCAACCACAGGTGAGTGTAGTTGAACTAATCTGATGATATTTATCTCATCGAGAAAAAATAAATTTAATTGTTGTATTATGTTGTAGAGAAATGATGCTAAGTCATCGAGAGAAAGTGGGTTAAGAAATGCTGCCCTAAGGGATACTCAAATCCAAGTAAGTTTTGTGATGGTAGTGAATTTGTTGTCGATAAATTATGAGTAGGGGTGGACTTGAATGTAGAAAAACTCATGTATCTTTAATATGGTATTGCAGGAAAATCAGGGGAACTAGCCAACATCTCAACCCATATGTGGCGTTCAATCTCAGAATTCAGCACCTAGACATCGCCCTATCACGCAGAACCGTGTAAAGGAAGATTTTGGGTGCTATTTTTTGGTAGTTGTTGGGTCTATGTGAATGTAAGCTGTTGGGATGCAAAGTTTTTTTGTGGTTGTTGGGTTCTATGTAAATCTGAATTTTGAAGTTGTTGGTGGATGGTTGAAGAGGAGCTGACTTTTGAAGTTGTTGGGTGGCTGTTTTTTGAAGATACTTATGGGTTGAATTGAAGAAACTATTTTTTGTCGGTAGTTAGTAGTTTAGGTTGCTAAGGGATGTAAATTATGACTCAAAACAATATGGATATATGAACAATGTATTGGCAGTGATGTTGGCATTTATAGATTTGTGGTTGTATTTTGTGCTTGTCGAATTGATATTGGCAAGAATTCTGGTTGTATTTTGTGCTTGTGGAATTAAGACTATGTATTGGCAGGAAAAATTATGATTTTGTAGCTTTTGTCATTTATAGATTCTACTTATAGATTGAGCTTGTATTTTGTACTTGTAGAATGGATGTTGGCAGAGGTATTTGTGCTTCTATTTTGGCATATGTAGTTTTTAAGGTAGTGAAGCACAAAGACATGAGTTGAAACGGGCCAAGTGAAAGTGCACCATAAAATACCTCTCCAAGAAGCACAAATATATTACCGTTACAGGGCAATTTTTTTATTACTGAAAGTGCACCATAATTCCTATAAGTAGTTTCAATCCAACAACAAATCTATTCTAATACATGAGCTGAAAGCCAACACAGAAGAAAGTCTAATACATAGTAAATGATTAGTCTAATACATAGTCATAGGTAATACATAATCAAAGCTATTCTAATACATAGTCATGATTAGCCTAATACATAGTTTCAATCATAGCTACTTTAATATAAACTCAAGGCTAGTCTAATACAAATTCAAAGCAACAATCTCTCCCCCCTCCATCGTAACGTATTAAAAGTAAATAAATAGAACGACGACAACAACAAGCATTATCCACGATGTAAAATTTCACATTCGAGCTTTGTCCTCCATCGTCTTAATCTTCTTGACCAAAGGAAGCAAAAGTTCTTGAGCGCGAGGACACATCAGGGGGTCAAACCACTAGAAGTAACCACATGATGAATCTTAAGGCCCAATGGCGAATCTAGAATTGAAGTCTTAGGGGGGCAGAGTCATAAACGGGAATATTCACTTTGTTTAGGAAATATTTTGAAAAAAAAAATTACAACATAAACATCCAAAATCTCAAAAATTCAATACTACCTTACACATTTTCACACAAACTCCAATACTTTTAAAAAATATACCATTAAATCAATATGCACGTTCATCAACCAACAATTATATAAAAAAATTAAAGTTGTCATACGCTAAGTCGCAGAAGAGACTTGGTGGGTTAAATGATTTCTTCATGTTAACTTTTTCAAAGGTGAGGCAAAATCAATAGGTTTTTTTCTTTAAAAAAAAGTGAAATTGAAAGAAATAAATAACAAAATAGAAACAAAAACTGTATTTAGGTCATAAAATAAATTGCATATCTTGGTGAAATTTTAATTCCATTAGCATTTTGTTGTTATTTTAAAAGATACTTTAATTCATTTGTTATTTGTTGTCATTTTAAAGGGTATAATTTTTAAAGCATTAAATTTGTCTCATTCATTTTGAGGGATAAATGGTATTTAAATGTAAAAAAGGGATAGTATTTTTGACATTGCAAAAGAGATTTTTTCAAAATATTTGGAAGGGGAAAATGATATTTGAAGGTGTAAAATTGGGATAGGATAATATTTTTTTTTACCTTAAAAATGTTTAAAAGAAAAAAAATTTTAAATTTGTTTTTTTTTTTTTTGGCCGGGGAAGGGGGGGGCTGCCCCCCCATAAATTTGCCCTTGTTTCTACGGTATATGGTAAACAAAAAGAACCAAAATCAAACAAAGCTAATTAGGAAAGCAAAGCAAACCTCAACACAAACTTCAATCCTACATGCCTCTCTGCATAGTAGACTTGTACAATCCCTTCAAACAAGTTAAATCAGGACACCCAAAACATAATTTAACAGTAACAATACTATGTCACGGTCGATGCCTATAGAATTGGTGAATTCCCATATTGGTTTCATCAAATGCATTATGCTTATTTAGAATCCATTCAGATGAATCTCTAAATTTTATTTTGAATACATTATGCTTTGGATCAGCCAACTAGTCAGAGATCTGATATACTAACTGAAGATACTGCTATCAAGTTTAACCCAAAGGTGATACCATGAATGACTGCCAAGGTAAAACTAGATCTTAGTCTATTTTTAATTCAAAAGTTAAAAAATTTTGCACAACTAATTCTAGAAAAGTAGCTCAAGCAAACAAAAGAGAAAATTTCTTTGCTTTCTCAAACTTAGTGCCAAACTTTGGATTTAAAATAGTAAAGCTTCATGTCAAACTAAGACCAATGCTTTGCAAACTAGACAAACCAAATTTTTTTGACATGAAAATGGGTAGAGGAAAAGCTGGAAAAGGGTGCAGCAGTTAAAATCTACATGCATTCTGCAACGTGCATTATATAGAAAGCGCACTATGAAAGCATCCGAACAAAGCCTCAACAAATTAATACCTCTAGCTTAATGGAATTTGAACAGAACTTTGGTATTTTAAATCTCTGAATGTAAGACCATCATCTTCAACAGATTTATAAATGAAAACGAACTCATCAAGCATGTAGAAAATTAAATGAAAAAATGTTATCCATAATCCAAAAATTAAAATTTATGTTCTCACCGATCCATGGGTGTACATTAGATAGCCAAAAAAATGACGACTTGGATTTCCTTCCATCATTGATGTTCTCAGACGTGCCCGGAGGTTGCATTCAGAAACTGGAGGCTTCAAAAGTTCATTCAACTTTCCCGCACATGGCCGAAAAGCTCCTCCTCCATGCTAGTGGAATGATGAGTATGATACCAAAAACATAGATTGCCAATGAGGTGAGGTTGTCGGTGAAAGAGCTGAAGATTGGGTAAGGTTTTTCACGAGCTCAAGACTAGAAATTTTTTAGGTTTGACAGAGGTTAGATTTGGTGGGAGCAAGGGTTTTCTGATGGGCTTCGACGAGAGAGCGTGGAGTTAAATTCAGGTGGGGATTTATTGCATAGTTTCAATGGGAATGGATGCAAAATGAATTGGAGAGGATGACAGATCTTGGATGCCTTCAACGCAGAGTGATTTAACGCAGGTTTTTTATGCCAATTACTGTCTACATGGAGCATATGTGGATGAGTGCAGCTAATGGGTTTCCAGCGTGGTGTTGAGGTGAATGGGGTCATACACGTGTTGTTCGTTTATTGGCAAAAAAATCCACGTCAGCTTTGACTATTAAGTGGGTCGACGGAAATTTAACAAGTGGACCTTTTTGTTACATTATGATTATCCTATGGACTAGCCAGTATAAACTCATACCCTAGAGACCATTTTGTTAAAATGTGATACACAGGGACCTACTGTGCAATTAAGCTTTTTTATTAACCAAAACACACAGTTTTGGACTAGACCAAAACTATGAGTTGCGTCTTTAACCCCTCTCCCCCCCCCCCCTCAACTCTCATTCTCTCTTCTCTAATATCTCACCTCTCTCGACTCTTTGTGCCATTGCCTCCTCTACTCACCTCTTCATCTCCGACAAGCCTCTCTCTCACTGAGTTACTCAACTCTCGCCTCTCTCTCTTTGACCTTTGTCTCTCAGTTTGCACTCTCTCTTCTCTCTCAACTCTCTCTGATCTCCACGGCCCACAACAACACAGCTCTCTCGATCTTTCACGCTCGCCGTCGACCCGTCGCCAAAGGCCAACGCCGCCTTTCTCTCTCTCTCTCTCTCTCTCTCTCTCTCTCTCTCTCTCTCTTCTGCTGATCTCTCTCTTTCTCTCTATCTCTCACAAATTTCATTATTATTTGTTGTTGTTCATTACATTACTTGTTAATTCGCAAATTTTTCTTGATTAGTGCAAGTGGTGTGTACTATGTGTCGTGTGGTGACAGTGGGTTTACTGCTCTGTGTGTGTGTGTGGTTAGTGGTGAATCTGGTGACAGTTTGTGAATCACATACTTGAGGTAAATTGTAATTAGTTACTTGATTTACTTCTGATAGTTCATTACTTAATTATTTCAGTTTGAGATGTTTACTATTTAGTTAATTTAAGTATAGGTTGTGAAACTGAGTTGGAAATGGAGGATGGACTGATATTTGGTGGATTTGGATTTTGGAGGAGTGTTGGAAAATGGAAATGGAGGATGGGCTTATATTTGGATTTTGGAAATTTGGAGTGTGTGAATCTGTTTATTGTGTTTGGATTTGAATTTTAACATTTTAGAGTGTTGTGAATGTGAATTTGTTTATTGAATTTGGATTTGTGTATTAGTGTTTAATGTTTGATTATATAGCCAACATTTTCTTTCATTCAATTCAACTATCGAAGTTGGATAATTCAACTATCCAAGTATTATTTGTAGATTTGATTTCTATGATTATCTATAAATTTTTTATTTTAAATTTTGTATCATTTTTCTTTCATTAATGTATCTGATTTATTAATTTATTGATCAGCCATTATTACATAATTGTAATATAACTATTGAATAACTGGCCAAACTGCAAAGCCAATGAATTTGCGTCATGGGCTATAATTCAGGTGTAATCACTAAAAAAATATTCAAAATTTTGGGCCCAAATCTGGCCAAGTAGCCCAGATAATCCATACTGAAATTTCGGCTCCGTTACCGGGATTCTAGTAGCAGGATTGCCAGAATTCAAGCAGTTGTCGGATCGAAGCGGTTGCCAAAATAGGAATCCGGTACTACCGTTACCCAACCCTAATCCCGATTGGTATCCACTAGACAAGGATTGGTATTGGTCAAACAAAATACAAAACTAACCTCATCAGTTCGGTTATAGGATGAACTTCTCCCATAACCGAAGGGGATCCCTACTAGAGAAAAAGCTCTCCTTTCTCTCTTCCAACTCTCTTTTTCTTCAAATTTTTTATCTTTCATTAAATTTTCTTCCTCTTCAACACATGTTTGGATGTTCATGAAATTTTTTTCCAAAATATTTCATAGCTATTTCATCTCAAATTCAAACATCTTTTTACAAGATCCAATAACTTCTTTCCAAATTCTAATAAAAGCTACACTATCCTTCATTAGAAAAATTTCAATACAATTTTTTTGTTTTGCTCATCCAAACATTGGCATCAAACTTCTTCAAGAAAAGATCTCAATTTCTATTTTTTTTTTCCTTTTTTCTTTTCTTCCTCTCCCCTCCTCTTTGTTTTTCTTCTTATTTTTCTCTGTTTTCGTCTTCTTCTTCCAATTCTTTAATTTGTTTTCCTCCTTTCTTCTCCATCATCTATTTATCTTTCTTTCTTTTCTCTCTTCTTTTTCTTCCTCCTTATCTATCTTCTTATTCTATTTTTCTTTAGTCTTTCTGTCTCTCATCTTTAGTCTTTCTCAAACAATAGCGATTTGCCAATAACCACTAGTGCCTAGAGAAAGAGAGAGATGGGAGTGAAAGAGGAAGAGAAGGATGGAAATACAGAGGCCCATGCAAGGGAAAAACGAAAGGGCCAGTGGAATTCGCGTAGATTATTTAAGGATTAATTACAATTTTCTTCCACGAACTAACATCCAATTCTCAAAAATCCTCATGAACTATGACTTGTTACAACTCACCATCCTAATCTATGTATACTATGGCAATTCCATTCAGGACCCAAATTTTCCATTATCTCTGACATTTTCCATCCCACTTGAGCAACATGTGACCCTCATCTTGTGCGCATATACCATACTACCCTCAACAAAAAAAAATTGAGTTTTCTTACAAAATTATGGCAACAAGACTAGAGCTTGCCTCGCATTCTTAACAGAGACAAAAGGGTTCCTTCACTTGGGATGTTTGTTTTTTTGTTGGCTTTCAGTGACCTGCAAAGGCAGAAAGGGAAGACTTACATTCTCTCGTGAATGCTCAGAAGTTTCATAGCCCTCAAATTCCCGCTTGTTATTTGAATACTACAACCTATATATCTGTTCTTGCAGTCGGTTTTGGGGCTTGTTAGGCAATAGGCATCCCTATGTCTGCAAGAGTAGTGTGCATGTTTAGTAGAGTTTAAGCCCAAGAATCATATTTTCTTGTAACTCCAAAACATCTATGGACTGTTGGTGTGAGTTTTTGGATTTTACGGAGTTAGAGAAACCAAGAAAGTATTGTCTGAGATGTACCAGAACCATTTATGATTAAATGGTGGTCGTTTGGAAGCTTTTGGAGAGGGTTTTGAGCTGGTAGGACATTTGGGGTTCAATTTTCTTCTTCTGCTGTTTCTTAGTTTTAGACCTCGTTTCGTGATGGGTTTGAGTTTCTTTGGCTCCATTTTGGTTCTCACAATGTTCTTCAAGCTTTTGGCTTCTCAACAACACAACATGAATAGGTTCTTTGTCTCTAAGTTTTTTTAAAAAACCTCTTCTCAAATCTACAATTTGTCTACTCTTGTTTGCTCTTGACAAGGGATTTTCTATGAGAAAAAGGATGTTGCTTTAGAAGCTTTTGTTTCGAACCTGACTAGTTCGATTTCTACCATTCAAACACACATTTAGAGAACCAGCGTTTTCTTTTCTTCCCACTCAATAGGGTCATAATGGTATATTCACATAGAATGGGAGTCACATGTTGCTCACGTAGGATGGAAAACATGCGAGATAATGGGAAATATGGGTCCCAAACGGAATTGCTACAGTACACGTAGATTAGGGTGGTAAGAAGTTGTAACGAGTCACAAGTGTATGAAGGAATTTTTTTTGAAGAATTTTGAGTAGTGGCTAGTCTTAGTTGGGCGAAATGTAATCTGACCAATATTAGATAACAAACAATATATCATAAACAATATTGTCCGGAAAAAGTCGGGGATCTCAAGCTTTACAGAATAACAACAGAAAACAAGATTACAAGAAATTGAAATAAAATTACAACATCAGAGAAAGATTTGGATAATATTTGAAGAACAGTAGTAGATTAGGGAAGGAGATCAGAAAGATGTTTGATCAGAAATCTTGGGAGAGGAGAGAGGAGAGGAGTTTTGGTAAGATAGAGGGTAGCATTCTACTCAAATCTTTGAATGGTAAGCATGTGGGTATCTTACAATAGAGAAGTGGTCGAGGAGAAAAGATATAGTATACCTAGAGGGAATCTTAAATCTTGGTTCAAGTTAATTGATCAAATTCTTAAACCCTTTCTTCTGAACAATAATAAAAGGCAACCCATCCAAAATTATCATCATTGCGATCAAATGCCTAATATACTTCTCACAAAACTTACAGGTCACATCCATCACTCCACATCACTCTCAGTGGCTTTTGAAGCATCATGATTTTAACAACATTTGGCCCAAATCCAACTGACCAACCTTCCTCTTATAAAACAAGCATGCATGATTATGTTGCCACAACCCCGAAGTTCCATTTTTTTTTGTGATGACATGGAAATAACTTACCACAATAGTTGCACTTAGCTTGAGCCATTAGTGGATTGCCTCCGGTGCTTGTGGAATCCTGGTGAAGTGCTCCCACACTAGCGACTCCTTAGAATTCTTTCTCTTTTTAGATTGAGGATGTAGGGGTGGTAGCCCACGTGGGTCATTTAGTTGCTACACCCATTGAGTCAGTAGATGGTGACGTAAAACGGGTAGGTCCAGACGGAGATGGCTCAACTTCGATGGTGGGTGAAGGACCACTAGCACTAGCACTACCCACATCAGTACCAAAACTGGGAGTTGCACAACTTCCACTCAATGTAGTGTCCATCTAAATTTTGAAAAGGGAATTAGTGAGACAAGAAAAATAAATAATCATAATCTGAATACATGAACCAATTATGAATTAAGTTATCAACCATTAACAAATTCTGTTTTAGCAAATCAATACAAGTTATCAACCATTAATAATCATACAGGTTCAAGTTAAGTACAACTAAATAATTAAACAATAACAAATTCTGTTTCAAAGACACAAAAATATAAAAAAGTTATAATACGCAACATAAATGGACAAAATCAGCCTAATCAAATATCACATTACAAGACTTATAACAGAATGCACTTATTAGCCCCAATTCACCCGAAACCATAAGTACTATTGCGGCTCATCTCTCTCTTTATACCCCAAAAATCACAAATTTTAACGAAACCTAATTCAAGGTCAAATACAAGCCTATGTGCAACAATTACTTATAGATTTCCGATATTTGTGAGAGCAATAAAGTTCAATTTAATTGCACAAACAAGCCTAATTGCACACAATTTCCCAAACCAAAGATTTAAAGACATAATTTTAGCCTCTATAAATTTGATCAACCTACAACATTTGTAATCATGTATCCCAACACTACGAACTATACTATAATGATAGCATCCCCACAAAATTGAATCAATTGATATCAAAAGATCACTCACACAAAATGGTAAACATTAAAATGCTTCCACTGCAAGGGAAGAGAAGTGATGGGAGAACTTATAAGGGGTTGCACCAAATCAATTGGGAGAGAAATGTGATCTCTGGATTAGAACACAGGGCAAAATCACGAATCACAACGGGAGAGAAAAAAGAGGAGATTCAATAAATGGAAGAAATAGATACATCAGATGAGAGTGAGAATAGAGAACAAAACTGGTAACAAAGGGAGAGAGAGAGACAAGCTAGAGGGAGAGAGGCGCAGCTGATTTTAGGCCTCAACTGTGACGGTGCAGGCTGAGAGACGACTAAGTCATGACAACTAGCCTTAGTTCGCGATATGAGTAAGGGCGTAGCCTAACAGCTAATCAAGTTACGAGACTCCTAGATATTGAGGGTGGGGCGGCCTAGGGAAAAGTAAGGGTTGGGGCGTTGAATGGAGTATGGGAGAAGGGGCACAATGAGGGATAATATGGTTCATTAGTTGACGCCCAATGATATGATAAAAGGGATTGTTTAAGGGATAGACTCTTCCAAAGACTTGATTCATCTCTTGGAGTTGCAGCTTATTTTTTTTTCATTCATGTTGATTTAGCAACAATCAGATACTTATTTCCTTCGATTAAATGGAAAGATGACGTATTTGGATTTTTAAAGTAAAAAATAAAATAAAATAAATTGGTGGTGGTAGTGTCCCCGCTAGTGATAGCGGGGACACTACCTAAATCTCGAGATTTCTCGGGAATGGTAACCACCACCGGTACAGCTGAGAGGTGTTGGCCGCCCAGCGATGGAGGTGGCGGTTAAACCACCCACCGCTAGTGAAATGCCAAGTCCTAAATTTTGCTACACATGTCATTTTCTGATTGAGTATGACTTGTAAAGTCGTTAGGTGACTGGATATTTTACTAAGTGGACAGATTGACTAAATGGATAAACAAAAGTAAACTAGGGACGAAATTGATCAAAACGGAAACCCGGGGACTATTTTTTAAAAATGTATAAAATTCAAGGATAAAAAAGGTCATTGACCCTAAAATTTATATCTTGTTGTATAATGTCTATTGGAGGTATATATTGCGAACAAGTAACCACTACATAGAAAAGAAGACTTTGGGTGTAAACAAAATTTGTCACCCAAAGTACAAATTCATCACCTAATGATTTTGGTGACAAAACATGAAGTTGTCACTCGATTATGGGTTCAGTAAAAAGGCGTCAGCTTCAAAGTTTTGTTATCGCACGACTTTTGACTGTTTTGGTTTCTGGCTCGAAACTGTTCGGCACACAAATGATATAATGTATGATAGTCACAAAAAAAAGAATCAGAAAGGATTAATCTCCAAGTATACGGTTAATTTTCCAACATTTACGCCATGGAAAACGGCAGATTGGTATAAGTTTTTTTTCTCATAGCGACCCAAAATGTAAAATCGTTCAATGCGCAGGGTACAATTCAGCCGTTCGCATGAGTTGTGCAAACGTAATCTAAATATGTTCGGCTTGTCTACAGTTAAATGTAGAAACGGTTCTTCTCTACGAGGTGATTGAAAGTAACTTATTTCATGGTCTTCGTAACACAATCTAACAAAAATTAGTGGCAATACACTTTTCCTTCAGACGCCCTCTCTGCTTATTATAGGACGTCCGCCAAAATTGTTTTCATTAATGAACGAAATTCTTATTTGTCAATCCCTCCAAATTCGTCATTGAATTTCATGAGCATTAAATGTTGAAGATGCTTGTTCTGTTTGAACAGTTCGAAAAAGGTTGGATAGTTTCTAGCGTGCTGGCACTGTGGTAGATAAAAGATTTGGATTTGCAAGCCACCGCGAAAAAGCCCATATCTCTTGGACAGAATTTAATTATGACGTGATGTGTGCGGACAAATTCGAGAACTTTTTGAGACGTACAGCAGCCAACTAATTTGTTAAATCAATAAGATTAACCATAACCGTTAACGGTCGTTTGGACTTCCACTCATACTGTTTGAACGGTTTTCTTGTTATGTCAAATAATTTTAATTAAAATTTTAAAAATATTTTAAAAATAATACAAATAAAAAGATATTCAATACTCATAATAATAATAAAAATATCTATAAATATACAAATCGTTATTAAAAGTAAATACAACAGGTAATCGATAAGTGCTAAGAAAGTAGTAAAAATATATAAATCTAACCAAATTTTCGTTTAAGTGAATCGAACCCGAGGAGATTGCAACTTTGTGTCATGGAATCTTGCTTTCAAAACGATTCAGCTGCTACAGAACTTAGCATCTGCTTAGCTCGCGTCATTACGATCATAGCACTTCTATAAGATTCTTCCGAATGTTGTTTCTAACAGTAACTTAGGTGTCTCATCGCTGCTTCTCCTGACCATCATCTTCCGGTGCTCTTCGTCCTTTTTTCGTTGCTTCGCTAAAATATGCCACCATCGATCTGCATGCTTCGCTCTCGTTTACTCCTTCCCGTTGCTAATAACAGAAAATCCCCTCATCATCTGTAGATCGCTTCTAATCACTTTTTAAATCTTAGCAAGATTTAATTGATCCGCTCTACTTCTCATATGGCTGACTGTACCGTCTTTGATAAGAAGCGCTTCATATTCCAACTGTCTAGCCCTTATCTCTTCAATCTGTAATCTGGCATCCTCCAACTTCCGGGACAAATCAACAGACGATACTTCGGATTAACTTTAATAGAAGATTGATCCACGACTGTACTGAAGCGGCCTAAACCTCGCATCAGTAATTCCGTTCGTCCTAACACCCAGGTTTAAGTCAGCGAAGAATCTCCAACTTCCGCGTGTAAATGGGACTTTCCTTGTGTCTTTGAATCGTTGGAGGCTAGATTTCAATTTAATGTAAATCAAGTAACGCTTTCATTTTTTTCCACGTAAAAAAAAATTAACGAAAATAAATGGCATTACAAAAACTAGCACATAGTGAATAACATTAAACGCCACAACGAATGCAACTCATTAAATCTATCATAGGTTACAACTTACAAAATTTTTTTGTGCATCTTCTGATGTCCACATGCAATCCTTATTAGTATGCGTCTTTTTATAAAACAACGCAGCACTAATCTCATCAGATTCCTGATTTTTCTGGTAAACTCAAAAAGGAAATATAAAATGTGGGAAATATTAATTAATTTATTCTAGATTCATTTTTAATTTAAAAGTAATAAAAATACTTCAATGTTAACCAAAATATTTAAATTAATATTATACTTATCTAACAACGCTGTTGTGCGTTGGAAAGACCTCGCTCCTGATGTGTGTACAATCTTCAGCTTAGCTCTGTTCTCTTTGTTGATTGCACTCCTCCTTTACATTGTACATTTACAGTTGTTACACCTAGCCATAATCAGTACAAATTTTATTCTAACGTAATTCATACTTGATTAATTATAATCAAGATTCAGTAACTGGAATAAAGAAAATGTTTAACACTGAAATCTCCACTTTCACTTCGCGAATAATCACAAACAGCGAAATCCATTCTTCCTTGTTTCAGTCTCGGGATACATGTTTTAACGCCTCTTCTTTTGTTGAATTGGCAAAGAACATAGCATACAGAGATTGTAATTTTGTTAAAAACATTCTACTTCATGACAGTCAGCATTCCCCTGATAACGTTTGTGTTCTTATTTACGTAGATTGTCACACATGTGGGAATTAGAAATCCCAATAGGAATTTTAAGACTTCATGTCTTTCGTCCAATACCTAAGGTTCCGAAGCAAAAGATCATCTTTTATTCCACATTTATATTTTAACACAGTTAAAGAAATACTGTCTAAAATCATAAGTTTTAACACGAATTAACACCACTAGAGAAATTATAAAACCTATATTAACTGATTAATAAAACTAATAACTTCTATTCATAAAACACTTACTACACAGATGTCTAAATCCAATTAGCCATGGGACTTCATTTATAGTACACTTCACTTCCCACTTACTTACGCTCAAATACAAATGAGGCACAACTGTATCGTATATGAATACACGAGCGCGACCAATATGACTCACACGAGAGCGCATTTATGAGGTATCCTTGCCATAACTAGAACCAAGCTTAATGTCGTATTTCACAGCTTATCTTCAAATAAAAATCTTTGAACAAATTGTAGGAGGAAAATTAGTCGATGAAGATTGAATTACGGTATAAAGTGGGAGATAAGGATAAAGAATTATATTCACTCCAGTGCGGAGATTGAGATAAATTCGACGAACTCCATCGTGGTAACTCATTAGAGAAATGTCTTAAGACGACGAGGAAGACAATTGAACGGTGTCACAGTTGTCAGTACTACGGTAGTTTGTGGAAACACTTCGAACATGCTCCTGTATCTCGCGAAACGTCGGGGTCAATCATACAATCGTCCGTTTTACAAAGAACATATAACAGAAATTAAAGTATAAAATTCATTTAACGACAGGTCAAACATCTAAAAGCTAAATTAGTACTTATCACCGCATAATTTCGATTGACGGGAAAGATACTTACACGCACAACTACCTGCCTCTGAGCAACTGCCTTACTGGGTGGACAATCTGCGCAATTTATTCGTCAGCCAAAATTCTGCTGGGACGGCTAGGATTCGTAATTTGACTTCTATCGCCTAAGTGAAAGGACGCGAAAAACTAGACATTTAGTTAAAAGTATTTTCTTTTTCCTGGTATCAACTCACACATACACACACTCCCCCAAAAGAATCATGGTTAATATCCTCGCATGAACGGGTTCTTTTTGACCCGAAGTTACCTTGCTTGCTTTCCACTCTCTCTCCACTACAACAAACGCCAAATGAACGTCGTCCTGCTATAACATAAATTAAATCAAAATACTCTTAAAGCGTTATGATTGAACATTTTATCATTCTAACGTAATATTTAGTGCAATGACACAGTGATGTTAACTACGCTTTGACATGACAATAATGAGCGAAACGATTATGAAGGATTTATTTGACACGAGAGTAAATTTGACTGGCATCGCAATGAAAGTTACTTTAGTCCCTCTTCGTTAACGGTAAGGAGTTACGTCCTATAATTTATGGTTACTGAGAATTTGTTTTCTTACTGTTCCATACGATATCATAACATTTACTATTCAAATTTTACTTTTACCCGCAATGAACGAATAATAGGCCACTGCTATATGTAAATTTATAATGAAGTGTTATTTCCCTTCTATAATTTCACGTTTATAGTTTTGATGATGATTAAAACGAGAATTCTGTTACAGAGTAATTCTCTTAATTTTATATTGAGTTTTCACATGGTTCTGGGGTTAATTGTTCCAAAACGGTAATTCACTTTGGTTATTAGAAAGACATACTTCAAACACTTAAAAAAAAAAAAAAAAAGGGCCTATTTAATAAGTGAGTATAAGGTTGAACTTTTATAAGATGGACATTATATATCGTGTGTCATTCTCAGTCAACGAGATCATGTCAAAAGGAACTAATGTCCAGTTTTAAAAAAAGTCATATTTTGACTTCGATTGCTACAATAAAGGATGTTTGTTCTAGTCAACGGTATTTCGATATTTTTCAAAAACTGAACAGGGACATGGTCAAATCGTGGGCTGAAAAAGGATTTAAGTGCAACAAATAGCGGTCCTGTTCTATTATACTCTGAAGGGCATATTCACATATCATTGGGCCTATCCACCTGACAAAATTCACTAGTAGAACATATCATACATGTTTCTCTTTTTAAGAGTGGTATTATTCTTTTTGAAATTTAATTTACTTCCGGAGTCGTTACTGGCAGGCTCTTAACTTGAGGACTAGTGGCATATTTTCGATAGGTGATTTCTCTATAAAAATACTTGTGATTGTTCAATGTAGAATTGTTGAAAGGCTAACACGAAGGAGAGAGTTTGCACAGTGTTTGGTACCTGTTTAATTTCCAGGTGTATAATAAACTCGTATATCACTAAACTATACATAAACACCGCGATCTCTGCCATATTATTTTTTTTTCAAAGAGAACTTTAATGTTTTGCAGCTAATCATTTGGGAAGTTACCAAAACAGTCACATTTTAGTGAATTAAAAAAGTTACACATCTGATAACTCCATATTCTACAGACCATAATTTTTGATCTGCAAAATCTCAATCTTTGTACATAAGTGATTCATCATCATTATCTAAGGGCCCATGACAATCAGGAACGAAAATAATAAGCAATGATATCCCCATTCGTCGCACTCACTTAGATTCTGTGGCGTAGAACAACTACTATTTACACCTATCATATTTTCTGAGCAATGTATAAACGAAAACCTGTTCACCCAAAACTCATTTCTTTTGGGGGACAGAGAAGTTTTATGCCTAGCAAAGTGATATTCCGTTTTTGCTTTGTGTATAGATCTAACTTTCCAGAGCAGGGAATTGGGGTCTTTCATGGGGCCATATAATCTATAAGGGTACCGATTCGGCAGGGGAGGATTCCACAGAGTAAGAAAGTGGCAACACACAGATCTGCGATACCTGATCCGGCGTACAGCAGATGGTGCATAACAAACAACACGTGGATTGCATTGGCAAAAGCTCATGGCGAGCATATGCACAAGAAACTGAGCAGTTACTCTGGACGCTGAAGCTTCAAGATCTCTTCAACATCCAAAGCTAGCCTCTCGCGCAATTGCATATGATGATCAAAGAATTCCACAAAAAAATCCTTCAGTAGCTTAGCTCTCCGAAATTCTTCAGTTCCCAAATAGACAAGCTTTAACCCATTGCTATTTTCTGCGCTCCCACTTCTGAATTTTGCAAATTGTAATGCTAAATCAACAAATAATTATTCTTCCCCCCCCCCCCCCCCCCGGCTGCTGCAGAAAAAAGTAGCGAGCAAAGTATGCTGCATAAAGAAGTGCAGGGATTGATCTTTTATAGCTACGTACTGTCAAATGTTAGCTTCTTTTTTTTTTTTTTTTAGGGGGAGGGGGGGGGGACTGAAGACCTCATTATGAAGAGAGGCCTTGCAGGGAAAGCAAGGGAAAAAATTAAAGTTCTGTGGATGAACCAACAAAAGGTTGTAATTACATGTGCCAACTGAGCATTCGTGCAGGTAAAAGGATGAAATTACAAGAAGCGACTGGTCTGTACACACTATCACACAATTAATTCCAATGCCCCGCATCCCACCCTCTACTGCTTGA
The DNA here is from genome assembly GCA_003952965.2 of Morella rubra. NCBI lineage: Eukaryota > Viridiplantae > Streptophyta > Magnoliopsida > Fagales > Myricaceae > Morella > Morella rubra. Next base: position 592,532 of record CM025854.1, read on the forward strand.
GAGTGCAGCAACATCTTTCCCTTCTAAAATACCAAGGATATGCTCTATCACATAGCAATAATAAATTTACCCATTGGACCATAGCTAAAGATTGAAGTGTAAGACTTGCCTGAGATAAAAGCATCTGGATTCCAGTTGGTACTCCTAGTGTATCATGTCCAGATATTTTCTTGATAATTACCCATGGCCTGTAGATAATGAATTAAGAAATGAATGCCAGCACTCTAATGCTCCAATTCAAAAACAAAAAGCAACCATAACAAATAGAAAAGGGCAACGGATGAAACAATGTATAATTTGACTACCGTAGGGTTATCAATGAATGAGCAAAAGCATCACATATGTTGATTAGATACAAACCAAGGTTCATGGAAAACGAAATACATGAATGAAATAAAAGGGATATCGACTCATTAGATTAATTTTATATTGAGCCCACCCTTGAAGCTACAGAGCGACAACAACAATATGTATGACATTTGCATACCTTCCTATTGACGACAAGATAATGTGGTTGGGATTATCCAGAAAAGCACTCAGCTCTTGAAATTTTATTTTACAATCCAGCATAAGGGCTCCCTGGTTGGACAACTCTGAAGTCAAACTCGGGAAAACATATACCAGAGGTGATATGGAGGTTTCTCTGTGTATGAACTCTGCAACTTTGGAGGGAGATAAGCCTTTATCCAGATTCTCGAGCATTATCACGTACTGGTTTTGTACGCCGCCAAAATCCATATCTTCTGGGGTCGCCCTTTCTAGATGATTGACAATCCTTTCTTCTTCAGCGAACACGCATAGATCAAAGAGAACAGGAAAACAAAAATGGGGAACTGCTATTTTATTTTTTTTTTTATAAGTAAAGCTTTATTGAAAAACCAAAAAAGGTACAGTACAAAGAGCTATACTGAAACCTAAGCCAAACAAGCTACAAAACTAATGAAATCAAAAACATCAACAAAAGGATAGCCCAACACAGCATTGGCCCAAAAAAAAGAGAACACAACAGCTTGCCCCTTAACCCTCTAAAGACAAAAAATGTTTTCGAAACATCTATCATTCCTCTCCCTCCAAATACCCACAGATGCACAAAGGATCATATCCACACCCTCAAAGAGGGTTGTTGAACTTCCTCTTCCAGCAGAACAACACCTCATCACCCTAGAAGGCATAACCCAACAAAAATTCGTAATGCTAAACACATGAGACCATAATTCCCTAGCGACTTCACAATGTAGAAAGAGATGATCCACAGATTCCCCACTGCACCTGCAAAGGAAGCAACAATCTAATAAATAAAGACCTCTTCTCCTCAGATTATCGATGGTCAAGATCCTCCCATGGGCAGCCTCCAACACGAAGAAGGAAACTCTCATAAGGACAAGGGACCTCCAAATCTGCTTCCATGGGAAAGACACCTAAGGGCTGCAAGATAGAGTCCCATATCGACTTCACCGAGAATAAGCCATTCTTGGTGCCCGTCACATCCTATCATCAGCCCCACTCCTCAAGGCCTTAGAATAAAGAAGAGAAAAGAAGGTTGACAAAGCCTCCACTTCCCAGTCATTTGCTGCCCTCACAAACTTAACATCCCAAGCACCCAAACCAGAATTCCCCACCCAATGATCAGCCACCATAGCGCCCCTATCTCTAGCAATGGCATAGAAGGACGGGAATACAAACCTCAAGGGTCTCTCCCCACACCAATGGTCACTTTAAAAACGAACACTATTACTACGACCCACCTCGAATTGAATGTTCTGACTGAAAAGTGTCCCACCCTTTGCTAATAAACCTCCAAAGACTACAACCATATATTGCTCTCCTCTAAAGGGTCCTCCACCCACCCACCTCACTCCCAAACTTCTCCACAACAACATTCCTCCACAAAATGGGGAACCGCTATTAAAAACACTAAACGTCCTGTATGATCACAGGTTGCTCGAAAATCCCTTTGCAACTTCCTAGATGTTCATACTTTGTTCTGTAGCCTTTAAATTACCATATAGTTCATATAATCAAGGCTATAGGTCATTGTGTCATTCACGAAGGATCAACCCCTCGGATTTTATAGTTCTTGGCCTCTATTCACACTTACACATCATAAGCAATGACAAACCAATGCATTTGGTAAAAGGCAACAACAACAAAGAGATGTTCATCTTGTCTAGTTTGCTTCAAAGGGCTCATTGAGTATTCTAGAAAGAGCTGGAGTCAAACTCTTTTTCTAAGTGTTACTAGGACATAAAGACGGCCAAAGATACAAGTGATAAAGTAAGAAGCCTATGATTTAAAGGAGGATATTGCTCCAGAAGAAGCTGAATAACAGGAAAAGAAAGCTCCAGTGGACTAAGCGGCACTTTATTCAGGGACTTCCTGAGTTGACTTTTAGTTGAATCTCCACAGAGAACAAGGACAAACCTTCACTTGACCATTTGTTACTCAAGACTGCTTGGCATATCTTGTTTCCTATGCTAATTATGTGTGCTGTCAATATTAAAAGATAATGCAAGCAGCTGACTATGCAGCAGAATTCTATGTTGTCTCATTTATCAGGTTAACAAAGACTGGTTTCTTCTTTGACAAAAAATAAAAAACTTCATACTGAAAGTAACCTGTCTGCTTGAGACATTGAAGAAACCTCTTCTTGTGCTGCATATTTGGGCTACCATTGCCTTTAGAAATCAAAGCGGGACTCCCATTAACTAGGAATCTCTCCCTGGCTAGTTTTAGGAATGATGCCACCTTGGGATCTATTTGTCCACTTGGCTGGATTTGGCAGATTTGTCCAATAGTTGTAGCAGTCAAGTTTCCAGCTTTTGGACCATGTAGCCAGTAAAGGATAAAAGTGCATAAGCACTCTTCCTCTTCTCCCTGTTTCCGAGCATGTTCATGGTACTCCACCTACCAAAACAAGCCCCATCAGGCCACTCGGGAAGTGAAAACCCTAAAATAATATTATTGGAGCAGGCTGCTCTACTGCTAAGAGAGGAGTAGGACAACCTTAACAGGTTCAGGAAACTGACTACCCAGAAATGAGATACTGTAACCCCCAGTGATAAACAAAAAGTGAACTACTATGGTGCTAGTCAATAAAAAACTCCCAAGCAAACTCTTCTCAAAGGAGCGGTTAGAAGCACATATAACCAAGACAACCACCAACTCAATGTTTAACTCTGAATTATGGTTATTTCACCAGTCCAAAGAAGAGAGCATTAAGGGAGAGAGCAACTGCAAGCGAAGAAAGCAGTACATTGAATTCTATGGTCAAAGAACGACTACATGATGAGATGTAGACATGCAAATTGAAAATCATATTGATCAAAAGGCAATCCAACCCAGCCTTTTACAATGCACTTACTGTTTCAGATTATCTGAGACTGTTACCATAAAACCACTCAGCACATTACAAGATTCTCGCAAGTGAACAGAAATTTAAGTACCACCCACAACAAACTATCAAATTCATTCGCTATAAGCCTATAAGGAAACAGAAATCTTATATATATATATATATATATGAAGTCCACTACCAACTGGAACAAAAAGACAAAAAACCAACGTCGTTACTTTGACCGTACGCATGGGCTTCGGTATTGGTTCTCAGACAGACACCTAACGAAACGGAGATTTGCTTTCCTTCACAAAAACTTGTAACGCTGATAATCAATCCAAACTAAAAGAAAACAATGCAAACAGAAACTAACCTATATCTAGAGCCCTATTTTATGAATCATACAAGAATTAATATGAGCCTCCTCGTATTCACAAGAAGATCATACTTTAAAAACTGAAAAAAGACAGAGGCCTCAGAGAGAGTGAAATATTTCAGTCAATGTTTCAGCAAAACAGAGAGAGGCGCTAGAAGCAAACGAAAGCACGTACTCTGAGAAAATGTACACTCCTTATCCACCTATGGCTAAGAATGACTGCATGCACCCATTTGTGGATTGCAGTATTAATAATAGTTTAATACGATGTATGAAACCAGAGAACAACGGGTAATTATTAACTTATTCTGATGCCTACTCAATCTAACAACCTTTCCCCAGAAAAAATGGTAGTAAAAAACACAAATGAACTCAGTTTAAAGAATCGTTTAGGAGAGACTGAGAGAAAGAGAGAGACACTGACCCCATCAACCAGGGCATCATAGAAGCGGAGGTCGTCGTTTTCGAATGTAGAGGAAGCGCAGACGACGTCCCCTTCGAGCACTTTGGAGCACTCGGAGTCCTGGGCCTGAACCGAGGCGGGTCTGAACCGGTCCTCGAAGAGCTCGATCTCGCTCAAGCTCTTGAAATCACCGGCTTTGAGAATTTGGTCGTGCTTTTCGGAGAAATCGCAGTACTTCAGCCTCAAAACGTCTCCATCCAACTCCACTGTCGCGCTATACCACGCGTCGTCACCTTCCGCCCGGAAGTCGATCTGCTCCGGCGACATGACTAAGAGAACGACAGAGTCGCAAACAAGCAGAGAGAGAGACAGAATGAGAGATAAGAGTTGCAGAATCTTTTCCCCGAGAGTTCGGAGTACGAAAATTTCCAGCAAAAACAACCCACTTCAAACTTTTTAACTTACGCGTACTTTCTCACAAATCTCAGTAAATCTACTCCAAAACTTTTAACTTACGTATACTTTTTCCACAAATCTCAATGAATATCTGAAGAGTCCTAAAATTTCGAGAATATGCAAACGAACACCCCTATTTCTGTTCCGTCCTTCCATCTGCCTTCTGTCGTTCCCTTGCCTTCGGTCTAGCTGAGGAGGCAGGAGGATCGTGGAGACAGTGTCAGATTTGTCCACGTAGCTTAATGCGGTGGACTCTCGTTCCAGTAATTTTACTTTTCCTGGGAACTCTCATATTCGGTACAGTAGTGGATTGAGGCCCAGAAGATGACGATGATGGGAACAATGGACATTATGCTACAAGGGAAAAATGTGAACATTCCTTCCTGGCTGTATGCATGTTTTTACCTTGAAGAAGCTAACCAAGAAAACAAACATCTCTATTCTAATACTCATCATTGATTTCCCTTTCTTTGTGGTCCTTGATCTCTTTGGTAGAAGTTGCTGACTTCATGGTAATGCACCATAAAAACCAGACTGCAATTGTGGAAACGCCCCCTGGGACCAAGTTTAGTTCCCTTCAAAATGCTTTAAACGAATAAAAAAAAGAAGAGAGAACAACAGCATTCTAGCCATTTTTTGCCGTAAGAGAATTGCTTCTCGGTTTTCCACTAAAGAGAGAGCTTCAAGGAAAATTGCTAGGATACATACAGTAAAGACGCATTAACATATGAAGCTTCACTTTACAATTTTCCCGTAACTCTTGCATGCTTTCTTTATATCCGCACTTAGTTTTAGTAATACGAACATTTCACTAGCATTTTTGAGAAAATACAACTACTGAAACCACTACACTTTTTGAGGAGCCGGAACAGAAGAAACATGCAGGACCACATGGTGCAAATGAACCCGCAACTTTGACCATTTCAATCGGAGCCCACTTCCAGTTGGAGGAGGAAGGGTGTTAAGAACATTCTAAATTCTGACTCATAATGAAATATCTTGGCCAAAAAGTCCACTTATTCCCTTCCCAGGGTCACTCTGTTTCACAATTGATTCTCCAACCAAGACCTGTAGACAAACAATACCGTGTTTCAGCTAATATACATGTAATAGTCGCACCAGTAAGGCAAACAAAGTCAAACATGCATGGACAAAGAAAGCATACTGCTCTAACACCAGCTTCTTTTACAAAAGCGATATCATCCGGAGTAAATAACCCAGATTCCCCAACGACCTGAATAATCCCAATTCCAAAACAAAAAACAAAACCGTCAAACAACAGAAAGATTCCAAGTAAACAAATACAAAAAGCAAAACCCATCTCAGTTCACATGAATGGTAAATGCAACACTTACAATTATGTCTTTTTCGCGGATCCTTTGACCACGCTCTCCTTCAAGAAGTTTTTTTGTATTACTTATATCAACCTCAAATGTCTCTGCAGAAAGGCAAAAGCTAAATAGTTATGCACGTAGGTTTCAATAAATTACCCCATATTTACCTATATTCTCAAGATTCTCATGGAACCATGCAATTAACCAAACCTATAGTACATAAAACCCACTAGTGATTGCAGCTTGAATCTGAATCCCATGCTAATTCCCAAATACAGAAGTTGAGCTCCAGTGCGTGAACAGCCATACTAGGCAGTCACGCCAAAAGCAGTTAATAATTGAAATATAATTGATGCATATTTGGGTGTTGCATTTGAAGAGCAGGAAACTGGGTGATGTGCTTTCTATTTAAAGAAGGAACAGGTAAGAAACCATATAATGGAAACTGATCAAGCTAAAAGTTCAAGTGTGTGGCTTTAAAGGAACATTCCTCCAATTTGAGAAGCTAAAATTGGTGCAATTTCAAAATACTAGTCCTAGATTGACTTTCATTAAAGAAGAAGTATTTCAGATTGTCATATCCGGCGTATGGAAGGAAGAATTTTATAGATATGTCACCACAAATACTATTACAAAGTCTGACAATCAAAATGAAAACAGTGTTTAAGCCGATTTGCATAAGTTGGAATTTACCAAGATTGCGGTTGTTGATTCCAACGAGCTCGATCCCATCTATTCCAAGGACACGATCCAATTCTCTCTCATTATGCACCTAAGGATAAACAACAGTAGCATATTCACCAATCCAATCTGTGAGTAAATAATTTACCTTTCTCATCTTTAACAAATTGATAAACGTCTAATACAACAAAGACAAAAATAAGATAGGAAAACTAGAGAACATTCGAATTCATAAACTTTTGCATCCAAGACAACGAAAAGGAGAATAACAATGATAACTGACAGCAAGAGAAATTGAATTGAAAACAAAATCTTCGTTACAGTATGACATTTCAACCAACATTCAAGTATACGTGAAATCACAGTCGGGTGAAAACTCGTCTGGCATAGGTGTGGACTTCCAAATCAAGTATTAGTCATAGAAGAGCAACCTAGTAATAGAGAGAAGCAGTTGCATTACATCCCTTTTATATGCTATGTTAAAGAGAAAAAAACTGCCAGGTATACAAACCCAGACATTTAAGTGAGATGATTAAGATAACTCAAGTATCTAACCCTTTTTACATAAATATATTTTACCACTTGAAAGGAGAATACTACCTCAAAATCTTCAATTCCAATAAATTTTGGGTAGAAATAACAAGAAGAAAAAAGCATCATCCATACCTCAACAAGTACTGCCATACCGAGTATCTTGCAGATCTTACTCATGTATTTGATGTCAAGATCTGGCAAAACAGCAGCAATTAAAAGAATGGCATCTGCGCCTTTAACTCGGGCATTGTAGATCTGCCACGCGTCGACGATAAATTCTTTGCACAACAGAGGGCACTGGATAATTTGCTATTATTAGATGCATAACTCATACCAATCACGAAATAACAGCTTCTACCACACATTATAAATTAAGCTACTACACAATTCAAGGAGCAGACCTTTACTCCAGCATTCCTTATCAACTCCAGATTTTCAAAGCTTCCCTAAATAGGAAACATAATGCAAGTATTAAGGTTTTCCTCCAAACAGGCAAAAAGCCCACTTCGAGCACCTGAACTTAATCAAGAATAAATTAGATACAGCAACTTTCTATTGAAAGAAGAAGTGTGTACCTTAAAATACTTTTCATCTGTCAAAACACTGAGACATGCCGCTCCACCTCGCTCATAAGCTTGAGCAATCTCAACCTATCATGAGAAAGTTTCAGAACAATAACACACAATGTGACAATGTCGCGAAAGATATAAATCAATACAAACTGAAATGCCAGGTGCACTGGTACAGTTCACTAAGGCCTTCCCAGGACAGTGGAAGAACTATGGGAGTAAGCAATGTTGCTTGGACATATGAAGAATATAGCCATCTCCGCAGTAGATATTCAGAGAAGGCTCACATTTCTAAGAATCTTCTGGAACAGACATTATTTTACATTTATGCAAATAGGACTTATCTACGCCAAAACTGCTGTCCCAAAACAGCACTTTTTGAAGAACTAAGATAAGGTATGGAAATTCCTAAACCTAGTAGCTTTTTTGTACTTGTTCATCATTTGTACCAACCTACAAGGCTTAATCATTGTAAATAGTCTTGCAGTAGCAATCAAAGAGTAGAGGGGTGAGACTCGACACTAATAAAAGCAACCAATTGTATTAATTAAGGACTTCCAAGACTGGAGAAATCCTAATTAAATAACTGTAGGCTTCAACTGTACCTGTATCAGTTCAAATTACTTGAGTGCACCCAGGTGCTGAGGAGTATGATAAGAATATGTATGAACAAGAAAACTGGGACTTCTATTCTTATAAAGGATGGGGACTCAGGGATACCTAATGTAGTACTAGACCTATTATCATCTGGAAGTTGATCTGGGGCAAGTGTCCATACCTATTGTGACATAGACACAAGGCACTCAACCGACACTTTATAGTCTTTGCAATTTGCACAGGAAAAACTAAAGGATGAGCACTCACAGGATCAAAGTCCTCTCTTAGAACTCCTCTGCTTGGAGAAGCCTTTTTCACCTCGGCAATCAATCCAGGAAGGCCAGTTCGTAGATTCGCTGCCCTAAGTGCTCCAATAAAATCTCTTGTTGTGTCAAATGCATGGTTTTTCTTTTCCTTTTCCTGTTTTGCAGAATTTCCTGTAATGCTACTAGCTATTATTTATCAGTTGAGAGAGAGAAGGCCCCTCTCAGCACTGATGAAGAACCTTGATAATGTTCCTCCCACAAGAGATTTTATTGGAGCACTTAGGGCAGCGAATCTACGAACTGGCCTTCCTGGATTGATTGCCGAGGTGAAAAAGGCTTCTCCAAGCAGAGGAGTTCTAAGAGAGGACTTTGATCCTGTGAGTGCTCATCCTTTAGTTTTTCCTGTGCAAATTGCAAAGACTATAAAGTGTCGGTTGAGTGCCTTGTGTCTATGTCACAATAGGTATGGACACTTGCCCCAGATCAACTTCCAGATGATAATAGGTCTAGTACTACATTAGGTATCCCTGAGTCCCCATCCTTTATAAGAATAGAAGTCCCAGTTTTCTTGTTCATACATATTCTTATCATACTCCTCAGCACCTGGGTGCACTCAAGTAATTTGAACTGATACAGGTACAGTTGAAGCCTACAGTTATTTAATTAGGATTTCTCCAGTCTTGGAAGTCCTTAATTAATACAATTGGTTGCTTTTATTAGTGTCGAGTCTCACCCCTCTACTCTTTGATTGCTACTGCAAGACTATTTACAATGATTAAGCCTTGTAGGTTGGTACAAATGATGAACAAGTACAAAAAAGCTACTAGGTTTAGGAATTTCCATACCTTATCTTAGTTCTTCAAAAAGTGCTGTTTTGGGACAGCAGTTTTGGCGTAGATAAGTCCTATTTGCATAAATGTAAAATAATGTCTGTTCCAGAAGATTCTTAGAAATGTGAGCCTTCTCTGAATATCTACTGCGGAGATGGCTATATTCTTCATATGTCCAAGCAACATTGCTTACTCCCATAGTTCTTCCACTGTCCTGGGAAGGCCTTAGTGAACTGTACCAGTGCACCTGGCATTTCAGTTTGTATTGATTTATATCTTTCGCGACATTGTCACATTGTGTGTTATTGTTCTGAAACTTTCTCATGATAGGTTGAGATTGCTCAAGCTTATGAGCGAGGTGGAGCGGCATGTCTCAGTGTTTTGACAGATGAAAAGTATTTTAAGGTACACACTTCTTCTTTCAATAGAAAGTTGCTGTATCTAATTTATTCTTGATTAAGTTCAGGTGCTCGAAGTGGGCTTTTTGCCTGTTTGGAGGAAAACCTTAATACTTGCATTATGTTTCCTATTTAGGGAAGCTTTGAAAATCTGGAGTTGATAAGGAATGCTGGAGTAAAGGTCTGCTCCTTGAATTGTGTAGTAGCTTAATTTATAATGTGTGGTAGAAGCTGTTATTTCGTGATTGGTATGAGTTATGCATCTAATAATAGCAAATTATCCAGTGCCCTCTGTTGTGCAAAGAATTTATCGTCGACGCGTGGCAGATCTACAATGCCCGAGTTAAAGGCGCAGATGCCATTCTTTTAATTGCTGCTGTTTTGCCAGATCTTGACATCAAATACATGAGTAAGATCTGCAAGATACTCGGTATGGCAGTACTTGTTGAGGTATGGATGATGCTTTTTTCTTCTTCGTTATTTCTACCCAAAATTTATTGGAATTGAAGATTTTGAGGTAGTATTCTCCTTTCAAGTGGTAAAATATATTTATGTAAAAAGGGTTAGATACTTGAGTTATCTTAATCATCTCACTTAAATGTCTGGGTTTGTATACCTGGCAGTTTTTTTCTCTTTAACATAGCATATAAAAGGGATGTAATGCAACTGCTTCTCTCTATTACTAGGTTGCTCTTCTATGACTAATACTTGATTTGGAAGTCCACACCTATGCCAGACGAGTTTTCACCCGACTGTGATTTCACGTATACTTGAATGTTGGTTGAAATGTCATACTGTAACGAAGATTTTGTTTTCAATTCAATTTCTCTTGCTGTCAGTTATCATTGTTATTCTCCTTTTCGTTGTCTTGGATGCAAAAGTTTATGAATTCGAATGTTCTCTAGTTTTCCTATCTTATTTTTGTCTTTGTTGTATTAGACGTTTATCAATTTGTTAAAGATGAGAAAGGTAAATTATTTACTCACAGATTGGATTGGTGAATATGCTACTGTTGTTTATCCTTAGGTGCATAATGAGAGAGAATTGGATCGTGTCCTTGGAATAGATGGGATCGAGCTCGTTGGAATCAACAACCGCAATCTTGGTAAATTCCAACTTATGCAAATCGGCTTAAACACTGTTTTCATTTTGATTGTCAGACTTTGTAATAGTATTTGTGGTGACATATCTATAAAATTCTTCCTTCCATACGCCGGATATGACAATCTGAAATACTTCTTCTTTAATGAAAGTCAATCTAGGACTAGTATTTTGAAATTGCACCAATTTTAGCTTCTCAAATTGGAGGAATGTTCCTTTAAAGCCACACACTTGAACTTTTAGCTTGATCAGTTTCCATTATATGGTTTCTTACCTGTTCCTTCTTTAAATAGAAAGCACATCACCCAGTTTCCTGCTCTTCAAATGCAACACCCAAATATGCATCAATTATATTTCAATTATTAACTGCTTTTGGCGTGACTGCCTAGTATGGCTGTTCACGCACTGGAGCTCAACTTCTGTATTTGGGAATTAGCATGGGATTCAGATTCAAGCTGCAATCACTAGTGGGTTTTATGTACTATAGGTTTGGTTAATTGCATGGTTCCATGAGAATCTTGAGAATATAGGTAAATATGGGGTAATTTATTGAAACCTACGTGCATAACTATTTAGCTTTTGCCTTTCTGCAGAGACATTTGAGGTTGATATAAGTAATACAAAAAAACTTCTTGAAGGAGAGCGTGGTCAAAGGATCCGCGAAAAAGACATAATTGTAAGTGTTGCATTTACCATTCATGTGAACTGAGATGGGTTTTGCTTTTTGTATTTGTTTACTTGGAATCTTTCTGTTGTTTGACGGTTTTGTTTTTTGTTTTGGAATTGGGATTATTCAGGTCGTTGGGGAATCTGGGTTATTTACTCCGGATGATATCGCTTTTGTAAAAGAAGCTGGTGTTAGAGCAGTATGCTTTCTTTGTCCATGCATGTTTGACTTTGTTTGCCTTACTGGTGCGACTATTACATGTATATTAGCTGAAACACGGTATTGTTTGTCTACAGGTCTTGGTTGGAGAATCAATTGTGAAACAGAGTGACCCTGGGAAGGGAATAAGTGGACTTTTTGGCCAAGATATTTCATTATGAGTCAGAATTTAGAATGTTCTTAACACCCTTCCTCCTCCAACTGGAAGTGGGCTCCGATTGAAATGGTCAAAGTTGCGGGTTCATTTGCACCATGTGGTCCTGCATTTTTCTTCTGTTCCGGCTCCTCAAAAAGTGTAGTGGTTTCAGTAGTTGTATTTTCTCAAAAATGCTAGTGACATGTTCGTATTACTAAAACTAAGTGCGGATATAAAGAAAGCATGCAAGAGTTTCGGGAAAATTGTAAAGTGAAGCTTCATATGTTAATGCGTCTTTACTGTATGTATCCTAGCAATTTTCCTTGAAGCTCTCTCTTTAGTGGAAAACCGAGAAGCAATTCTCTTACGGCAAAAAATGGCTAGAATGCTGTTGTTCTCTCTTCTTTTTTTTATTCGTTTAAAGCATTTTGAAGGGAACTAAACTTGGTCCCAGGGGGCGTTTCCACAATTGCAGTCTGGTTTTTATGGTGCATTACCATGAAGTCAGCAACTTCTACCAAAAGAGATCAAGGACCACAAAGAAAGGGAAATCAATGATGAGTATTAGAATAGAGATGTTTGTTTTCTTGGTTAGCTTCTTCAAGGTAAAACATGCATACAGCCAGGAAGGAATGTTCACATTTTTCCCTTGTAGCATAATGTCCATTGTTCCCATCATCGTCATCTTCTGGGCCTCAATCCACTACTGTACCGAATACGAGAGTTCCAGGAAAATAAAATTACTGGAACGAGAGTCCACCGCATTAAGCTACGTGGACAAATCTGACACTGTCTCCCCACGATCCTCTGCCTCCTCAGCTAGACCGAAGGCAAGGGAACGACAGAAGGCAGATGGAAGGACGGAACAGAAATAGGGGTGTTCGTTTTGCATATTCTCGAAATTTTAGACTCTTCAGATATTCATTGAGATTTGTGGAAAAGTATACGTAAGTTAAAAGTTTGGAGTAGATTTACTGAGATTTGTGAGAAAGTACGCGTAAGTTAAAAAGTTTGAAGTGGGTTGTTTTTGCTGGAAATTTTCGTACTCCGAACTCTCGGGGAAAAGATTCTGCAACTCTTCTCTCATTCTGTCTCTCTCTCTGCTTGTTTGCGACGACTGTGTCGTTCTCTTAGTCATGTCGCCGAGCAGATCGACTTCGGGCGGAAGGCGGAAGGTGACGACGCGTGGTATAGCGCGACAGTGGAGTTGGATGGAGACGTTTTGAGGCTGAAGTACTGCGATTCTCCGAAAAGCACGACCAATTCTCAAAGCGGTGATTTCAAGAGCTTGAGCGAGATCGAGCTCTTCGAGGACCGGTTCAGACCCGCCTCGGTTCAGGCCCAGGACTCCGAGTGCTCCAAGTGCTCGAAGGGGACGTCGTCTGCGCTTCCTCTACATTCGAAAACGACGACCTCCGCTTCTATGATGCCTGGTTGATGGGGTCAGTGTCTCTCTCTTTCTCTCAGTCTCTCCTAAACGATTCTTTAAACTGAGTTCATTTGTGTTTTTTACTACCATTTTTTCTGGGGAAAGGTTGTTAGATTGAGTAGGCATCAGAATAAGTTAATACTACCCGTTGTTCTCTGGTTTCATACATCGTATTAACTATTATTAACTGCAATCCACAAATGGGTGCATGCAGTCATTCTTAGCCATAGGTGGATAAGGAGTGTACATTTTCTCAGAGTACGTACTTTCGTTTGCTTCTAGCGCCTCTCTCTTTTGCTGAAACATTGACTGAAATATTTCACTCTCTCTGAGGCCTCTGTCTTTTTTCAGTTTTTTAAGTATGATCTTCTTGTGAATACGAGGAGGCTCATATTAATTCTTTGTATGATCATAAAATAGGGCTCTAGATATAGGTTAGTTTCTGTTTGCATTGTTTTCTTTTAGTTTGGATTGATTATCAGCGTTACAAGTTTTTGTGAAGGAAAGCAAATCTCCGTTTCGTTAGGTGTCTGTCTGAGAACCAATACCGAAGCCCATGCGTACGGTCAAAGTAACGACGTTGGTTTTTTGTCTTTTTGTTCCAGTTGGTAGTGGACTTCATATATATATATATATATATAAGATTTCTGTTTCTTATATAGCTTATAGCGAATGAATTTGATAGTTTGTTGTGGGTGGTACTTAAATTTCTGTTCACTTGCGAGAATCTTGTAATGTGCTGAGTGTTTTTATGTAACAGTCTCAGATAATCTGAAACAGTAAGTGCATCATGTAAAAGGCTGGGTTGGATTGCCTTTTGATCAATATGATTTTCAATTTGCATGTCTACATCTCATGTGTAGTCGTTCTTTGACCATAGAATTCAATGTACTGCTTTCTTCGCTTGCAGTTGCTCTCTCCTTAATGCTCTCTTCTTTGGACTGGTGAATATAACCATAATTCAGAGTTAAACATTGAGTTGGTGGTTGTCTTGGTATATGTGCTTCTAACCGCTCCTTTGAGAAGAGTTTGCTGGGAGTTTTTTATTGACTAGCACCATAGTAGTTCACTTTTTGTTTATCACTGGGGGTTACAGTATCTCATTTCTGGGTAGTCAGTTTCCTGAAACCTGTTAAGGTTGTCCTACTCCTCTCTTAGCAGTAGAGCAGCCTGCTCCAATATATTATTTTAGGGTTTTCACTTCCCGAGTGGCCTGATGGGGCTTGTTTGGTAGGTGAGTACCATGAACATGCTCGGAAACAGGGAGAAGAGGAAGAGTGCTTATGCACTTTTTTTATCCTTTACTGGCTACATGGTCCAAAAGGAAAAAACTGACTGCTAAAAACTATTGGACAAATCTGCCAAATCCAGCCAAGTGGACAAATAGATCCCAAGGTGGCATCATCCTAAAACTAGGGAGGGAGATTTTCTAGTTAATGGGAGTCCCGCTTTGATTCTAAAGGCAATGGTAGCCAAATATGCAGCACACAGAAGAGGTTTCTTCAATGTCTCAAGCAGACAGGTTACTTTCAGTATGAAGTTTTTTATTTTTTGTCAAAGAAGAAACCAGTCTTTGTTAACCTGAAAATGAGACAACATAGAATTCTGCTGCATAGCTTGCATTATCTTTTAATATTGCTTGCATTATCTTTTACACACATTAGCATAGCATAGGAAACAAGATATGCCAGCAGTCTTGAGTAACAAATGGTCAAGTGAAGGTTTGTCCTTGTTCTCTGTGGAGATTCAACTAAAAGTCAACTCAGAAAGTCCCTGAATAAAGTGCCGCTTAGTCACTGGAGCTTTCTTTTTGTTATTCAGCTTCTTCTGGAGCAATATCCTCCTTTAAATCATAGGCTTCTTACTTTATCACTTGTATCTTTGGCCGTCTTTATGTCCTTAGTAACAGAAAAATGAGTTTGACTCCAGCTCTTTCTAGAATACTCAATGACCCTTTGAAGCAAACTAGACAAGATTCTCTTTGTTGTTGCCTTTTACCAAATGCATTGGTTTGTCATTGCTTATGATGTGTAAGTGTGAATAGAGGCCAAGAACTATAAAATCCGAGGGGTTGATCCTTCGTGAATGACACAATGACCTATAGCCTTGATTATATGAACTATATGGTAATTTAAAGGCTACAGAACAAGTATGAACATCTAGGAAGTTGCAAAGGGATTTTCGAGCAACCTGTGATCATACAGGACGTTTAGTGTTTTTAATAGCGGTTTCCCCATTTTGTGAGAGAATGTTGTTGTGGAGAAGTTTGGGAGTGAGGTGGGTGGGTGGAGGACCCTTTAGAGAGAGCAATATATGGTTGTAGTCTTTGGAGGTTTATTAGCAAAGGGTGGACACTTTTCAGTCAGAACATTCAATTCGAGGGGTGGGTCGTAGTAATAGTGTTCGTTTTTAAAGTGACCATTGGTGTGGGAGAGAGACCCTTGAGGTTTGTATTCCCGTCCTTCTATGCCATTGCTAGAGATAGGGGCGCTATGGTGGCTGATCATTGGGTGGGGAATTCTGGTTTGGGTGCTTGGGATGTTAGTTTTTGTGAGGGCAGCAAATGACTGGAAGTGGAGCTTTGTCAACCTTCTTTTCTCTTCTTTATTCTAAGGCCTTGAGGAGGGGGCTGATGATAGGATTGTGCTGGAGTGCACCAAAATGGCTTATTCTCGGTGAAATCGATGTATGGGACTCTATCTTGCAGCCCTTAGGTGTCTTTCTCATGGAAGCAGATTTGGAGGTCCCTTGTCCCTATGAGAGTTTCCTTCTTTGTGTTGGAGGCTGCCATGGGAGGATCTTGACCATCGATAATCTGAGGAGAAGAGGTCTTTATTTATCGATTGTTGCCTTTGCAGGTTCAGTGGGGAATCAGTGTGGATCATCTCTTTATCTATCATTGTGAAGTCGCTAGGAATTATTATGGTCTCATGTGTTTAGCATTTACGAATTTTTGTTGGGTTATGCCTTTAGGGTATGGGTGTTGTTAGGAAGTTGTTTTCTGCTGGAGGGTTTCAAGCATGATCCCTTTTGTGCTTTGAGGTGTGGTATATTCCTTTGTGAGGGAGGAGGGAGAGAATGATAGATGTTTCGAAGAACATTTTTTGTCTTTAGAGGGTTAAGGGGCAAGCTGATGTAGTTCTTTTTTTTTGGGCAATGCTGTGTTGGGCTATCCTTTTGTTGATGTTTTGATTTCATTAGTAGTTGTTATTAGGTTCAGTATAGCTCTTTGTACTGTTACCTTCTTAGTTTTTTTTCAATTAAAGCTTTTACTTATAAAAAATAAAAATAAAATAGCGTTTTCCCATTTTTGTTGTTTCTCCTGTTCTCTTTGATCTATGCGTGTTGCTGAAGAAGAAAGGATTGTCAATCATCTAGAAAGGCGACCCCAGAAGATATTTTGGCGTACAAAACCAGTACGTGATAATGCTCGAGAATCTGGATAAAGGCTTATCTCCCTCCAAAGTTGCAGAGTTCATACACAGAGAAGTCCATATCACCTCTGGTATATGTTTTCCCGAGTTTGACTTCCAGAGTTGTCCAACCGAGGGAGCCCTTATGCTGGATTGTAAAATAAAATTTCAAGAGCTGAGTGCTTTTCTGGATAATCCCAACCACATTATCTTGTCGTCAATAGGAAGGTATGCAAATGTCATACATATTGTTGTTGTCGCTCTGTAGCTTCAAGGGTGGGCTCAATATAAAATTAATCTAATGAGTCGATATCCCTTTTATTTCATTCATGTATTTCGTTTTCCATGAACCTTGGTTTGTATCTAATCAACATATGTGATGCTTTTGCTCATTCATTGATAACCCTACGGTAGTCAAATTATACATTGTTTCATCCGTTGCCCTTTTCTATTTGTTATGGTTGCTTTTTGTTTTTGAATTGGAGCATTAGAGTGCTGGCATTCATTTCTTAATTCATTATCTACAGGCCGTGGGTAATTATCAAGAAAATATCTGGACATGATACACTAGGAGTACCAACTGGAATCCAGATGCTTTTATCTCAGGCAAGTCTTACACTTCAATCTTTAGCTATGGTCCAATGGGTAAATTTATTATTGCTATGTGATAGAGCATATCCTTGGTATTTTAGAAGGGAAAGATGTTGCTGCACTCTCAAGCAGTAGAGGGTGGGATGCGGGGCATTGGAATTAATTGTGTGATAGTGTGTACAGACCAGTCGCTTCTTGTAATTTCATCCTTTTACCTGCACGAATGCTCAGTTGGCACATGTAATTACAACCTTTTGTTGGTTCATCCACAGAACTTTAATTTTTTCCCTTGTTCCCTGCAAGGCCTCTCTTCATAATGAGGTCTTCAGTCCCCCCCCCCTCCCCCTAAAAAAAAAAAAAAAAAAGAAGCTAACATTTGACAGTAGTACTGTATAATAGATCAATCCCTGCACTTCTTTATGCTTAGCATACTTTTGCTCGTAGCTTTTTTCTGCCCGGGGGGGGGGGGGAGAAGGGAACGAGCATTCATATATTTGTTGAAAGCATCAGAAGGAGTGGGAGCGCAGAAAATAGCAATGGGTTAAAGCTTGTCTTTTGGGAACTGAAGAATTTCGGAGAGCTAAGCTACTGAAGGATTTTTTTGTGGAATTCTTTGATCATCATATGCAATTGCGCGAGAGGCTAGCTTTGGATGTTGAAGAGATCTTGAAGCTTCAGCGTCCAGTGTAACTGCTCAGTTTCTTGTGCATATGCTCGCCATGAGCTTTTGCCAATGCAATCCACGTGTTGTTTGTTATGCACCATCTGCTGTACCTGTAGTTGCGTTTTTGAGGGAATCCTGCTCCAACGTACTTTTTTCAGAAACCATCTGCTGAAAAACATACAGAAAACATACTGAGCATCATTTCTACTGTTCCAAAGATGGTTTTTTGGGGTGTAGATTTTTGCGATGAAATGTAAAGTCAACAATCTGATTGTACAAAGTGTTCTTGTGGCATTTTGTGGTTCTGCTTTCAGTGCTAATATGTGGATCCTGACAGATGAATTTATAATCAAGCCTGTATATGGGAAGAAGGGACGAGGCTGTACTGTTTTACGTTACCAATGTGGAAAAATCATTCCATAATATATGCAAGTTTTGTACATTTGTTGATGTGAATGCTTACATATCCACTGCAACTCTTTCCTGCTACATCTTACCATACACCATATAAAAGAGAAACATTTGAAATCTGCAGTCGAGAGACCATAACATAACCAACAAACAATAATTAAGTGTGCATTGGAATCTTCATTCACTTTGAGCTATGAATTGTCCTAGTCTAATAGAACACTATTTGTTGCACTAAATCTTTGTACACCGAGTTTGGACATGTCTAGTTCAGTTGAAAAATTATTTGCACTAAATCTTTGTGCACAAATTAAATACAGTTAATACAGTCAGCATCTTGATAAAATTCGAACTCATACTCACTTATTAAATACAGGCTTTTTTTTTTTTTTTTTTAGTGATAAGTATGTCCTTTATAATAACGAGAGTGAATTACTAGGCTTTGGAAGTTACAACATGAAAAACCATTTTACTGGGTTCACTTTTACCAGATTCCATTCCGTTTATCCATATATAAAGGACATAATTTCCTAATCTAGATCTTTTTTTTTTTATTGGGTAAGTATTTAATATTCGTGAAATGTTCTATGCGAAGACAGAAACGACATAACTAGGAAGCGTAACTTAGTACAGGAGCTGACATTGAAGTAATAATCTCCACGTTGTACACGTCCATTGGTCAACGCCGTTGTTTCACCCAGTCACATACTTCCACGTAAGAGTAAACAAGAAACCGTAGGGTTTGGTTACCTAGTCCTGGAAGGCCTCCTCAAGTTGGCGTCTGTCTGTCAGAGCCAGATCCAAAGGCAACTGAAACGCAAAACCTGAAAACGGTGGATAGTCATTTTCTTGGGTTTTGGGAAAAAAAGAAAAAGATTGTAATTTTGCTTCTCCCGGGAGCTCCAGATTCCGTAGGGACAGCGATTTTGGGAGATGGAATTGTCGAGTGTGAGGCGTGCGGTGATAGCGGCAGTGATACTGGCGCTGTGTTTACTATTCGCAACCGAAGAAACGGAAGCGATTAGGTTGACCTTAGACAGAGAGGAGTGCTTCTCCCACGACGTACAGTACGAGGGGGACACTGTTCATGCCTCTTTCGTCGTCATTAAGACCGATTCTCAATGGCAGTATTCCGACGACGGCGTCGATCTCGTGGTATTTATTTTCTCATCCTCTTCACCCTTTATTCCCCTCCGCTTCCCCCCCACCCCACCCTTTTTTCTCCTACAATTGTTGTTCAAGCATTGGTTAGTTTGAACGGTAGCTGTGAATCACGACTACTGGTCTAAACGAAAAGAGATGAATATTGCCTTGGTATATAGTCCCAGTTGGTTTATCTGTAGGACATTGTTAGCTGGTACGTAATAAATGGGAAAATTAAGCTCTTGTTGAGCTTGAAAGTGAAGTTTGTTTTAGAGTGGAGTGCCTTCATGCTTATTTTGGGAATACTGGTTACGCAATATAGACAAATTGGTAAGATAGGAAATTTTGGGTGAGGACTTGTTGGAAAAAGAACATGATTTTAATCCTTTGTTTTTATCATGCTGTCTATGAGAAAGAAAGTTGGGGATGCTATGAGTATTCGATGCTCTCTAAAGAAGTCTGCTTTGCATTTTCTTGAGTGATGGGCTTTCTGATTTGAAAGCAGAAGGAGAATCTACTGCATTTCTTTTAATGGCCACTTAAAGTTGGGTGCCAGTGATACGTTATCTTGGCGAGATCTTTTAATCAAAAGTTGGTGGCAATCTGGGTGAGGCAGGTTTTCTTGATGGAACAACTTTTATGAATTCCATGTTGAGACCACCTGTTGACTTCTACTGCATGAGCACATTAGGAGAACATAGAGCAACAGCAGGTTCAATTAATGTGCTTGAAGATTTAAAAAGTTTCCCATCAAGAGAACTTTTCTCCTCTGTTGTGACACACTGTTCTCTGAGGTCGAGCGATTACTGTACTTGCATTTGTGCTTGTGCTGTCTTAGACCACTTCATGATATTTGCAGACATCTGGAGAACGATTGATGATATTGTTTATTATTGAATGTATCAGGTTATTTCATGAGAGCGTTGATGACACATACAACACATACTTTCTATTTAGGTGAAGCCCAGCAAAAGATTTATTTTCATGGCTCAAAAGACTAGAGATCATCCAGACTATGTAGCAACACACTTTTTGGATGGACAAAAAATTTACACTGTTTAATCACGTGCCAAATTCTTAATTAATGAACTTGAGATTTTCCACATCTTCATCTTGAACTTCTTCGTTCTTTTTCCGTTGTACTCCATCATTGAACCTATCATAATCTCATTTTGTGTTGTGATTACCAGGTGAAGGGACCTGCTGGTGAGCAGATTCAAGATTTTCGTGACAGGACAAGTGAGAAACTTGAGTTTGTGGCTCACAGGAAAGGGCTATATCAGTTCTGTTTCACCAACAAATCTCCCTACCATGAAACTATTGACTTCGATGTCCATGTTGGTCATTTCGCATACTTTGATCAGCATGCAAAAGATGGTGAGCAGCATCGGTTCTTTTTAGTTATTGAACCTCTCTTCCTTTTCATTTATTGTCAACTGTTAGATAAATTATTGGACGCTGAATGAACTTGGTTCAACCATGAGCTTCAACAGTTGCTGTGTTTGTTGTGCTGGTTTATATCGACAGTATGGCTATGTGTCGACTCTGCTCCTAAGAGGTCTGTGCTGAATAAGATATGCCGAAAGCTGGAGACAGCTTAACTGTATTACTTACATCCAGTTTTTGAAAGCATTTTGTATAGGATGGCTCTATGATGTGGCTCTGTTTCTCGAGCTAGGGGTAGCGTAGTTTATTTTGGAAGAACTTTAAAGTTTGCTATTTTCTGTTTTGTTTGACAAAATGAGATCGGCAGAATGTGTTATATTTGTATCATTTGCTCCATAATGTAAACTCGGATCTGAGCATAGCATCACAAATAATGTTGTTCATGGTGCTCTACAGGGACTTTATATTTATACTGATTTGTAGTTCTATATTATGACTTTTGTATGTAAAGCGTACTGCTATTATCTTTTTTCTCTTTGTTTATTGGCTTTTTTCCCCATCTCAGTTCTGCTGTTTGTGAAGCTGTAGTAATTTAATAGCAAGAGTATATTATGTGTGTAGTTTTGTAATACATCTCTTGAAACTTGGCAGATCATTTAAGTTGGCATGTTAATGATTGGTTAGGAATACGGCGAGAGTACAGATCATAATAAGGCGTATTGTACTGATCGGCAGGAATCTTCTATCTAGTGTTATTTGATCGTCTTCGTTTTGGCTTCAAGGATGAGGCCTTTTATCGGAGGTTGATTTGAACGCGAAGCTTTGGTGGTGATATAGAAGTAGTGTTAGGTGATTTAAGTGTTAGAGTTGTATTCTATTATTCCAAACGAAGGATGGAGTGATTATCTTTTTGTTGCTGATATTTTGTCATTTTCGGAAATCACCTTATTAAGCTTGTTTTGTAAGCGTAGTCTACACGTTTGTGGCTGAGATGATCTGATCTTTTCACAGCGTTTATCAAATGTTGTAGGAGATGCATGTAAAAATTGATGCTTAATATTGAGAGAATTTACGCCACTTGGTTGATTAAATAACGAGTTGGTACTTGATTCTATTTCCGTTGTTGGTATTTCTTTTTTTCGTTTTTTCTTCTTTTTGGGATTTAAATAGTATGATGTCTTCTTTTGCCAGTCTTAGGTAGGCGCTCAAGAAGTGTAATGGTCGGTTTGGTAATTAATAGATTAGGAAGTTTCAGAATGGGAATTCGACTATAAATATGATATTAGAGTAGGATTATCTGGAGACACAGTTCTCTTCCCATAATGAGCTCCACATCCTACGTAAACTTAGGCATCAATATTATTTCGCTCTTAATAAGCGTATATCTTGCGAATTTCGGTAATTAGAGGTGGTGCGTTGTGTAGATATTATGTTTCAGATATGGACTTTTGCTCTCTAATTCTTCATGGTCGTTTACTCGCTTGATATGGTTTGATTTTGTTCGCTGATTCTAATGAATAGTCACTCATCTTCTCTATCTAATACACTCTAAATAAGCTTTCAAATGGTTTGGCGTTCGCCTCGAGAATGCTACAGAAACCAAGCCAATTTGCTATTTCTCGTTAGTGTTCTAAGGCTAAGTGGTCTGTTTTCAGTGTCTATCTAGAACAGATAGTCTGCAAAAAGTAACTGTGGTTTGAGTCTTTGTGTTGGTCATAGAATCGAGGATTGGCAATTTACGGAATCAATGACTGTTAACGTTTGGGAGAGAGAAATTATTATGTGTGACATAGATATTTCTCAGAATATTCTGTTTTGCATGCCTGTCTGGTTTACAGGAATAGACACGTTTGAGATGAGCAAGTCGTATCAGCATTATTCGCTATCGTTAAGCCATCAATGGGATTCTTGCATAGCTTGTTAAACGAGGGCTCTTTGATAACTTCCGAAACGTGCGATATACTGCCAGGCGTGACGGTTAATACTGTAAGGTGTCTTGTAGTGCTCAGACATGGAGAGAGAGACCTGTTTGCTGCTTTTCACGTATTTTTTTAGTGTTAAATAATACTGTCATTGATATTCTACATAACAACGTTCTAGTATTTTGGTTGCAGTCTTTATGCTGTAATTCCATGGTGCTTTTGTGTTGCTTTTTTGAATTAAATCCATGAGTCTATATGTTGCTAGTCGTGTGTTGCAGTATGACTATCGTCTAATGAGATGAAGCAGATCTCAGGGAGGGCGATGTGTGTGAATGAGAGGGACAGAAAAGCGAACTACTCTGAAGTATTGATTCCTGCTCACTGTATTAATATATGCATATATCTTTTAGAGATGAGATATTTGGGTATAGTTTTGAGTTTTGATGCGTATTATTGGATTTTGCGGTGCTAATTTATAAGCAGTCAGATGAGTATTACAGTGCGAGTAATTGCATCGTCACAACAAAATGCAAGAAACAATTACATGCCTAATAGGTAATGTAAGCTAGTATTTTTATTTATCATTAAGTAACAGACAGAACCTTTTGGTCATGATGTCATTTGATGGTTGTATGTTTAAAAGTCAGTTGAGTCTTATTTGGCTCTCTGAGAAAGCCAGGAATAAGGTATATGAGTCTTCTGGAAGGATTTTATCTGAGTGTGTCACACTTGTAGGATCGATAGGTTTTGTAAGCATCATATATACAGAGCGTCAGTAAGATTTTCATTGGCTTAAGCTTGTGATACATTTCTCAGTGCTATTCTGGAAATAATATCTTCAGCTCGGCGCAAAAAAAATATCTCTTATGTTTGGTCTGATTCAGGCTTAAGTGCTTGAAGACTAGGAGAGGAAGTAAGCTTAAGTATCGTGAGGGAGATAGGTAGGTCATGCATTGGAATCAGCCATTTGGTGATACTGGCATCGATATGGAAAATTAATATGAACATAGCTAATGCTGCCCCTCTCAAAATCAATTAAGTTGAGGTTGAACTCGATGTAGATATATTGTAATGGATAACTAAAGTTCACAGATTCTTTATTTCATAACTATGCTCTAGTGACATGGGTTTACCAATTTATAAAAGATGATATGAGGGGTGAGGAAATATTTCATCTAGTAAAGAGTAATAATAGCTTAGCTCTGGTTGTAGTCAAGCATGTGTAATAATCGAATTTGCAATGATTGAAGTTAGTGAATATAGCTTAGGTGCGTAAGTATACATTACAGACGTTAAATGTGTGATTGGAGTGGTTAAATTGTCAGATGAATGGAAAGAATTGGGAGGTATGATATCAAGAGAGACTGAAAGACCGATCTAGTGTTGATTGTGTTTGTATGGAGTTTGTATAGTTTTTATAGTAGTATATGAATAAGAAAGCAATAGTTTTAATTGGGCTCGTAGAAATAGATAGATAGATGCGCTGTAGGTAGGATAGTCATTGTGGCAGAACGTAAGTAAGCACGAATGGGCAATAGGGATCTCAGCTGGATCATCAGACGAATTGATACGAAGGGATCCAATTGAAGCAACAACACGGAGTACGGCAAGCATCAAGGGCAAGCTCTGTCCTGATGACATATTGGTAATGATAAAATAAAGGATATGGAACATACATCTTATGATTAGTTTTTATGCGCCAAAGATACAAATAGATCCTGTCAAAGCGAACTAATTTTTTGCTAAGAGATTAGCCTTGATCCAAGAGGTGTAAATAGGGGCTGTTGTAATGTACTAATGCGATTTGATTCGTAAAAAGTTGTGTAAACAAATTATTAACAGTTGGGCTTATGTCTGACGGAGGTTATGGGTGCGCTTCACAACAGGGGGTACTGAAGTGATAAATTTTTGTTTATAACAAAAAGTTCTGAATGAGTCATTTAGTAATGCTAAAGATACAGGTAGGAAACAGATTGCAACATATCTTCGAAATCATTGCGTTGCTATACGGTATAGTCTAATGATGGAGGATAGGCCATTAAGATAGAGGTGCCAAATTCTTTGGAGTTTAATTATGTAATTTATAATCATTGCTGTAGTTGTTAGAGCATAAAGATTGAAATATAACATTGCTACAGTTGATTGGCGATAATATGAGCGAGTGCTACATATAAAGGAAACTTTTGGCGATGTAAGTGCAGTGTAGTTTTATATATGATAGGCGAACAGTCTGCAGTATTCTTAGGGGATAATAAGTGAGGAGTCAAGACATTTGATTCTGAACTGGCCAAATATCTAGCCCATAGGCGTGCATCAAGGGTGGGAAACTTGTTTGAGATAGTAGTAAGCACGTGGAGGATCTATGTAAATCAGATATGTGACATCTTATGATGCTATATATATAGGTGAGGTAATAAAGAAACGAAATATGTGTAAAGACGTAGAACATTTTTCTAAGTTATTAGAAGAAGGTTGCTATAAAATATAAATGCCAAAAGTAAAATCGTAGTTTCAACTCGCGGTTGATATATTGAAGTGTATTTGAAGTCGCAGCAGTAGTGTTAGTGCAAATTTGTACAGGCTTTGATGACTAATTGGGTTATCGTAAAGAGGAATACGAGGAGTATGGGGTAAGAAGGCGATATTTAAATGACCATTTCAATGAGATTGGCCAACTTACTGCAAAGTGTGTTTTCTCAATCAATCTCTGCTCTTGCTTGCTTATATCTATGGTGGTGTAGTGGAAATCTTTTTGATGGCACGTCAGATAAATTGGAGTCGCGGCCTTTTCCATAATTCTTTTATCTATTTCTGAAGCTCTAGTTAAGATTTTAGCTACTGTGAATCTTTCGTCGAGGAGGGTTTTTTCTCAGGCTGAGCATAATGACATACAAATGCTATCCGCATGTGCTATTTTTTCTTAAATAAAACTTATGTGGGCATATGGCTCTATAATACTATAATTCCTATGAAAAGATCTCTTAGATAATTTCAAATAGTATATTTTTTTTATACGAGCTCATATTGATAATCTTATCTTCTTTGGTATAACCTAGTAATTAACACATAGAAATACTCCATCTATGAAGAAATAATGATAGCAATAGCTCATATGATGCTTATCATTAACCTTTCGCATATTACACTATTTAACTATGCTGATCGTAACATATTGAGTTCAAGGAAACAATATACTTCTAAATGTGAGTGATGGTGAAATATATACTTTGTAAGTAGTGGACTGTGAATTATCAACTAGAATGAAATTCTAATTTTATGTTAGTTTGATTGTTTAATTCTGTTTATGTCTCCTATATGCCAATGATTAAAAATTAGTAACACGCTGTAGAATATCTGTCAGAGTGAAAATTCTCTAATAGCATCATAGAATGAACATCTTATACCATTAAACAAGTATTTATCTAATAGAAGAGATTTCTTTATCATAAAATTGGGTTATAAGAGGGCAAGTTATTTGAGGACATAATATTGAGCGGCTTACTAATTAGTATGATGATACTCAACTTAATATGAGGCGAATACGAGTGAAAAGCGTTATGAATACTAGAATATTTTTTCCTCCTTAGGTTTTGGTTGGTTTTACTTTATCACTAGTGGTATGCGTGAAAAAGCTAAACGGCTAGTATCAATACAGAGTCTGTCGACAACATAAAAATATTCTAATTATGAGGGGATGTCACTGAAATCAACGTTATACATAGTTGTACATGGTGTACTGAAGATTGGATAGAATCATAGAACCACAAGAACACAAGTGTATACTTAATCTAATGTCTTTATATTATAGTATATAGGAAAGGCTGTCACTTTCCTAACATTTAGGAGTATTGGTAGTACAACTCATCTATAAGCAAAAATAGCTACTAGATCTAGGGTACTCACACAAGTGGAGGAGAAGCATGTCGTCGCGCCAATTAGAAAATCTTCTCTCATTATGTGGACGAAAAAAAAAATTGGCGTACAATCAAACTTTCTAAATAGTTTTATGTAAATTTTTTTTATGATAAAGCGGAAAAATATACTTTATTAAAATCATACACAAAAATACGCATGAGTCATTCACAAATGGCATTTCCATAACATTAATACTACCATCTTTTATAGCAGAATTGGCACCTCCTTAATTCTCTTTTTAGATGTCATTTGTTTGTATTTAGTGCGAGCTTAGTCATATAGGCTTATACATTTAATTAAGTAGGCCACCTAACATCTAATGATCGTTTCAGGCTGTTTATATTAACAACACTATCTCTCGTTTCTCTAAGTGTATCGTGATTCTTAGATAACATTACACTGTGTTGCATTTTTTCCCTTCTCAATTTTAATGACAATAATACGTCTTGAGAAATTAATGAATTGACAACAATTAATATATGAGGGCATTATCGTCATTTTAGTTTTGAAATTTGATAAAGGGTGCAAAGTGTTAAAATTGGTAGTAAGAGGTGTCAATTTGTCAAATGATAGTTTAGGGTGTAAAGTGTAAAATATATGGTAGTATCTATGGGTGGGTGAAAAGTGTATTTTCCCCTAAAAAGAAAAAGGGAAAGCAGTAGTAGCAGTGAATACATTTTTATCTTAATAAACAAACTATAGCGGAGATAATATCAAACGATGACCAGAAGCCATACACATAAACAGGAACAAAATACGTCGTCATTTCGCAAGCACAAGAACAGAAAACATAGTTCATCGACCGAAATGCAAAAGAAAAAAAAAAAAAAAAAAAGCATATCAAAATATGAACAAAATCGAATTATTTCAACATACTGCCATATTTGCAATTGAGAATTCTGTTCTCCTTCACCCTTTTGCTCTTTTGAGTATGGGGGCGATTCCGTCCTCTTCCCCTTTCAGGGTCCCCGAACGAGAGAGGGGAATAGTTGGTCCCGGATAGGGGAGAAGGGCAGGGGAAGAAACAGAGGAAAAGAGAGAAATTTTTGGAGTGGGCCAACTGACCAGATCATGACGTTATAAAGAGCGGCATTTGTTGGAGGCGGGGACCACCCTCGTTTGAGCCACCTATGACCTAACGGTGCTTACTACTTCCAGCTAAGCGCACAGCGATGCACAAACCCCTTCTGATTCTTCGCCCAGTCAACTCATTTTGGACAGCCGTTTAAGACCCGTTTGGTTTGAACTATTTTTTAAGTGGAATATATTTCCTTCCCCCCACGGCCCACGCAAAAGATCTTCTAGCTCTAGGTGGATTAGAAGCTTAAAACTTTGGTCATATCGATAGTTTTGTTTAAATCAATGTACTTTTCACTCTTTCTTTCAGACACAAAAAAAAAAAAAAAAAAAAACCCATCATTTAGTCCTGCGAATGCAGATTTGCCATGCAAAGCATATTAATATGATGGAATAGATTTTACTCCAAAGAAAATGGATGGAATTGGGAAGGCACTCAAAAGGCGGATTATATTAGCAATTAGCTTTTAACGGATACTGTAGCTCAAACAGGTCTCCTCTAGAAAAGTCCATCTTAGCGAGCTTATCGGTTCTTCATTTCGGCAGTAGTCGCTTTGTTTAGAAATTCAAGCAAGTATCGGGTGTTTATCGCCTGGAACTAATTAAGTTTAAATAAAGACTACCAACTCAACTGAGTTCCCATATGCTCTCCTCTCTTCTGTACCAATACGACTTTTACTCTTTGGGATCAATTTCCCACTTGGGCCTGAACCATTTTAGAAGCTTCAAAACAACTTGCTTTACCTGGAACTAATTAAGTTTAAATAAAGACCCAATTACATACATTAGTCCAGAAATTTCCCACTTGGGCCTGACTCTTTTTTTTTGTCCAATTACATTTTTCTGTCTGCCAAACATCTTCTCATTCTCTTTCATTTTCCTAGCAGATCCCTTTTTCCTTCTTCCAAATTGGTGAAAAAAATAGTACATCATGCTAATTTGATGATTCAATTCGAGAGAGAGAGAGAGATTATGGGCGAACAACATTAGAAATAATATATTTCTCTTCAAAGCAAGCTGAATACACTTATGGATTGTTCTAGAGAAAGGACATAAGAGAAGGAATGAAGATAAAATTGAAAAGCGTCGAACTTTGATGTCAACAGATTTTCATCTTCCACGAGAAGCTACCGACTTCATATCAAACCTGAAGCACATAGAGGTGACTAACATTAAATAGATAAACTAATGAAAAACAAAGACAAAACTAACAAAAAGTTTTTCGAAAAGCTCATTCCCAAGAAAACCAAGCTCTTATTAGTGAGACTTACCTCGCATGACAAAGGCTTACACAAGCTCTACAACAAGGGCAGATGCACCACCTCCTCCGTTACAAACACCACCCACACCGTATTTCCCATTTTTCTGCCTCAGTACCTACAACACCATCATGATTAATCAGGAGAATACAAAAAGAAGCATGTATCAAACACAAAAATTAACAGGTCTGTACCCCCAAACCAGGAGGCCAGAGAGAGAGAGAAAAATAATCAACATATGGACAGAAAAAGTGGCTATTTGGGGGAAAAAATTCAGAGCAAAAAGGCAATCCAGCATATATATATACCCCCAACAGTGTGACCAAGATACGTGCTCCACTACAGCCCAGAGGATGTCCCAAGGCTACACCTCCACCATGCACATTAACTCTCTCCTACAAATAAAGCAATAGAGGTATTTGAGTACTAATGGAAAACCAAAACAGCAGAGAGAGAGAGAGAGAGAGAAAGAAAGAGAAATAGCAGAAATAGAATAAAAGAGAGGGCAACGAGAGCTGCATAGCAAGATGGAAGCTACATGAGACTTATAGCATTCAATTCCATAAAAGGTCATAGGGATTGGAAACAGAGGCAATGCTCACACACAAAGATGCAGACATGCGTGCACATGCAAAAGCGCACAGTTGATATACACATGCACGTGCCCAGCACTAAGGCAGTGCAGCACTGAAAGGCATGCATGTGTCTATTTGGAGAGATCCAGAGACAGAGAGATGTGTAAAGAAACTCACGGGATTAAGTCCAAGCAGTTTCTGATTTGCAAGAGCCACAACCTGAACAGATGACAAAAACACGATTGGTAACCTCATGGATTGATAAGCAAATAATGAAAGAATTGAGGTCTAACAGCTTACAGCAAAGGCTTCGTTTATTTTATCACAGATGACATAATACAATTGGTAACCTCATGGATTGATAAGCTAATAGAGAAAGAATTGAGGTCTAACAGCTTACAGCAAAGGCTTCGTTTATTTCATAGAAATCAATTTGAGAGGCCTCCAAGCCAGCATTTGAAATAGCTTTTGGAATTGCCAGAGCTGGAGCTGTTGTAAAGAATTCTGGTGCCTGCACAATCGGATTCAAATTGATGTCAGGTATGACACCCAAAACTTAATATTGAAGATGGAAAGTGGTAAGAACAAAAAGACAGTTTCCACATATTTACATCAGCCCTGAAGGTAGCTAAAAGTTACTAAAACTTGTGTATTACCTGTGCGGCATCAGCATACCCAGAGATCTTTGCAATCACTTGCAGACCAAGCCTTAGTACCACCTCCCCACTCACTAAAACTAAAGCGGCAGCACCATCACTGTCAATGAGAATAAATTTCAGTTTTCAGTAACAGCTTTCAGATCATGTCTGAAAAGACTTGCCTAACTGAAATGCAGGGAACTTCGAACTTTGATGGACAAGATTCTGTGCATATCTTTGTAAGACACACATGGTCAATAATGAATGACACTTCTTTCCCTTCTACTATTAAAGACAACAAACATTTCAGCATTTTATTTAAGGGTAAAGACTATGCAAACCTAAGGCTATAAGCAGTTTACAAGAGATATCGGACAAAAAACCATCATGATTGCCATGTGCCCTCAAACATAAAGATGTGATAAGAAAATGCTAAATTTCTTTCACCAAAATAATCAAAGATGCGTAGGGAAGAAATCTCTATGAAGGCGTGAGTCAACCTCTAAAAGAGTGATCTCAAGTTTTTCTGGCCAGATTGGTGGGTCAACTTAGTATGTTCACCATAAAGGTTTTTCCTGTTAATCATGGTACTTTCATTCTAATGGGACAACAATTAATTACCTGGTACAGAATGCTAACACAGAGGTCCTGGCCTAAACAAATAAGTTGATGAAAACGAACAAGCAAATATAGAAGAATAGAGACAGACAGAATCAACAAACCTTATACTGGAAGCATTTCCAGCAGTAACAGAACCTCCGCTCTCCTTGAAACTGGGACGGAGCTTCCTTAATTTGGCAGCATCAAACTGGCATAGCACGAAGAAACATTTAGTGATATTAGCAACAGGAAATTGGGCAACTCGCTGCTACCAGATATATATATGCTAATACCTAGTTGTTAGAAAAATATGTCCTCACAAACAGAGAAGATAAATTAAAAGCTTGAAACTGAGAAAAAACAGGATTTAGACAGTCAATTATTGCTAAAAGTTCACAATCACACCCCCCACCCACCCTTTTTCTCTTTCTTTCTGTTGAGCTATCTGTGTTATGAAACATGGAAAATTACTTATCTGAGAGCAGCTAAGAAGAATTAAGTTCTACAATAGCTGATTGAAAAGGATCAATTCTCTCACCTTCCCTAGGCCTTCATCGCTCTCAACAAGGGTCGATGGTTTTCCCCTCCCTCCAGAAACTTCAACCTGCATGTTGCCATATTGAGGTAAATGGTATATATATCAAAATACAAGGCATATAATCAAACTTGTTGATAAATGTCAAACCGGAACAATTTCCCATGCAAAACAACCAGCTTCCTTGGCAGCAATACCACGCTCAAAGCTGTGAATAGCAAAGTCATCCTGCAGGAATCATAAAGAGAAAATGAAATTCTATTATGTCAACTTGATAAATATTTATGTTACAAGAAAATAGGTTTTGAACAGCACCTGCTCCTCCCTTGTTATTGAATGTTTATCTGCACATAATTCAGCACATGACCCCATGGCACAATCGTTATAGACATCCCATAAACCATCTTTCAGCATTCCATCAACTAGGGAATCATGTCCAAAGCGTGATCCCTTTCTGCATTTTGGTATGGATGAGAGAATTTGAGACTGACTTCAAAACTAAGAGAAACATGAGGGGAATGTTATATACCTAGCTTCTGCAAGATACTTTGGCGCATTGGACATGCTTTCCATGCCACCAGCCACAACAACATCATTGATGCCCAACTGGATACTCTGTGCTGCAAGCATTGTTGCTGCAATGACCGAAATGGTTAGATTAATTGATACCACAGCAAATTATCAGTCATTGAATAAAAAGAAACTTCAAGCTTATTAAACAGAAAAATTGACATTTCATGAGATTAGAGTGTCCACCTTTCATCCCTGATGCACAAACTTTGTTAACCGTGGTAGAAATCACTGCATTAGGTAATCCTGCACCCAATGCAGCTTGTCTGGCCGGTGCCTGCCCCAAATTGGCGCTGAGGACATTGCCAAAGAAAACTTCTTGCACAAGTGATGGATCAACATTTGCTCTCTTGAGGGCAGCTACAAAGGACATGGAAAATTACTCAATATAAGGTCACGATAAACCTTTCTTAAAACAGAAGTTAAAGCAGAAGAAAAGGCTATATACTCTTACCTTGAATCGCAATAGATCCGAGCTTTGTGGCAGATAAAGACGAAAGAGATCCAAGAAGTGCACCCATTGGCGTACGTGCAACACCAACGATGCATACATCTGCACAAAGTAAAATCAGCCAGATTGTGTGAATCGGCAAGCTTAAGGTCAAATTCTCAATTTCCATACAGAGAGAAACAAAAAATAAGCAATCATAGAGAAAAAGCTCAAAGACATCATTAAATTTTCACTTTCAAGTAACTTCAGCATTATCACTATAGTCTTTCAATGCCAGGGTAATAGAGATGCACACAAATTAGCCAATAATTTTAACAATTTTCAGGATACATAATACAGAGCAGATACAAGACCTCTAGGCTTAATCGATTCTGAAGATACTGGTGCTGATACTGGAGCCATGGCTATATGCCAATGGGAAAATCTGCATATCCAACAATTTAATTATAATGTGCTTATGAGATAACACAAATAAGATAGCAGACACGAACTCAGAACAAACAAGCATAAACCTAATGGATGCCCCCCCCAAAAGATACAGGTTTTCTCTCTTTCACTAACCTTGTTGTTTCTGGGGAGGAAAAAAAAAAGATCGAAACAGAAACAGGCGATGTTAAAACTTCAAAAAGAATAAATAAATAATTTTGAAGTCATTCTCTTCACAAACTAATCCTGAAAACAGCTTCACAGAAGAAAACGTAAAACACTTCGCTGGAAACTTTGCCACATCAAGCAAATAAGAAATCATACATAAGCTACTCATACTCAGTGAAGAGCAGAGAAATAAATTTGCATACCCAAAACGTTGTTATTTTCAGACATAGACCCTCATACGGACAAACAATCTTCCTCATCTGATGCATACATGTAAATTTAACGAATATAGAAAATCCAACCACTCTTATTTCCAAATTTATCTGCCAAAGAAACAAATAATTCTTAAGCGGAATAACAGATAATTTTTTTCTCTCTTTCTCTCTGTGTGTCTTTGTTTGATCGATGGCACAAAATCAAAAGAAGTCAAAGCTTTTAGACCAATTGTGTCTTGTAACGGATTTCTCAGCAACCAAACAGAAAGTGAAGCTCTACATGGATCACATATGCACGAGTCCAGACTCACAGGCTCACATCATCAGTCCCGTAATCCCACTAGTCTTCCTTAAGTGAGAGCAGATCGAATCTCATATAAACATACAGTGGGTATCTTTTCAACGTGAGTAAAATGTCAATATCTCAAGATGTGCGCACGTGAACGGACAATCCAGATAAATGCATGAGAAATTGAGGGGAAAAATTTTGGAAGAGAAAAAATCGAAGCTTCAGAAAAATAGGGATTATGAGAATCGGAGAGATTCGTACCTGTGTTTCGGGGGGGGGGGGGGGGGGGGTTAGGATCACGGAGCGAGTGAGGGTGAGAGAGGCAAGGAGGTATGCTAGTCAGCTAGAAATGGAAGTCCGCGTTGCGTTTATATACAGGGAGATCCGGAACAGAACATGCAGAGGGTGGTGGATTTGCTGAAAACCCAATGTGGCTGACTTTATTGACTCTTATGTCCATTTTCTCATGTTCCCTCTCCCGACTGATATTTTGCACTCGAGTTTTTCTCGAGAAAGTTTAGATTACAAATATAACAAAAAGATGATGGTTGGGCAGCTTAATCCATGAGTTTTGGAGCTTTCGTAGGGGGTATTAAATCAGATTTAGAGGTAGTTTGTTTTACTTGAACAAAAATACCAAACTTAACAACTCTTGTATCATAATTCAAAGGATAATTAACATAGTGTTTGGAAGTAAATTTTAAATTAAAATTTTAAGTATGGTAAAATGTTAAAAAGGAGAATTAAAAAAATTGAAAAAAAGTAAAAAAAAGTAAAGTGAAAAAAAGTTAAGATGAGGAAAATTAGTAATAATTTTATTGGCATAATATATTATAGTGTTTATGAAGTCTAAAATTTTAAACTAAACTTTTGCCTTTATCACAACACCATTCGAAAATTTACCTTTACTTTTATGATTAATTCACCAATTAATACCATCTCTTTTTAAATACCAATAAAATTTAACAAAATTTTATTAAAATTTTATACCCAAATACTATGTATGTTAATTAGTGACGTAAATGGAAAATGTACATTCGAGTCTCTTTCCAATCTATTAAATGGGTTTCACTATATGAGGTAGTTGAGCTTATATTTAATCTATTAATTAGTGAATGATGAAGTCATGTAGACCGGTGGATGATATTGTACCAATTCATATAATTAAAGATGTTGCGTGTTGATGGAGATAAAATATCACGTGTTGGACATATCTTAATATGATATTCTCTACATCTAAAAATAAAAATATTTGTAATTATGTTTTAATGAACATTTCAGCTTAAATTGGATGTACCACAAGCATCTTCGCGACTTAATTAATACTTAAGTTAACAGATGATTCTAGTATACAAAATTTGTTATTGTGCTCTCTCGGTTAGTCTATTCTTAGTTGAATCACACCGGTCCAAAACCAATGCTACGAATTTTTCTAATTATCTAAAAAGGAAATAATCACAAGAATTCTTGCTTTTCTAAGTGCCCAATAGATGGAGCTTTTGCATAATGTTATCTTCATCTGAAAAAAAACAGAAAAGAATATCATCCTACAAAAGAGTAAATCGGAGATTTTGGGAAATCTTCCTTTCTTTCGGAGTTAAAAAAGAAATTAATTGTTACCCAAGAATTATTATGCATCGTGAATTGTGTGGGCAAAATTTATTAATTGTAGTTGTTAGGAGTTAAGAGTGATCGAGACTCCAAGATTAATAGCAAGCGTAGCAGTAGCATGCAGCATGTTCTGTAGCCTGCACAAAATGGTCAACTATGACGAGCGGCACGTCTTAACCACTACATAGACGCGAGACCTCTAGTTTTCATGTGATTCACACAGGCGTTAGAAAAAGCCATTCCCACCCATCTCGTAGGCTGGCTTAAAGATTCTTTTCCCATGTTTTATGGATCAACCTACCACAAATGCCAACCTGCAATTTTAGTTTGGACAGATGGGTTTAGTTAGTATCATGTTAAGAGGATTTTGTGCACTCTGTTTTAAGCTTACATAAAGGAGACGTTGGTTTGCCCAATTTTTTGGGGGTCCAAAATTTCCATCACACTAAATACATTTCAAAACCTCAATAAACGAAACACATTTCACAAACCCCAATAAATTCACACTTTTCACAAACCCTAATAAACTTTAACATTCAAATATTTCTAAAATTTTAAGAATATTCCCTAAAATTTCGTACACAAACAACTCCAAAGAAGAAGAAAAACAGAGCCAGAGCAGAGTCTGCAGAGAACATTTCCCACAGCATGAGAAAGGGTCAAAAATGAAAATCAGACACAGCTCACCAACAGGGAATGAAGTGCATTTTTGTACCCAAGGCAGAATATTCCTTTTCAAATTCATTCTGCCAAAAATCTTAGGATTTGTTTAAGCAGTCACTTCACTAAAAAAAATTGAAAAATGTCTGTTTATGTGAACAAGTTTGGTGTAATATCTATTTGTTTTCAGTGACGAAGATTGCACTCAAGTCAAAGTCTGCCAGCGATGGTAAGATCCACAAAACTAATTATGGGAGCCTTTGTTGACTTATGTTGCCCATTTATAACTCACTGTATATCAGCATGGACCTTGTTTGTTGTCATTTTCTTTCATAAAATATATTCGACTTAAAAGTTGGAACACTCCAATCCTCCCAGTTCGGTCAAAGTTTTCTTGCGTTTGGTAGATTTTATACCAATGGAATATAACTCAAATTAGGTCGGTTTCCAAGCTCTAGACATGGCTTGCCAATGGAACGCTTCCAATATTTATCAGGAACACTGCAAGATGAGCGTGTAAACAGAACCTGGAGGATTTCTTTCAGCAGAGCCTAACAAAAAGAACAGTAGTCTTCCAAGTACCAAATAAATAAGAAAAAGCAAAGGGAAAAACGAGCCATCGTTTGCCAATGGCGAATGTGCTTGAACTTTAATACGTTTTGCAGTCAAAATCACCTACAAGGTCAATGGAAAGATGTGTACCAACCTTAACAGTGACGTGAACCAAACTGAGAAGCAAATGTAAATGCAAATAAAGCAAGAAACATCACAACGGCCCCACAGAATAACACATAAAATACTCCACAGTCTTTCAGTGACTTTGTCAAACCAATTGTAGGTGTGAGAAGATGCAATTTTGAAGTCACACCAAGCACCTCTGCCCTGAAACAACAGCTATATGGTATACACAAAATGGGGTTAAATAGAAAATAAATGCCGCCGCAGAAAATGGCTCTGCTACTAGGGCTGACCTCCGAACGCCCAACTCCCATTTCCACCAACCACCAACCCAAGAATCTGTCTCTTCCTATTTCCCAAGAAAATGATGCTCTCCATTGTGCACGAGAGGTTGCTTTCTGACTCAACATATCACCGGTCATAACACGCCATATGACAGCTCAAGTCACCTTCTGTCTTCGTTTCGTTTCAAACTCTCAATTTACGTAATTATGAAAAATTGTTTTTTCAATGTTCATTTGACACCAGTCCCTTTGAATTTTGGATTTTTTTTTGGGGGGGGGGGGGGGGTGGTGTTTTGGGTGGTGGAGTTTTTAGCATTTAAAAAAGGCCGAATGGAAATTGGGCTATCAACTAGGCACTAGCTATAAAGTCGAAAAGAGAAGCAGGACCAGCGGCCTGCCTGCCTATATCAACTAGATCTAAAGTCTAAAGGCTGAGCAAAAGCTAAAGAGGAGGACAAGTGAGGAAAAGCTCTAAAGTCTATTTTGATTTTTCCTTAATTCAAGACCCAACAATCTTATCTATTATTTGAAGAGGAGTGGAGGTCAAGTGGAGATCGATAGAGAACCAGACGAACCAATTAGAGAAGGCAATGCAAGCCTTAACCGAGGGCCATCATTACGTCATGGAGAGGCTCACCTAGTACTTGTGACAAAAAGAACAAAGCAGCAGACCAAAAAATAGGAGAGGCCACTCATGAACCCAATGCAACAGATCAAAACGGGGGAGAAGCAAAGCTATCAACTATTAAATTGTGCTGCACAGTCAAACTTAAGTTTCCAAGGTTCAATGGCACCAAAGATTCAACAAGCTGGCTGTGTAGAAGTAGAAGGAACCAATTTTATTCCCCATCGTGGGAAGCAAGTGAAGAGCGGATAATCCTAGCTTCCTCTCACTGAGA
This sequence comes from Morella rubra, assembly GCA_003952965.2. Taxonomy (NCBI): domain Eukaryota; kingdom Viridiplantae; phylum Streptophyta; class Magnoliopsida; order Fagales; family Myricaceae; genus Morella; species Morella rubra. Next base: position 630,239 of record CM025854.1, read on the forward strand.
GAGAGAGAAGCACCATTGTGTTTGATTCCAGCTTCTGCAACACAGTAAAGTGAGATTGATGGGTGTTCGGAGTTTTGGATTGTGTGGGTTGGGGCTTGCTTTGGCACGAGCTTCATGGTTATGGATTGTGGACGTCAGGTGTCATTGAGGATGAAAAATTTAGGAGTGCGGGAGCCATGCAAAGGGTTTTGCTTTCGATGAGTGATGACAGAGGCAGGGAGCAGCCTCAATGGCCTGCCACTGTCATTACGGGTTAGGATTTCTCAGCGAGTGACAATGGGCCGAAGCAGACTAAGCAGTAGGTCCAGAAAAGCAAAGATTGGGCAAACAAGTAACAACTATTGGATCAAACGAGAACTAAAGATTTGTTGAGAAACAGAGCAAGATTAAGCCGATCTTAGATCGCCACTCATCCTAACTACAATATACTCCTAAGGTATGCCTTCTGAAAATCTACTTTCTTTTTAATAAAGGATTTAAAGAGTATAGACTGTTTTTTTACCGTCACAATAACATATAGATGCATTGATAAGTTATAGCTTCAAGTCTACAACTTCCTCCTCTCTCCCGCGTCCGCTTCTTCCTCTCTTAATGCAGAATTCTGAGCTACGGCACCCATCTTTTCAACGTCAACATGTGGAGGCTCGCAAGTCGCATGCACGAATACAAACTTGCTCTCAAACCGCTATTCCATCCCCCAACCTAGACTCGTTTCTCTCGGATCCGCGGACTATTGCACCTTAAGAGTTAAGAACCCAGGACACCGTGCGAGAAATCACCAACATTCTCAGCTATCGCAACTGGAAGCTCCAACTAGAATCCTCGGACTGGCAGGGCAAGCTACATCCAGATGTCATCGGCTCCGTTCTCCGGCCTCCTCGGCTTCTTCCTCTGGTGCGAAGACAAACTCGGCACCTTTCAGAATTTGGATATGTTGTCATTTCTTGTTGTTTCTCTCTGCAACTTTAGGCATTCGGCTTGCGAAGGGTGTTTTACAGTGTATGATTCGAATTTCCGGGTCGCTCTTCCGATATTTTCGCTGCTATAGAGGTTTGTTTCCGAAAATGTGATGGGTCTAAATCTAATGCCGTGGTGTTTGATATGTTAATAAATGATTATGGTAAAATGGACCTGTTAGCTGAGGCTGCTACTGTTCGTATGGGCTTGAAAGATGGCGGCTTTCTGCCTAGTAGGTTGACATCCCGAAGGTATACAGAGAACCCAAGAAGACTTTTGATTTCTACTTCCTCAGCATACATTCTTTTATTTATTAGATGGGTAGTATTCGCCTGCTTTCTATAACCTCATGGTTCCCAGCTAATGAACGCATATTGATATAAAGTTCCAAACTTTTGCAGAACTCGTATAGACTGCTTTGTTAAGCTCGAATTTTTTTTTTCTTTATAACTGTTACGCTCGGATTAGTAGCAGAAGTTCCAAAAGGGGTAGAATATTAGCATTCTAACCATCAAACCACTATTCTTAAAATATAGAGAATCTTTCCCTTTTTTTAGTGAAATATTGGAGAGAGAGAGAGAGAGAGAGAGAATTAACGACTCCATGAATACTTCATTGTTTACCACAGGGTGGGTTCTTTTTGTTATGAAATGATAATTTACTTAAAGAAACTTTAAGGATGGCAACATATGAACCTCTGTGACGGCAAGGGCGTGTGCCTGAAAAGATTACAAGTTACTCGGATTTGCCCGTCCTGGCATCGATGTGAGTGAATTAGGTAATCTACTGCCAGTTGATTAACTTACAACAAAAAAGAAATCCGTCCTATATTTACAATAGCTCACATTTGACTAGCAAAGGGTTTCAACGACTCGATCTTGTCCTGTTAAATATACAAGTTTGATTGTGGCTATGTGTCTTACCTTTGCTTGATCTTCATTTGTATCACCCTGCAGCCTTCGTATAGATTCTTCTGGCATATCCTCCAAGTGTAACATCTTGAGGCTCGTCAGATGTTCAATGCCCTGAGGCAACATCTTTAGCTCTGGGCAGAGAATTAGATTCAAATCCCGAATGGTTGGCAATGTACCCTCTTCCAATACTAGACTTTCCAGTTGTGTGAGCTCCACAATGTTCAGCTTCTTGAGTCTAGGAAACCAACCCACCTTGAAGTGCAGGAGCTTCCCATTGTAGGCCTTCTTGAGTTCAAGAAACACTAAAGCGGACAGTACATGCAGAGAAGAAATCACATCATCATGGAGACAAGACATAGTCAAAAGGAGATGAGTAAGGTTTGCTAGGGATCCAAGCCAGTGGGGCAACCTACTTAACTGCCCAGCCAATTTCAGCTTCTGAAGAAACGGTGGAGGCATAGATAAGGCTTCCAACTGAAGTTCTTCCTTATTAATCGCTGTAATACCTAAATGGAGGAGGCTTTTCATCTTTTGAATGGAAGGACACAACTTTGGCCCATCAACCATTCTGAGCTTTGTGATCTCCAGCCTTCTTAGCTCAGTTAGGTTCCCAACCCCTTGGATTAACTCTTCCTCTGCTTCAACGCATGCTAAAGTTTGCAGGCCTTCAATATTCCATATTCCCGCTGGGGGTTGTACACTGTTAGGACTATTGGATACTTCAGAATTCTGATCATTGCTGCCACACATGTATAGATGTCTCAATCTTGGTAGATTTGATATTCCATTTGGTAGCTTTCTCACATTAGTATACCGAACATCCAAGGTTTGTAGATTCTGTAGCCTTTCTATTGACTTTGGAAGCTCACTAATCTTGGTATCTCTTAAGTTCAAGTACCTCAAATTGAACAATCTGATCAATGTGCCTGGTATTTTTTCAATAGGAACACCTTGCAGTTCAAGGACCCTCAGCAATTTGAATTTGGATGATACTGCATCCATAGAGAATGAGGTGCACGTATCTGTCTTAAAGACAAATAAAGATCGCAGATGTTGTGACATGGTACTGCTCAGTTGAATGCTTTCATCTCTATCATAAATGGATAAGTGGTGAGTTTTTCCTTCTAGCCTTGACTCAGGTCCATCATATGCAGTACAGAAATTCTGTTTCTCAGATGTCGCCATTGCCAGTTCACGCATAACGTCATGTAGTCGACATGTCTTCACCCTCCCATCAGCATTAGTCTCTGTGACCTGAATCATGCTTCTAAAAATTAGGTCTGTGAGGTACTCCTCTGCTATATCCTCCATAGTCATCCCTTTTCTTTCTTTAATGAACCCTTCCGCTACCCAGAGCCGAATTAGCTTCTTCCTCTTGATCTGGTAACCATAATGGAATATGCAGCAATACAGGAAACAGTGTTTTAGATAGTAGGGTAAGTCTTTGAAGCTCAAAAGCAAGATACCCTTCACTTTTTCAAGGATGGGATTGTTGCTAAGTTGCCAATTGAGACTTTCCTTTACTTTCTTCCATTCCCCAACTGTTTTGCTTCTCGAACACATGAGACCTCCGATCGCCACTATGGCAAGTGGCAAGCCTTCACATTTCTTCATTATGTCTTGAGCCAATGGTTGCAGCTCCGGGGGACAGCAGCGACCCGCTTCATTCCAAAATGTCTTCTTACAGAAGAGGGCCCAAGCATCACTCTCCTGAAGGGGTTCAAGGCGATGAAGACGGAATCCGACTCCAACAGATGTAGCTACATTCTCATTTCTCGTCGTGAGGACAATTCGGCTTCCATGTTTATTGTTTGGAAACGCACCTCTTATTATACTCCAGAGATCTATACTCCATACATCATCCAAGACAACAACATACCTCTTCCGCTGCAAATAGTCAATAAGCATCGCCATGAGCTGCATATTGTTCATCGATCCAAAGTTGCTTGGTAAGTCTACCCGCTTTGCATAAAAAAATTCTCTGACAATGCTTCTTAGCAGTTCGTGGATGCCGGTTGATTGAGACACGGATATCCATGCACAGCAATCAAAGTTTCTCTGGATTCTTTGGTCATTGTAGACTCTTGTAACGAGAGTGGTCTTACCTAGGCCACCCATTCCCACAATTGAGATAATTGTGCGGCGTTGTTCAGACTCCAGTAACCATTCGAGCAATTTTTCCGTATTTCCTTCCATCCCAACTATTTCGTCATCCTCAAAAAACCTTGATGATTCTCCATAGTGACGCCAGCTTTCAGTAGCCATATTTGTCCCTTCATCAAGCTTATGAAAACCATATCTCTTGCTTCTCTCTGAGATCTCATGCACCTTGGCTTTGATCTTTGGAAACTTTGAAGAAATCTGACTCCTTGCAGTGATGTTCTTGGGGAAGTTGATGATGTCTTTGGCAATACCCTTTAAACCAATTTTACGCTTCCCCCTGTCTTTGAGATGCATGAACTCATCTATGATATCCTCAACTTCAGACGCAACTTCTCTTACTTGCCTCACCCAAGTTTCCACTACTTCACTTCTTTGCATACTCCTTTCTGCATCTCTTAATAAGGATTTCATGCTCTCTAGCTCAAGCTTGATCTCTTCAATTTCATCATGATGACCTCCTAGCAGTGATGCCTTTTGCCGTAGGATACTTGTTAGTTTATCAAGTAAAAAGTTCACAGCACCATCTGCCATATTTTTCTCTCAAATTTCTCCGTCCCTCTCTTTCCCCTTTACTTTTGGTTTCTTTCCTTTGCCTTAGCTCTTCATAGGGTGGAAAACCAGAGGAAGGTAGGAGGCATTGACAACAAAGAGTACTCTCCCATCCCTCTCTCTCTCTCTCTCTCTCTGTTTTTCTTTTTTTGGTTAATGTGCAGATAATTGACGAAGCCAATGAAGACTTGAAAAGTCATGGGTATGAATGTGGGTGCGAATAAGTTTCATATGCTTGCTTTACATCATGAATGACAGCTTTCAGATAGCCCACCACTGTACAAAAATTGTCACTACATGTCTCAAGAATATCTGGTTTAGCTTCTTTGCTGATAGACTAGGAAAGCCTCCAGGCATTTTCCAAGTTAAGGCATGACGTTGAACGTTGTGGGACACGGTATAGCCTACAGAGAAAAGGTCAGATGCACAACCAATAGTATACGGCTCAAGTTGTCCAGCTTTTGTTTGAATCTACGACATTTTGGTTTGTTTGTGTCTCTTTGTGCTTGCAAGACTTTCTTCTGGTTTCTGTATATTAAGGTTCCGTATTTGCTCAAAAGAAAAAAAAAAAAGTCGTAACGCGTTCTACAGAAATCATATGTAACTCAATCAAAGGAAAAAGGAAAGATTAAACAAGGAAAATGTAGTAGAAAAACAGGATGAGATTGTTCATCACGTATTCATTTCACCCCCCCTACACACACACACACCAGCCAACAGGGATTGACTTTTTTTTTTTTTTGATAAGCAAAATTTCATTACTGAAGCAAAGGCAGAGCTACAACAATGAGAGAAACCGAGCCACAAAAACAAAAACAAGAGAGTCAAGGGGGGTCCGCGCCCGAATACACCCACGGAAAATCTACAAACAGCTCTAAAAAGCGGGGAACACTACCCTCAAAACAAGAGGAGGCAGCCCAACGAGCAACACCGTGTGCTAAAGAATTCGCACTGCGAGGAGAAAAACAAAAAGCACAGGACTCCAAAGCAGAGGCATAAGATAGAGAGGCAGAACAGATCGCATCTAAAACCCAAGGACAAAACCTTGGATAGTGCAAAAGAGCATCGATCACCACATTAGAGTCACCTTCTAGAATAATGCTCCGGTGGCGAAGGAGAGAAGCATGGAGAATTCCAAACTGGGCTGCAAGGGCTTCCCACACAAGCGGATCCGAAGGACCCAAAAGTTTAGACGCAGCAAATAAAATCAGCCCCTCAGAATTCCTACCAATGCAAGCAACCGCACAAAAATCAGCACGAATGGCAACATCCACGTTAACTTTGCAGAGGATACCCAAAGGAGGAGACCAGACAGCATTCGGCTTTTCATGCACTGAGGAAGACCATGCCGCACAATGCTCCCTGCTAATCTTGATCACCTTCGTAGCCAGCTTAAAAGGATCATCAAAGGGCTTCCCGTGAACAGCCAAGTTACGGTTGAACCAAACCAAGTCAATGGTGACAGCCGCAAAAATCTGGAAAGCATGGATCTCATCAGATGGAATCCCCAAGACAGCAACGGGATTAAGAATGAGTTTAATCCATGAGACCAAAGAAAAATCAACAAAGCGATGACAATCCAAGGGCCACCGAGAATGCCGCCAAATAATGCAGGAGAAAGGACACTCGAATAAGAGATGCTGCAAAGATTCCACAGCCTCTTTGCACAGAGAACAGATGGCGTCACCCCGAGAATTCGCTCCAATCGCAGTGGCCACACGCACACGCGTAGGAAGGAGTTCCAACAAACTTTCCACAAGAGGAGCTTCAGACGTTTATGGAGACAAAGTTGCCAAAGTTTTTGCCAGTCACCGGCAGACATCTCCATACCAGCTGGGGGCACCACAAGAGATAAAGATTTATACATGGACTTCACCGAAAAAATACCAGACAATTGTATGGGCTGCTACAAAATGATGGATATGGCATTCCGACCAATAGCTCAGAAAATGTAAGCCCTCTTACCTGAGCTACTCTCTGACAATTTTATGAATTTGCTTCTGGATTTTTTCTTTGTATCTGCTCATAATAGTTTAAATTCTTCTTTCCTTATTTTACAGTTCTCTACTTTAATACCTAGCTATTGGCAGTACAACATTCAGGGGAACAAGTTATAGTATGCAGTTATTCATTGACTGTGAAGAATGCACTCAGAAAATCTGATGTATACTGTATAAATGGAAAACCCTGAGAGTCATGAAATCATGAAAATCCTTCGAGCTGGGTCAGAAAGAGGGGAAAATTGAACTCAAGCTGTTGAACCTTCCAACTCATTCTGGAAATCACATGAGCTTAAATCCAAGAGAGTGAGGACCTCTACAGGTATTTTTGTGCAAGACCACGAACTTTTGTATCGAAGTGTGACGAAGTAATGCGAGAACCGGGCAAGTACAGGGGAGGGATTCAGAAAAATCTGCAAATGGCCAGAGACCATATCAGCCAATAAACTGCGTGCCATTGGCGAGCTTCCAGAACAAGCACGTATCTTTGAAAATAAAACCTCCCACTAGAGGTGGCCTTTTCATGGAAACAGAGTAAGTGGGTCCCGACAAAAAATTTCACAATTGTCCTGCATACTGTAATTACAGAACGGACAGCGGCAAATAATTGCATGCCACTGGTAGTTCGTCTCATCCCGTTCTATGGCTTCAAAATAAAGAGGTTAGGTTCTCAACAATACATTATTATGCCACGAAGAGGACAAGAATGAGTGCTCAGAAATCATCATCATTGTTAAAGAGAGCCAATCTACCAAAAAGAACATGTTACATACTACCAGAACTAATATCAGAGGGAAGAAGAAATTTAATAGATAAATTGAGAGCCACAGTTTACCTTTATATAAAGCTCATGAACCTCTTGGAAAAAGCTCTTAATTCCATCATCTACCCCTCTTCTACCCATCCCCGCAAGCCACCCGCATTCTTCCCCAAAATCAATTGGTTCTGACATATAAAACCAATTCACATAACTCCGGTGGAAGATCCCCATTTTGGTATTTACTCTCTGAAAACCTCAACTCATTCGATCACATTCCCAGTAGAGATTCAGCAAATATTGCGTTCTCCACAACTAAATGCAAACTTCAAAGAAGCATCAAACCTGAAAGTTTCCACCAGCGGAATTGGAATTTGCACAGACATGGAAATACCTGAAGATTAGAATCTAACCTACATATTTATTTATCTACTTTTGGGAATGCTTCTCTGTGATTTGGTGAGTTACTTAAAATCCAGATTTAACGCAAGAAAAAAAAAATTTCACAATCTTTATCTGAGCCAAAAATTTAACCCAAAGAAAAACTACGATTATAACAGGAATGGAGCAAAACTAAAACATCGAAAACAAAAAATTTCGAAAAGAATGCTGCATTACGGATACAAGGGAAGAACAAACAAATCACATTCTATTTTGAGATCGAATACAAATGCTCCAACAAACCCCATACATAATCATAATTTTATAGCTACATCGAAAAAAAAACTTACAGACTAAATAAAGAAAACTACGAGGATGCAGTCTCAGGATAAGAAGTTAAGAACTCGCCGAGATAGAAGCAGATATTTCGGAGTGAGGGAGGGAGCAAGAGCCTGTTCTGCAGAGAGAGAGAGATACGAAGAGGGTTTCTCCATATTCTTATTTTGCCCAAACTCAAAAAATAAAAATAAAAAATAAAAATAAAGGTGAGTAATGCGGATGGAATTCGAATGATAAATTCTGGTATTCGCCGGATTGTAATTTTTTTTTTTAATTTTATCGTAATGATAAAATTAAAATTTATAAAATTGGAATAAAAAATTTCGATTTTAGTATGTAAATTTTTTTAGACATGTTTTTTTAAAGTTTTAACGAGTTAAAAATATTTTTTTAAACAAATTTTTGGAAGATTTTTTTATTATTCATCATAAATTAACAATAAATAAAAACATTCAACCAAAATTTAGATTCTAAAATAAACATTAAAAAAATTTGATACTTATCATATGTTATAATTTATTTTAAGCACTGTTTTTTTAAAAAAAAAAAATCGAAATTGAAAATTTCGATATTTTTTAATTATTCATCATAAATTAAAAATAAATATAAAATTTTCATCAAAAATCTAGATTATAAAATAAACATTCAATCAAATTACATATGTTGTATTTTATTTTGAGCACTATTTTTTTAGAAAAACCGAAACCGGAAATTCTGGTTCCAATTCTGAAAATTGTTAAAAATGACTTCCAGTTCTGATATATGCTGGAACCGAAACGAAATTTTTAGAATCTTTAGTGGAACCAGAAATTCCAATTCCTATCGAAATTTTTACTCACCCTTACGCAAAAATGGCTGTCGTATTCTCTTCCAAGTATAATATGCTTGCATTACATGATAAATGATAGCTTTCAGATAGTCTATCACTGTGCAAAAATTGTCACTACATGTCTCAAGAATATCTGGTTTAGCTTCTTTCGCTGATAGACTTTTTTGTTACATTGCTATGGGTCAGCATGCACTCTCAAAATAGAAACGCGATTGATGCATAGCCTGGCTGATCTTCATAGTTTACGACAATTGGGATAAGGTACGCTGGTCTATGCAACATGATGATACTGAAACTAAATCAATCCAGCACAAATTAACTTGGGCTGGATGAATATGATCATACAAATGAAAAGCCCAACAACAGTAATGGGCCCATATCGCACTAAGCCTGAAAGAAGGAAAAACCATGACTGCGATAAGGTATGCTAGTCTATGCAACATGATGATATCGAAACTGAATCAATCTAGCCCAAATTAACTTGGGCTGGATGAACATGATCATACGAACGAAAAGGCCAACAACGATAATGGGCCCATATCGCACCAAGCTCGAAAGAAGGAAAAACCACAACACGTGTCGTAAACGGATATAAGCCAACTTATAACGTGTAGCAGCCTCATGATCTCGACGTTCTCACTATCAAAGCAATCGCTCGTTATGGAGACATGTAAAGAGTGCACTCCGGGACACTATGCAACGGGAGATCAAAGTTCCTCAAGAAAAGGGAAACATGAGAACATGGAGAAAAGACTATAAAGGCAAAGTATCATGAAGAAGGAATGTATGTGGTTCTAAAGAAATTGAATAGAAGGATTAAAAGACCAAAGTATTGACTAAAGCGTCGGAGGTGTCTTACC
>CM025854.1:644729-760978 GCA_003952965.2 Morella rubra
TATATCAAAGTCACTACACATTTAATAATCACCCAAAGTCCATTAACAAAACGCAACCAGGAAATTTACATTGACTCCCACCATCCTTTCCCAAATTAAATTCCCCATACTTACATAGGCAACCAAACTTTTTATCAAACCAAAAATTAAAATCCCAACACTAGGGATAATACACACCAACTCCACACAACCAATATCCCCGTTTAATTCCATAAATGAGAAGATTGAAGACGCCTATATAATAACTAAACGAAGCCTCTCATCCTTGTAAAATGCTATCATAGTTCCAACACATTAACTTCCCCCTAAATCACTACAAAATCCTTAAAATAACAAAATCTCTCCTGAGAAACAACTTGATAACCAAAATCTGCGAATAAACACCTATTCAAAATTACTATACAAATATGCTGAAATTGAACTTCACCGCCATGAATAAATGCCAGCACTTACTGCCAGTGCTCTTCCTTTAACAAAGGAATTCACCCTGCATATTTTGTTCGCTATGACGAATTTTGAGGGACTACTTCACTATTTCATCCATCCCTCTCCTGATACCTCAAATTCTCACCACGCCTCACACCAATTTATAACATAATCCCTGCCAATGACACTCCGAGAAGTTAGCTCAAGTTAACATCCGTGATCAATCCCCCTCTCCCGCCCAGGCTCTGCTTAATGAGTACCTCCTCATTTAGGAGGTAACACACCGAGTCGAAATCCCCTTCCCTCAGCTCTGCTTGCTATCACTTGATTATTTTAAAAAAAAAAAAAAAAGTCAATCCCTGTACTTTTTGCGTCCAGATGTTCTCCATGCAACAGTCCCAACAACCAACAATTACTTCCCCATGTCCACGTCTTGCATTTAGTAATTATAATCTTCTCATATTTTCAACTTAAACTTTATATTGCAAGTTATTAAAAACGATAAAAAAAAAAAAAAAAAAAAAAAAAAAAAAAAACAGAGTGTTGGCAAACGGCAATAATAAAAAAAAAGTGAGCGCGGAAGGAAAGAAGTTTCAGAGACCTGGTGGAGTTGTTCGATCCCTGAGACCCTTCTTTCTTTTGTCCGAATAATTCAATCCCTCGGACCTTTCTTTGGAGTTGGTACACCGCCTCTATAAATCCGTGTCCTCAAATCCAGGGGACCAGTTCAAAGTCTGAAACAGAAACCGCTTAGAAATTGTTCTGCAGCCTGCAGGTTTCTGATTTGATTTCCAAGGAATAGATAACTCTGCCAAGGTAAGTTTCTCAAATTCAGTTGATTAAAGCCTTAGAAACCTGCACGCTTAGGCTTCCTTATAAATCATGCACGGGGTCAGAACCTCGGCCATCAACACTAGTCTGTATTATTTGGCTAACAAGACCTTTCTGGCATCTCGTGGTATGTTTGAGGTTTGCAGGGTTGGCTAGTTACCGCCAAATATTGCGTACCATTTCATTTCTTGTTAAAATTTAAAAAGGGTGTTTGTTTCAAGAGAATTTGGCAACATACTCTGTCATCTTGTTTGCGATTAGGTGTCAACGCTGTCTTCTTTAGTCTAACCCAAAGCGTGATTGTTTCTATATTAATCTTTCAGGTTATAGAAATATCTATATTTCAACGAGTTCGATGTCAGGAGCGGAGCAATTAGCCATGCCTGAGAATACTATTGAGCAGGTTGAGTTGCTAACTTCAGTCAATGATGCTCATGGAGGAGTTACTGTGAACATAGAACAGCCTATGGATTCTGGGGTCTTTGCTCCATTGCTTAAAGCTTCTATATCGCAGTGGAGGAACCAGGTAGGATGTAACTTTTAATCTTTTCCGTTCATCTTCACGTTTCCAGTATCCAGTTCATGTGGAATTTGATTGCCTTTCACGTATCATTTAAATTAATCGTTCAATTTTTATTATTTGATTTATTGTCACGACTAATGCTTTGAGATCATGTTAAATTATATTTTATACCAAAAACTTTAATTAATAGGAAGACGTGTGTTGGAGTTCTAGTATGCTTAGGGATGAAGCAAGAAATTTCTTAGCTTTTATTTGCTCTACTATCTAAAAAAAGAAATTAATCATTGAGGCGCCAATTACATGAAAAAGATTTTTGGGAGGCTAAAATGAATAAAATATAATTTTTTTTCAAACATTCATTAAAAAAGGGTAAAAAAATATGCTGTTTTTCAAGGAACTTTTGGAGAGTTGGGGGGTCATGGTCCCGCCAGCCTCCTTTAGCTTCTACTCTGGCAATACCGCGCTTTGCACACTCTTAGAATAGTTCTGCTAGGTGTAATGTCAAATGTTATAAAGAATTTGAGTGACGCTCTTTTTTTTATACCAATTAGTTTTAAGAGAAATGGTGACTCAAGGTCTGACAAGGTGAAAATGACCATTTTAAATTTATATTCTAACAATGTTTTTGGTATCTAATGTGTAGGAGAAAAAGGGTGTGTGGCTCAAATTGCCCATCGAACATGCAAATCTTGTTGAATCTGCAGTTAAGGTAAACAGAGTTTCACGCGTAGTTTTACCATTTATAAGCTTCTGAAAAAACTTCCACTCTGAAAGTAAAACTATTCATTGGGGTAGAGTTCCTCCAAATCCGCTTCATTAATTATCTAGTTTTTGCTAATTCTACAGGAAGGTTTTAGGTATCACCACGCTGAACCAAATTACTTAATGCTTGTATATTGGATTCCTGAAACTGCCGATACTCTTCCTGCAAATGCTTCCCATCGAGTGGGTATTGGTGCTTTCGTCATGAACAGTAAAAGAGAGGTATCCATTTTGGATTCACATATGGTTTTTCTAGCTATGACATGAAGGGAGAAATGGTGATTAGATGGTTCCAGTTTTGCTGAAATTTTTCATACATTGAATTTACAAACGCAATCTATTGGAAGGAGCAAACCCCTATAAATCCCAAACCTAGACCTTTAGCAAATCCTTTGGGATTTGAATTCATAGATACCTGTTATAACTCTGATTTTATTTAAATATCGCTCACTATGTGGATAGAATCATATACTTACATCAAAAACTAGACAAGATATCTATATTAAAGAACATTAAAATTACAAAAACACTAAAGCCAAAAACCAAATAACAAAACAAACAGAATTGCTAATCTACTATGGCAACAGTATCCTACCTTGTATAAGGACACAGTTAAGTACCTTCTCATACCATAAGGTAAAAGGAATATCAACTCACACAAGTGAATCCTGTATGATCACCAAACTCTAACTGCATAACATGATATCCCTCACTGCTACTAAGTTCATATTCTTTCCTAAGCCCTTTCTTTAGCTAATAAATCTGCCGTCATATTACCTTTTTTCAATATATGAGATATCATACATTCAGTACCAAAAATTGAATGGCCTTTCTCTGATGACTTAATTTATCAAACTAAAGTTGAAGTTATCATATATGATAGGTGCTTGTAGTTCAGGAGAAAAATGGCATATTCAAAGGAACAGGTGTGTGGAAGTTTCCTACTGGAGTTGTTGATGAAGTAAGTATATTATTATTATTATTGCAGTTCTTTATCAAACTCTTTCGAAAATATATACCCCAATTTCGATTTGGATTAAAATTTTCATCCACAGGGTGAAGATATTTGTGCAGCTGCAATCAGGGAAGTCAAAGAAGAGACAGGAGTAAGTGATAAGTGTGCAATTTGTGGACTCAAAGTGAATATGATGTTTAGAAACATATAGGTGTACACATAGTATTGTTATCTATGATCATTGCTTTTATGTTGTTTCAGATTGAGACAGAATTTGTAGAAGTTTTAGCATTCAGGTAAAACATGTCAACACATGGTTGTATGTGTAAATGCAAGTTCTCTTACGTTATCCCATGACCATAACTTTTGCTGTAATTTGGGTATTTGTCAATCTTTCGTGTAACTTTGGCCTCACTACAAGATCTCTGGCTTTCTCTTTCTCCCTCCCTCCCCGTCTCTTCATCTCAATACAGGCAAAGCCACAAGTCAACTTTAGCAAAACTCCGATTTTGTTCTTTTTGTTTGCATGTTGCAACCCGCGTTCGTTTGACTTGATCAGACAGCACGAACTAGAGATTGATAGCTACAGCACAGGTAAATTTTTTTTCAGGTTAATTGAGTGCGATTTATCGAGTGTGTTTGAGATTGTGCCCAAATTTAAGAGTACAGAGTTAATAAAAACGTTTAGAAAAATAGGATATTTTGATTGAATTTTTTATATTTATTATAGAGATTAAATACACTTTACACCCTTATCTTTGGAGTCATTTACACTTTACACCCCAATGTATTATTTTTAACACATTTATCTCCCCCCTTAACTGTTATATTTTTTTTTTTAATTGACCCGTACCAAAATTACCATGAGTATAATTTAGGACTGATTTCTCTCAAAAACGTGGGGATTGCAAATTTTGTTTAATACCCCCAAATGATTAAGTGAGGGCATGTTGTAAAATTTTTGACGGAATCCTGTACTAAATGAACATGAGCATTGTGTGATACGGTTGTGCCCAAATATTGAAAAAAGAAAAAAAATTGGTTGTTTGAATTTAAGGGTTCTTATGTGTTTTTTCAAAAAATTAATTGACATACACCCACGACTTGCAAATTAAGTATAAACTGACCCCTAAAGATATAAAAAGGACCTAAAGTTTATTTTAATCCCATATATAGTGAAAATTATAACTTTTTTACCGGAAAATAATATTTGTAAATAATTTTATTATGCCAAAATTTTGTAGCATCCAAACTCCGCCCGATTTGGAATAGAATGTGCAAGGGTAAGGAGAAAGCTCCCAAAAAAACACAGGGACAAAGCTCTCACACCTTGGTCCCACACAAGTTTAGTACAGCCAAAAAGAGCTGACTACAACTATTAGGAGATACGTAGAAATGCTAACATATACAAAAACCAGCACAAGATGATGGACAACACTGGTGGACAAAACCTTCCATCTTTCAGTACATTCTCAGGCAGCCTCCAATTCTCCCCGATCTCTCTGTTCTTCTTGTTACCTGGTAGAAAAAATCTATCATGTTTCAACTTAATTCTTACTTAAGTGTTCCACATTCCTTATAGTGACAGGATCAAAACTTCCTTGCTCTTGCTTCCCAATAGCAAACCCTAAATTCTTTATCATTGTATAGAATAACTCATATCCAGACCCAGCAGGCAATTATTTCCTCACCCTTATATTCATCAGGGAGTTTTTATCTTTATTGATACTATAGTCGGCTGCAATAATTCTACTTGGATGCCGCCAAGCACAAAAATTTCCTTCAGGTTTTCTCCTCCCCTTTTACTGTGGAATAAAGTAAGGTATTTATCTCCATGAAGAACAAACCAGATACCATCTGCGTGCATAGGAAACATTTAAAATCTTATGAAATTAAATATCTTCAGAACGCAGTTTCAATTTAACAGCAACTGAGTCTGCTAGCTATACTCCTTCAAGACATAACTTTCCAAATTAAAATTTGCCGCTTCACTTATACAGGATATTAGCTATAAATGTCCAACTTCAATTATTCAATAGTCGTCAACAGAATGAGATAGATATCCAACTAAGGAATAAAAAAGCCAAATTAATTAGAATACTACCTTTTAATGATGTAGAGGACTCACAATTACCTTCACATGCATTCTCTTTTTTTCCGATGCCATAAGTGTAATCAGAAAAACTTCTATGCTGTTATTAAAATTCTCCCGGAAACTTTTTTTAACCAGGCTCACTGCTGTTGATTACTATATCTGTTTTCTTGTATTTACATTCAGCTTAAATCTCGCCGATTAGATCAAGATATATGTGTGATCATCATTATTCGGTTAACACACTATCTGTGAATTAGCCCTGACACGGCCAACCAAACTACCACAATCTCCATTTTCTCAAAATCTTACTCACTGTGCATCCATTGTCATCTATTGAGGATTTGCTTTTAAAATATTAAACATAAACTCATAAGAGCCCGACCAATGCAAACCATACCAAAAAGATATTGAACTCTGATTTATTAATATTATTTATTGAGCATTTCATATTTTGAAGACACAAAAGGTACCTTCGGTCTTGCTATACCCTATTTATTTCTGGGATGCCGATGCCTTACTCTCCTGCTATATCTAGACTTTTTGCGACCATGGTAACGAACTCAACAACAAAATGTTGAACATCAATGAAAAATATTATGAAAGATTAAATTAGACTCCATTGAGCAAACTAGTATGAATTCATATTGCAAATCAAAGATAGTCATACTAATATTTTCTTTTATCAATTACTAATTCAGTGGACCTTGTAGATTTTAGATTATATAGCACTATATCCTATTATTTCACAAAAGCAAAGATAGCTCTTCAAGATCTTGTATTGTGCAAAAATCAAACTTTAGCAAGTCGATTAAAAGACACCGTTGAATTTTATTCCCAACTTTAATCACACTTCAAACCCCATCCTCCTCTCGATCAACAGGAAGCTAACTTGCCTTTGTACTATTCAACAATCAGTTCCTGAAGCTACTATACGATGCTTCCGATAAGCAGTCAGTACAAAGAGCATTTAATGGCATTCTTATGAACCAACAATAACACACTATGCCAAGAAGCAATGAACCAAACCAAAGACCATCCACCCACGCGCGCAACAACACCACCTTGTAACGGACTTGGTTTAGTACTGCCCATGAGCTTGACTGACACCATTACCAATGTGATATTATTCCTCCTTATTTCCCTCACCCAACATCATCATAATTCTTTTCATGCAAAAACATATAATTGAAAATGTCAACGGAATTTCTAAAATACTTATCCATATCTTTATCCCCAAGTGGTCCGTTAAATATAAAAGGCACCCAACATAATACTTGATTAATGATATCTATCGAAGTGCCCCCTCCAAGATAACTCGATAAGAACAATTAAATTAGGAATCCCTATCACAGTCGATCACATCAGCATATAAACATAGAGAACACTAATTGGAACAACTCTCGATTGAATCAAGAGACTAACCTTAAATCAGCAAGTTTCAACCCTACCCCCTCCTCCCACCTCGTCTTCTATATGACTAATATCATAGTGTCTGACATGCCTTGTCCCAAGCACTACTCTGTTCCCAACGATAGCAAAGGATAGCCAGAGATGTTAATTCTTAAGTAATTCAAATATGGAACGCAATATCTAAGCTCCTTAGATTTTTCCTCACTCCTAGAGATAAAGTTCGCGATTGTGTGGCATATATTAAAAGCAGAAATAAAATATTATTATATATTCAGAAATAATATCTTGGTTCGGAAACAACAAAGGTTCTCTCCACAAGCGAACGCCACTAATGAATGATTATAAATGCCGTTTCTGCCAAGTGAACAACTTTCAGTCATAATCGCTACCTAATAGGACTTTTCAACTCCATAATACTTCCCTAACCGCCGAAACACAATACGTTAAGTGCGTGCCGCTCAAGCAACCCCTTGATCAAGTTACAACAAAAATCAAAACTGATGACTTTGAATAAAAATGTATACTATAAGGAGGTAGATAAGAGCAAACACCAGCGACAC
Organism: Morella rubra; assembly: GCA_003952965.2. Lineage (NCBI taxonomy): Eukaryota > Viridiplantae > Streptophyta > Magnoliopsida > Fagales > Myricaceae > Morella > Morella rubra. Next base: position 652,292 of record CM025854.1, read on the forward strand.
CTCTGCTTCTAAAGGCTCATAAAGAAAAAGTCCAATAAGTCCTGTCTTCAATACAAACCAATGTGACACGCAGATTGTCTATTAATGGGCCAATTCGCATGATATTCGGAGGATCAAAAATCGCCCTCTAAGTCTCAAAGAAACTCTTCGTGGGGGAAAATCCTTCAACGCTGACCTACGAACCTAAGCCTCTGACGTTCCTGTGTTAGGATCTGCCTTAAGGAATGGATGAATTTTGTCATGTGGTGGGCTGCAGAAGGCTAGCTCCCAGTGCGTTATTTGGAACAACTATTAAGTGAAGTCTCCCCAGTGCTGGGAAAGAAGGTTGTAAATGCTACCCCATTTGTGCCAGTCTGGCTTATTGACATATTTCATAACATGATGAGCAAGACCCAATTGGATTTCCCCTCATTGACTGATTCACCACAATAGCAAGGGAGCAGGAACTCCGGACGGAAACGGACTTGCTCTCCCCTTACAGCTAACCTTTCTCCCGAACAACTAAAAGGTACGGCCAGACCAGGAATCGCTATACACTCGCTCAAGACTTGAAAGTTCGCAGATCAACTGCGGAAGTAATGTAAAAATAAAAATTAAACAATACTCCTCACCGTTTTTTGTTAATTGTTTATGGACCCCGGGCCGCTTGAGTCTCCAGTGCGCTTGGCTGCCGTCGAATCCGTCCACTTTATCTGTTCGACAAAGCGTTGCCACTAATTGGGCTTTCCGATGATTTTTTCCCTTTCTGTCTCGTCCACCGGAACCAAGTTCCTTAACGCTCTCAAGTCTGTTTCACTTCTGACAGGCTCACCATGCGATTCTGAACCGCTCCATCCTCCGCCCGGGGCATGACCAGAAGCCTACAGTTCGCATCTCCGCTCGTACGATCCCTTGAGGGCTCGATTCTAAAACTCCCTCAGACGTCTCAAGACTAAAAGAGTGAGTTTATTTGTTGGTAACGCCTGCAAAGATGTGCATGCTCCGACTACCTAGAACTCTCGCCGCAGCCAAGGCTATCAATGGAGCCAAGAACTATCCTTGAAAATTAGAAGAAGATGACCGGGAGAGAGATAACTAACCTGTCCCGTCAAAAGCTGCGTACGCCTCACTCAAACGAAGCAAGCCCCAATGCTCACCGCCCCTGTTCCTCCCACCTATGAAAAAAACCAAGGACCAAGGATAGGCGGGTGCCTGTACCGATCAGAGTGCAAACTCTCGTGATGGTGTGTTGCAGGGAGTGTCGGAGAGGGTGCGCGACGACGGATGAAGACAAGTTCCCTATCGCCTTTTAAGAGTAGTAACATTCAGAACGTGTGTGCTATAACTCGGGTCCGCTCCGCAAAGTTCGCGAGAACGTGTCTTTGAATCTTGCAACAGATTCGAACCCTCCCTCTGAGTTGTAGACTGTCTTCAGTACAGACTCGTCTCTCAACCGAAGCACCGAGAGTCAGGCTAAAAGCAATTAGAGACAAAAAGGCTGTACAATAAGTGTCACTAGCTTTCGCGAGGCAAGATGTAGACACCAGGATACTATCTTAATGTGGATAGATGCAAATGTAGCCAAGCGCTAGCGGCGGTGAGGGCCCGAGAGTTGCTTCGCGATGGCGGTGCCCGCCGTACCCAGCTTCTGTAGCTCGTCCAGGTTCGCCGCCTACCCCTCCAGTTCGCGGCAAGCCCCACCCCCCGTTAGTTCAGACTCAGACATTTAATGCTCGCAATACCATCATTTGTATCTCAAAAACCAAGAGGTAAAAAGCCAGAAAAGTAAATGGAGTCATAGGTTGGATCAAAACAACAATACAGATTTGAAGCATAGAAGGGACCTCGCAAGAGGGCGAGAATGAACTATATAATGATATGAGAAAGAATGTTACACCAAAAGAGTAAACACAAGATATCCAAGATCGCGAATGCCGTGCTACTAAGACATCGGGAGGACACCGTCGCCACCGCAGATGGAGGTAATGAAGCAGCGCAGCTGAAATTAACCAGTGCATCCGTATAAACCAATATCGCGATCATTTAATTCTGATGAGCATATGCTCCTTGAGAATTCGAAAGAACAAGAAACTACACAACAGGCGACAAAAAACGGAAACTCCTTTACTGTAAGCCCACAAGTACAAGAATGGCAATTGAGAGACAGTGAATGTGCCGAGCAACCGCCGGACCAGAGACTAAGTTTGTGGTGTAACAACCTTGCTTTCCAGAAAACAATTTCAGTTTGACAAATCAATACAGAGCGTAATGTTAACCAGATCTCGCTAAAAAAATTATACCTAACCTGAAAATAGACTAGAGCGTAAAAAAAGAAATAATAATTAGCAAAGGGCGAAGATGGCATGTAGAAAACAAGAACATGGTGGAATTTCAATTGAGACGACGATACTAACGAGAAATGATCTGATTGTCCCATCGACAAAGTGAAATTTGGAAAATGTGGTGAGTCTTGGTATTGGTATTCGGTGGATTCAACAGAAGTCGCTAATTCAACAAAAACAGTTTAATACCTACGAAATTCTATGCATCACTTTTTTTCCCTAATGCTCTAAGCTACGGAATCCAAACGATGACGGCCAGGAAAGATTTACGGCGACGTTTCACAGTTCCCGAAAGGAGAGGTAAATTATTCTCAATCGCCCAAAAACTCAGCAGAGAGAGGAGCGTTCGACATGATAGTAGGGAGGAGAATGAAAATTATCAGATCGAATAGTCGCCTGGTTCAAGCCGCAAGATGACCGGAAACAGCATGCACAATGGTCCTCAAGGAGTAGTGCCAGAGAGACCGAGAGCGCCCATGGAAAAAACAGGTCTCACACTGTCTTTATCTTGAAAGCAAGGAGCCGAAGAGATTAGATCTATACGCGGAACGAAAGCACAGCGCGCAGACCACACAAGCATAGCCCGTAATGCTAGTAATACAAAAAAAATTCACAAACAATAAATGAGACATTATGGCTGTAATATTCCACCCACCATATTTAACTCCCCTGAAAAAATGCGCATCCTAAGCCAGTACCATAACCACCCTCCGCGCAACCATTAACATATGCCGGTAAGGAACACTCATGCCTTCCGGAGCTAAATCTGTTCCACGCAGCTGGCTTTTACTAATCCGATTTCATAACTGTCCTGTGAGTTGATGCTGGTTTTACGAGATCATGCTGAATCTGGACTATTCCGAAAGTATTTTCATCTAAAGTGGTAAGCAGCGGAGATTCCAGTTTGAATGCTGGACGATGATAGCGACGGATTGCTTCCAGCTTAGAGTCCCTTTGTTTTGGCCCGCTTAAAAGAGAGCGTCGGGCGGAATTTTGGAGTGTGAAGTTCTGCTCTGTCATAGAAGCAATCTTTGTGAAAGCACAAAAACGTTGCAAATCCTCCTTCCTTCCTTAATCTCTCAGTGACACGATCTGTGGCACCTAAAACTTCATGATCGGTTGAAACTACTTTCGTGAAAGGTGGCTTGGGATGTGTTACCGACAAAGATTAAGGTGGCAGATCGTATAGGAGGCAGGGGGCGGTCGGAAGGGGAATTGTTGTGTGAGCTTTGTGGGGAACACCCCGAATCTCTTCCTCAACTTTTGTTGATTTTCCCGTTCAGTAGATCGATTTGGAGTGAGTCACCATGGCAGCTTAATATTGTGGTGTTTGGAGCAAGGACGGTTGAGGACTGGGTTCGCATTATTCTTCACCCTCATCAAGCGATTGGCATCCCGCTGGAGGATCAACATTTGTTTCAAATATTTGCGGTAAATGCTATTGATCTGGTCTGGGCTACCAGGAACCAGGTTGCACATGGAGGTAAGAAGAGTGAAATGAGGGAGCTTAGTCGTCAAGTCCGTAACTTGAGTTGGGAGCACAGAGCTGCCTGGCAAAAGAAGCTGCACCTAACTAGATTGCAAACTTGGGTGCCGCCTCCAGCGAATAAAAGCAAGGTAAATGTGGACATTGCTATAAGGGACAACTTTGCGGTAATAATAGCAATAGCTCGTGATTTTCAGGGTCAAATTCAAGGAGCTGTGACAAAGCAAATACAAGCAGCTGGATTGTTAGAAGGTGAAGCAGATGCAGCAAAATTGGGACTAGAATTCGTTGTTGATAAAGGCTTTCGGAAGGTGATGCTCGAAGGAGACTCTGAGTTGGTTATTAAGGCTATTCAGCTTTGGCCACAATCAGATTCATGAAGTTGGCAAAACGTTGTTGAGTTGGCGAGCAGGTCATGTTTATGGAGGTGTTAATGAGTTAGTGCACCACCTTGTTTGTTAGGCCGCCGCTGAGTATAGTTTAGTGGGCAATTTTTGTTGTTGTGAGCCTTCCCTGGATTTATCATGATTGTATGTAGGCACTGATCCTTAGTGTATTATTTTTTTGATTTTGTGTTTGGAATAAAAGGAGGTTTTTATTAAAAAAAAAAAATCAAGGATTTTTGTTACACATTGTTGTTGATAAATGCTCTTATTAGATACAGGCAACCAGGCTAACCATGTAAGGTAGCTTGTACATTTTCGAAAAGATTATGAGTGATTAAAGGTTAATAAACTGTAAATCAATGCTGATCTTTACCCATCAAATTTAGGAGAAGATAAACTTGGTTTTGATATTCATAAAATATGTGTACTTTCTCTATAAAAGGGATTCATCTAGGACACTGTAAAGAGCTCGTGTCATACTTCAAAGAAATATCTCAAATAAAAAACGGTGGTTTTTTTATTTTTTGCTACATGATACCGTAAGGCTTTTCATTACATATGAATTCATAATATAAAATACAATAAAGATCAAGAAACTATAGATCCAATATGGGTTGTTTAGCTTGTTTGGCCAGTTTTCGGCCACACATGGCCTCCGATCAAAGACTGCAGGAAACAACCTGTGCAAGGAGAAAATTGGTCGGGCATGGATGGACTGGTGTGGAAAAGATCGGTCGGAGGAGCTAAGAATAATGAGCTAGAACGTGGCCTGTAGGAGTCAACAAAATTGTCAGGATCTAAGGGGGTGTTTGTTTCCGAAAATATTAGGCACGTAACATTTCGGATATCTTAAAAAAATTATAAAATAATACTTTTTTTCCGATCAAACAATTCTTTATCATTATAATATTCACTCAAATCTTCTCTCTCTTCATTTTTTCACCGACTCTCATAAAATATCTTTATTTTTTTACCAAACTCAATGCCTCAAAATTTTTATCACCCTAATATTTCCACAAACAAACACCACCTTAGTTTCCTTCTCTTCAAGTAAAAACCAACAAAACCAGACAAAGAATAAGAAAAAATGACAAATCCCGATCACAGAGTCTTTGCTGGGACAGAAGAGGAGACGGAAAGAGCCCCCTGCCCAAAAAACTAAGGAGCAAGAGAATAGATAAGAGGTCTAAAGGTGTTCTAGAGAGAATACATTTAGCATAAAAGAAAATGGTGATTCATTCAACAAAGCAAGATTCGTTTCGATGTTTTGATCAAGTACCTAAATATTGGTTTGATATGACAGTATTTCTCCACCTAAGTGAAGACTATTAACAAAATTTCGAACGTCCCATTTTCTTTTCTTAAAGAAAAAATAAAAATAAAAAGTATTGATTCCATACTTTAATGTATTGCTTCAAACTGATACGGTTGGGATATTTTTTTCAGGACAATACAAAAGAAAGCCCCAAAACTTGTTAGAACTCATCCCACAAATCCCAAATTTTAAAATACACACTATCTGTAAATCTTATCCATTTAACAAAGTACCAGTTATTTCCCTTCATATGAAATTTTGAAATAGATAATATTTCACTTTCATTTTACTTTTCTCTTGTGTATATCCCCTGGAATGGTACAAAATGTCAAAAAAAAAAAAAAAAAAAAAAAAAAAAGTTTTTCTCAAAACACCCTGTGGCAGTGGCACTCCAAGGTAAATTAAAGACTTGGGGAGGTCATAACTTGGGAAATGATCGTGACTTCTTGTTGGATGGCAACGGATGGCAACCCGAGACCAGATCCCTCCTCATTCTCTTCCAATTTATGAGTAAAAAAGTACTTTTAGATACCATTTTTTTTTTATATTAGATACCAGCAGTCGAAAGTCAGATTGCGCCCACAGACTCCCTCTGGTTTGGGCGGTATTATTGAACCCTATGGTAATGGGTTCCAATCTTTATCCTAAACTGGGATTAAAAAATTTGAAAAAAATACATATCTGTTTGGATGAAGAATATGTCAGCAAACGCACCCGCACAATTGTTTTATGTTTAACAAGATGCACAACTGGGGCGGGTATTGAGTTCAAACGTTATAAAAGAATTCTCCCCATGTCTTCTCATTCCTTGAAAATAAAAAAAACAAAAGTCTTTTCATTGCTGTTGGTGTCAGATCCCAACTGGATTTGTCAGCATCTCAGAAAAAAAAACAAAAACAAAAAAAAAAACAAAAGATGTCATCAGACCGGCATAAACCAGGCGATTTGAGGAGGATCTAATTCATATTGGTTCAGACCATCAAGCATGACAAAGAGCCCTGTCTTGTAATTGTTGCTTGTTAGTGACAAATAAGATATTAAAATCGAGTTTGCGGTATGAACGCAAGGTCCATGCTAAAGTTTTGGGGCTATTGAAATTTGGGAAGTGGTCGGGCCCCAATTTTAGTACCTTTACCATCATATAATATATATATAGAACTCCACCGAGCCGTTTAAGCTCAGTTTCCAGTTTGCAGACGGACTCTTTCAATGGGGCATCACTGCGCTCATTCACTCTCAGAAATGGCTCTGGCGCAAGGCAAATGGCTCAAGGTTTGTTCCTTGCCTTCTTCTTTTGGTTTCGATCCAATTATCTTTTGCTTTGTAACGGTGGATATGGAAGAAAATGATCGGCGCCTGTATGATTGAGCTTTGAGGGGCTTAGAATCGTTTCATTATACCTGCTCTGTTCTCGTATTATATAATAAGAAGTTGAGCAGAATAAGAAACAAGAAAGCCCGTTTCAATGGGAGATTTAGGGTGCAAGAAGAGCCACATAAACCACACCCTAAGTAATTGTATCAAATCTGGTGCCTTCGTAAAACTCCAGTAATTAAAGTGGCGTTCGTTCGTCGAAATTTTTTATAATATTTTAAAAATTTTAAAAATTTTTAAAATATTGATATTTATTATAATTTGTAAAATTTTTAAAATTTAAAAATATTTAAATATATTTGACTTGATCGAAAATTTCGATACCACAAAATTTTAGACAGATAGACACTACCGCAGCTAATTTGTTTCTTGATCTTTGATCTTCGACACGATTACTCTGTACTCTGCCATCTAATTGCTCTATTAATTATGCATTCATCGTCTCTTCATTAGTCTGTTTTGTGTTCTTGGCATCACGGGTATATGGGTATGTCTTCCTTGATCTGGAATTTTCTTCACCTTGTATTGATTCCGTACTCAAGAACATGTTTTCTTGTGTTCTTTGATTGATTTGCTGCATGTCATTCTTTCAGTGAGAGACGAGATATTTAATTAATTTCTCGCATCGCCTTAAAATTCATTCCTTTTTGCATAAATATATATATATATATATATATATATCTACACTGGGTTTTTACTTTTCAGGTTAGATGGTGATTCTTTTCTGTATCTGCAGAAAATTAAAGGCCTGTTGTCTCAAGTGGGTCACATCCCACAGTTGTCCTGATATGTCATTGTCATGTCTAACATCATCTTTGTTGTTTGCTTTCTCCCGCTAAAAAAAAAAGTAGTAAAGTTTATCTTTCTTGTAAACGTGTATCGCACCCACAGGGTCACGTGCACGATAAGGTTCAGTCATTGTCATATTTAACATTAACTTTGTTTTCTGCATTTGTAAACTTTTGTCAGCTGGATCAACATGGTGGTGGACCTGGAGCAAGAAGCTCACATGCCGTTGCCATTGTAGGTCAAAAGGCTTATGTTTTCGGCGGTGAATTCTCACCACGCGTCCCGGTTGATAACAAGCTTCATCTCTTTGATCTTGAAACCCAAACATGGTCTGTTGCTGGTGCTACTGGGGACATCCCACCGCCACGTGTTGGTGTCACAATGGCAGCTGTTGGGGCAACCATCTATGTGTTTGGTGGCAGGGACAGTGAACATAATGAGCTCAATGAACTCTACTCCTTCGACACCAGTACAAACAAGTGGACCCTACTCTCTGGAGGAGACGGGCTCTCTGGGGGAGACGCAGGGCCTGCTCATCGGAGCTACCACTCCACCACCGCCGATGATCGACGTGTGTACATATTTGGTGGCTGTGGCCTGGCTGGCCGGCTGAATGATCTGTGGGCTTATGATGTGGTTGATCAAAAGTGGGTAAAATATCCAACCCCGGGGGACAAATGCAAGGGAAGAGGTGGGCCAGGGCTGGCAGTGGTTGGAGGAAAAGTATGGGTTGTGTATGGCTTCGCTGGAATGGAAATGGATGATGTACACTACTTCGATCCAGCACGGGAAGAATGGGCCCAAGTGGAAACAACTGGTGAAAAACCTACAGCCCGGAGCGTCTTCTCTACCGCTGTGATTGGAAAATACATCTTCATATATGGCGGGGAAATAGACCCTAGTGATCAAGGTCACTTGGGGGCCGGTAAATTTGCCGGTGAGGCTTATGCATTGGACACAGAAACACTAGTGTGGACAAGGTGTGACGATGGCCCGGATTCCAGTGATCATCCCGGACCTCGGGGCTGGTGTGCGTTTGCAAGCGGTCACCGGGACGGCAAGGAGTCACTCTTGGTCTATGGGGGCAATTCACCGAGTAATGACAGGCTTGGTGACATCTTCTTGTTCACTCCTTAATTGCTTGGGAGGCAGATAACAAGCAATTAATAGTCATATATATGTACGGTACATGTATGATCATAGGCTTGTATGGGGTGACTTAAGTGTGCTTGAAGTGACTTTGGATGATGGAACAAGGTAATTAATAAAATAAAGTTACAGAGAAGAACTTTTGCTGTCAGGGATTCAAGCTATACGGTGATTTTGGTCCATTTCTACCTCCCCTAGAACGAATGTTCTTTTTTGTTTATTCTTTTCAATGGGAAATTAAATTAAGTTTCTTGGACGTTTTAATAGCGAATAAACCAATGATTGATGGTAGATGAAGCCCAGATCGAGACTTGGTAGTTGAGATTAGAGGTAGTCGGCAACACTTGTTCAACCTAAGAAAGGTAGGTTCGGCCTCTGGATTCTAAAGTCGTCGGGCATCAGCCTTGATGACTTGGATAACTTTTAATACTTACCTCTGCAAGAGACCACGCATTTCTCTCTTGCCATTTCTCCCTAGTGTTATGCACAATCTCCCCATGGCCTTTGTGTCTATTGAATCGAAAACAGGACAAAAAATGAACCATATGCCCTCTATCTGACAAAAAAAGTGACCAAAACGTGAAAAAAATCAAACAACTTAAAAAAAAAATAGTAATTTGAAGTCAGAACAATCATATCTCTTAGTTGGCTCTCCAAGGGTACAGATTAGGTGTCTACTTCGCCATTCATGTGGCGAATCCGCAGAGCATTACTGCCACGACTTCATTTGTATAGCCGTGTGTGATGATAATTAAAAGAAGATGAAGGAATCGAAATGCAAAAAAGCACATGGCAAAACAATATACCATCTGAAAGTCAAATGTTCTCGAGGCTGGGAAGGTAGGGAGGGATGCACACAAGAAAAAGCCCAGTGACAAGTAGGGTAGTTTAGCAGCCTTGGTCATGTCTATCCCATCTGAAAGTCAGAGAAGTTCCCAGAATTGATAATAGAGAGAACGTTAAGTTGGTTTAGTGGCTAGCCTTGAATAATTTAAGGTTCTGGTTGTAAGAATGGAGGGCACAGAGACACGAAGGCTTAACACTGGCTTCGGAGTTGCAGTTACTCGTCTGATTTTTCACAACTCAGAAAGGCCTTCATATAATCTCAGGATTGATATTGATATTTCTTGGATCCTGGGGTTTCATTCTTTACTTTTATCAAGAAGAAACTCTTAAGCTGTTCTTTGTCTACACAGTTGCATGGCTATACGCTTGAGGGCTTATTCTTCTTCCTTAGCCGCCTTTTTTGCATCATCCTCATTCAGTCGTGAGGCGGAGACTGTTCCAAAAAGAAAGCTTCTTGGAACTTTGGTTTGGCAGAACAATTTAAGATTTCGTCAAGACAATCATTTTGCGCTCAAAGCTTCAAATGTGCAACCGTTAAATGCTGTTTCTTTGCAGGCTGGTGAGTTATTGTGCCCCTGCTTTTAACATGAAAAATTGTTTCTTTATGATGGTCCTTGCTTATGTGCACAGCGTGCAAGATGTTTCCGAAAACGAAAGTTAGAGGTACTTTTGTCAGTTTGGAGAAGCAAAATTGCCAATGCCAAGGAAATTATATAACTACTGAGAATCGCTTTCCTTGCTTAATTATTCTCATGTACTCTTCAAGAATATAGTGCACATTTTTTATTTTCTCCTTGTGTGTTCAACATTTGACCCTGTTTACACTGCCATATGCTGTTCATTTTCAGCTCAGTATAGTGTGCTTTGATGTTCTTCTTGATAAATTTTCTATATGCACATGAGAATTGGCTAGTCTCTTTTATTGGGTCCCAATTCTGAGATTGAAGTTGGTTTATGGAATAGGTGTACCCGCAAATTCTCTATGTACAGAACTTGTTCAAAATCCAGGTCAAAAAGAGTACATTCCTTTATTAGAAACAGAGAAAGGAGAGTCTACTCTCAGCATTGTTGTTATTGGGGCTTCCGGAGACCTTGCCAGGAGGAAGATCTTCCCAGCACTATTCGCTCTCTTTAATGAAGATCGTTTGCCTGAGGTCCAATTCTTCATTAAACCTGCAGTTTACTTTACTACGACTTTTCTGTTTCTTTTTAATATTTTGCTTTTTGTTTGTTCACATTTCTTACTTCTTCAGAATTTTACGATATTTGGCTATGCACGGAGTATTATGACTGATGAGGAGCTGAGAAATATGATCAGCAAAACCCTGGCTTGCAGAGTTGACAAGAGGTGCTATTCTAGTTTGTATTGACCCAAAGTATCTCCATATATTTCGTCTAACAACTTAGGTTTTCCAATTTTTGCTGATTACTCCAATGTGAGGGATTACAGGGAGAACTGCAATGAGAAGATGGACGCATTCTTGAAAAGGTGTTTTTACCAATCCGGTCAATATAGCTCTGAGGAGCATTTTGTGGGATTGAACAACAAGCTGAAAGGGGAAGAGGTAGTACGCTTAACTCATGACATTAAAAAATTATTCCTTCTTTAATTCCTTTCTTGCCAACTGAGACGATGTATATTAATTGCAAATCTTCTCATTACAGCTCTCTAGGCATTCTCTTTGTACCAGGTACTGAAACCCAAGCCCACTAGGCTAGAATACCAGACAAATCAGTTTTGGGCAGAAACTGCTTGTTATGAATGCATCTCAATTACTTAACATAAGCAGAAAAGACCACTTTTCTCTGCAATGTGAAGTGTCTTTTTTGGGTAGATGTTGGTGTAAATGAAGTTATGCTTTCGTTAAGACTCAAACTCAAGACCTTCTGCTTACTAAATGGGTGCTCTAACCAACTGTGCTAGTTAGCTACTGTAGTATGCAATGTCTAACAAAGAATGGAAACATTTTAACTTGCACTTCATTGTTGTTAGTAGCATGTATAAGACAGAAGTTAATTTGATTTTGGTAGGGCTTGCATAGCAAAAGAAAAAGGTGGTGGTGTGTGGGCGGATTCATTCAGTTCCAAATTATACTGCACAAGTTTTGGTCCTTTTGCCTTTTATTCTGAAAGATTGAGCCTTGGGAGTTCTTTTAGGGAATGGCTATCAACAGATGATCATTATCTGTCATTGCCACTTTTAAGCTATTGTGTAGTAAACACTTATATTCCTTTTAGGCTGGAAGAACATCAAATAGGTTATTTTACCTAGCGGTACCCCCAAACATGTTTTTGGATGCTGCAAGATGTGCCAAACGTCGTGCTTCTTCAGAAAACGGCTGGACTCGAGTTATCATCGAAAAACCATTTGGTCGGGACACAGAGTCATCCAGAGAGCTGACCAGAGGCTTGAGGCAATATCTGTGCGAGGACCAAATATTTAGGTCAGCACTTTTTCACATTTTTGGTTCCTTGAGATAGTTAAGACACACATCCTCACGCCTCTGCACACAGCTTTGGCGTTGTCAATCTTTGAATAGAATTTCTTTTCTAAGCTCAATCTTTGTATAGAATTAACCATCACATGGGTGAGGAGCTTGTGGAAAATCTCTTGGTGCTTCGCTTTTCAAATCTAGTCTTTGAGCCTCTGTGGTCTAGGAACTACATACGCAATGTACAGTTGATTTTTTCTGAAGATTCAGGGACAGAGGGACAAGGCAGGTTGGTTCAATATCTTCCTTCTTCCATTCTAGTTCAATGTACTCTTACACATAGAATCTATTGCCTCACTATGAGCTAGTTTTTCATCCAGGTACTTTGATAACTATGGTATCATCCGGGATATAATGCAAAATCATCTTCTGCAAATACTAGCGCTGTTTGCAATGGACACACCTGTCAGCTTAGATGCCGAGGACATTAGGAATGAGAAGGTATTACAATATATCAAACTTTTAAAATAACCCTGGCTATTATTCTTCGAGTATCAATACTTCTCACAAATATTCCACCTGGTACAAGTTCTATATCAACCTTAAAATCAGACTTAGACCATCATATGCTCCTACTCTAATGACCCATGTTATGAATGTGGCCCTGAATCAGGTTAAGGTCTTGCGTTCTATGATACCTGTTCAGCTCGAAGATGTGGTTGTAGGTCAATATAAGGGAGATTGTAATGGCAATACATCATATCCCGCATATACCGATGACATGATGGTGTCAAAAAATAGCCTTACACCAACTTTTGCAGCAGCCACTCTCTTTATTAATAACGCACGATGGGATGGAGTTCCATTCCTCATGATCGCTGGCAAGGCTCTCCATTCAAAGCGGTAGGTATACAATGTTTAGGTCCATTGGAAGGATTTTTTTTTTTTTTTTTAATGCCCTTATACTGTTGAAAGTGATCAATTAAATGATCACAACTGTTGCTGCAATGAATTTCAGAGCAGAAATTAGAGTTCAATTCAGACATGTTCCGGGTAACTTGTACAATCGAAAGTTTGGAACCAATTTAGATCAAGCTGGAAATGAGCTGGTGATTCGCATACAACCTGATGAAGCTATATATCTGAAGGTCAACAACAAGGTCCCTGGCCTTGGAATGAGATTGGATAGCAGTTACCTCAATTTGCTCTACAAAGCCAGGTACTAAACTGCAATAAGATACAATCATCTTTTCGTACAAATCCGTCACATGATGATATACAATTCAGATAAGTTCCCAAGGCAATTTGCTGATGGGTTTAACCGGCTCTTTTCGAGAATATCCAAGAACTCTGTAGTGGAGTGCAGTCAAATGTAGTAGGTAATGCAAACCAAAGAAAAATTAAATTAGAGCAACCAAAAATCACAAGGGAGACACAAAGTTTACTGAAATTCAATCTCATAACAAAATGTTGCTTTTGTAATACTTCGTCACAATATAATTATGAGCTACTGATGAAAAGACTTGGGTGTTTAAGGTATGCAAGAGAGATACCAGATGCATATGAGAGACTGCTGATTGATGCAATAGAAGGAGAGCGAAGATTGTTTATTAGAAGTGATGAGCTAGATGCAGCTTGGTCAGTATTCACACCGTTGTTGAAGGCATTGGAAGAGAACAAGGTTGCTCCAGAGCTTTACTCATATGGAAGTGGAGGGCCAATTGGAGTGCATTATCTTGCTGCAAGGCACAATGTTCGCTTGGGCGATTTTGGTTATGATGAGTGATGAGTGTGCATTAGGGATCGGTTACATTCCTACCTCTGCAATTCGAGGATTATAAGTACTAAAACATCCATAACTCTCTACTATTTCTTTATTTTTTTTTTATTCTATGCACAACTTGTGTTTATTCAATTTATCATGTACAGAAAATAAATAAAAGGGTATTTGGAGACTTGGATTCTGCAACATTTTAACGCACAATTTGTTAAAAAAGTATAAGAAAGTACTAAGTAGTATCCTTTTACATTTGATTTTCTTCTTTTGAAAATGTAAGGATTGCTAATCATTGTTGAAGAATTGTATGGACAATTTACGAGGCATGGAAGAACCTCATTCTGCTACATGCCTCGCGTTAAAACTTTGTTAATTCACACACGCATGTCAAAACACAGATCTTCTTGTTGATCTTCCCTAGCTAGATTGATGCTGCCAAAACAATGTTCAATTAAGCCTTACATATAGGGCATTCAGACAAGTAGCAGCGTTTGAAGTGTTCAAACCTACATAGCTGAGCTTCTCTCTCTCTCTCTCTGTGTTGCTATGCATGGAGCATTGACTTGACCAAAAATCTAGAACTGTGATCGATGGATCTCACATCATAGTAAGCATTTAGTATTCAAAACAAGCACTTTGACCTCAATGCATTTTACAGACAATATACACCTTTGTACAATCTAAATGGCACTATAATAATTCATGCAAATCATGAAAAAAACCATATGAATTGGATAAAATAAAGCAGGGGAAGAACAGGGGGACCAAGCAAATGGCATGTTATTTTGTTTTTTCTCCACAGGTAAAACTTTATATGATTATAAAAGGAAACCAAAGGAAAAGAATCAAATCTCTGACAGGGGAAATGAGCTGTATGGTAATGGTACTTTCACGTGGCGCCAGGTTGTCAACTTGATCTCATGTTATCAGAGCTATACCACCTGTATCCACAAATCATAGCAGCAGCAACCCCATGCAAAAACTCAAAAACACCATGATCAATCTCCCACCGTCCAATCCACCTGCCCCACTCTTTTCGGCCGTCTGATCTCCCACAGTGTCAGCCTCAGGTGCATCTGCCTCCGTGGACGAAGCCTTGGCTGCCTTAGCCTTTGGCGCCGGAGCTGGTGCTGTTGCTTTTGCTGCCACCTTAAACAACTCCCTCGGCAACAACACCTTGTCAATCTTATAAACGACCAACGGTTCCTCGTCCTTTAACGTCCCCGTTATCTTCGCCGTCACGACCTTCGTCTTTAAGGTCACCACCTCTCCGTCGTTTTGGACGGTGAAGTCATACTTGTTAGCTCCGTCTGTAGCCAGCGTGTTCATGATGCCGTTATTGGACTTCAACATTTGGGTCGACTGATACACGGGGATGCCGTGATATAACAGCAACGACACCTTCTGGGGCGCCGTCAAGTTCTTGTACTTTGGCATGAAACTATTGATGACGGTGTCGGTCGGGCAAAACACCGTCAGCCCTCCATCAATGTTCTGCTCGAATGTCGCGTCGGCTCCTGAAGATACCAACAAGTCGGCAAAGGCTTTGCAGCCTTGCTTTGACAATATAACCGTCAAATTCAGCTGGCTTGGCCCCGGCGTCGGTGCTTCCGCTTCAGCCGAAGTTAGAACCTGACCGTCGTGATTTGCAAATTATTAAATAAATGATTAGAACTATAGTATCATCGGCAAAAAAGCAGTCACCAAAAAAGGCTTTACCTGACTGATCTGTAAGACGGAGATATTGTACGGGATCTCATCTACAGACTTCACATAGACGGCATCAAGGCTGCCACCATTATTTTCAGCGCCAAACCCAACTTTTCCACCTTTAAGGTCGGTGATGTTCACGTACCCTGTGGACCCAGGGGCGGCGCCGGTGGCTTGGAAAATGGTGGCAGTCAAGGCGGTCCCATTTGTAATCTGGTGGAGCTTCTTGGAGCCAAAGTAATCGACAAGGATGTGGAGGGAGAGAACGTTTTTGATGGTGTAGAGTGAGAGGTGCTTGGAGAGGAGGGATGACATAGCGGCATTATCCACGGCTAGGACAGTGATGGTCAGGCGGCGATTGATATCGGAGGCGAGGTGGGTGAGCGTTAGGTAGTGGTTGAAGGTGGAGAACTCGGGGTGTTTGGCGAGGATACGGGTGATATTGTGGGCATGGGCGCCGGTGGAGTATAAGAGCACCAAGAGGAGAGGAAGTGAGAGGAAGGCAGTGAGCCGGCCTACTGGTGCTTGCTTCATTGTGGAGAAGCAGGAGGATGAGGAGATTTTAGACCTTTAGTTTGAAGTGAACGAGTGGGAGAAAGAAGTGTTGGGAGTTTAAGTAAGGAGCGTGGTAGTGTAGCGAACGTTTGCTGCACATGATTAATATGCATGCTAGCTTGGCATTAGCTTGGCCAATTATGTGACTAGAGTGGGTATCATAATTTGAAAAACAATGCCTTTATTTATTATTTAATAAATATGTGGATACACGTACACTTCGATCACTTTCTAGAAATGCAATTAGAAAACCATTTTGGTTGAGCCAGATAGCTAGCTACCCACATGATCGTTTGAAGAACTGTTGAAACTTGGAGGACCGACAATATTATTACATCTTCTCCATTAAACTAAAAAAATTGGGTTTTAGTAAGTTACTTTGTTGATAAAATTGCTCCATTAGAAGCCATGCATGTGCATTGTATTGAAAAAACCAGCATCACCCACCAACGGGGAAAACATTTTAAATTATAGATTACTGGCCTTGGTGATGCATAGACAAATATAGACTTCATGATTAACAGTATTTTAAATTACAAAATATTACCAATAAATTTCAAGAAAATGACTAGAAGAAAATTTCACTATACAAAAGGGAAAAGTCCCGCAACTCAATTTTCGACGGGATAGATCAAAATTAAAGTACCTCAGCTACCCTTAATTATTAGCGAGGGGGATAATATTCTTTGCGTTAGTTTGTACATAGTTTTCTCCCAAAATTTGTCTTTGGGTCACGGATTTTGACCAAATAAAATGAAGTCACATTCACGACTCACGAAAGATCTGTAGATACAACACCATATCATAGACATCCAACATTGATCACATTTCAAATCAAGATATCGTATATATTAGTCACTGCGCTTTGGGCTAGCTGTGGGGAACTTTGGGGTCCCATTGGCCTCACCTGATCGCCGGGGTCTTCCTGCAGAGAAACAAAACCTTAAGCTACCTTACCGACTTTAATTTTCTCTTAATTAATCAAATGGGTTCCAGGAAGTAGTTTTTATCAAGCAGAATGGTGTCGTTTCCCAGTGTCTGCAACTCTGGTAGCTGCAACTCCTTTATGCCTATTGATGCTGCCCTTTCTCCTGAATTCTCAATCGAAGAATTTTGTAATTAATTACCACTGTTTTGAAGTTTTCCTGAGAAATGGGACCCGCAGGTGTCGGTGGCTATGTAATCCAAAAACAGCCAGCCTGGTATGAATATTGCGTATCAGGTTGGGCCACGTGGACAAAGATCGTTTGGTGGTGCGCTGTCAACAGATGCTTTCCAGTTCCACCAGCCACCTCCCCCGTCCCGGCCGAAATAAAATAATGCGTATGATTAGGATTTAATATTCAACATAGAGGCCACTCTATTGGGTCCAGGCTGTAATTGTCTCTGTTCTCTCCTATTGTCCTCTCTGGTCTGTCTTGTTTTTCCTTCAAACGATTGAGAGTTAATTCACTTCCTGCGCGTGAGGCAAAAAGCTTTTGGCTTGCGGTGAATGTGATCAACTCAAATATGTTTAGGCTGGATGGAGGGTTTAATCATTCTTCTTAAAACTAATTGGTATCAAGAAAGAGATACTAAAGTTTTTTATGACATTCGATATTGCATCCAGCGAGTCTGTTCTAAGAACACTCGTAGGGAACGGCATTGTGAAACTCCAACAATTGTGACTAAAAAGAATACAACTAAGCTCTAAGAAGAAGTATTTATAGATAATTGTATGCCCTGCTCGAGTGTTCGATGCAGCTTTTTAAGGTTGAGGCTGGATTGGACGCAGTTATCCTCGATCCAGTATGTTTCAGGTGGCCATAGCCATACATTTGTGGTGTTGGAAACCATCAAACACTTGCTTTAACAACATATTTTTCCCCTCCCAATCCCATTCTTGTATATATGTTTGGTAAATAACGTGAATTCGGATCTCCCAACTTTGTTGTTTATCGAAAGACAGCGCCAGTTATTACGGGTAGCCCAAAAAATTGGTCTTTTCATAAAAAACATGGGTAGAGATTTCAGCCCCAAGAGAGTAAGGAAGAAGAACGGCTGCTGATTTTTGGGCGCCTTTTAAACAGGCCTCCTTGTTATTCTTCGATTTTCAGGAAACAGAGGCAAAAAGTTCTTATGGTGGACCAAGCGGCAAGGGAGTGCGGGGAGTAGTAAGGACCCCAGTGGACTGTGGTCTGTGGACATTTCCTTCATCTACTGTGCAAAATGGGTGTCCCTCAAAGGTCACATAAAAGATCGGGCCCGTTGCTTTCATTCTCTTGTTCTGGGTCAAAAGGGAAAAGGGGGTGAGAAAATGATCCACGCACGAAGAAGTGAACCACTTTCTTTTTTCTCTGGGCTCACTTTTGTCTAGAGTTGTAGTGGCATATACTCATAATAGACGAAAAAGATGAAAAAGGTTTTGGATAATGGTCGGAAAAGGCACCACTTTCTCAATGAGAGGCTATTGAGGCAGAGCACAAGGTTCCTAGTAATTGCGCCCATGGTAGTAAAACAGTGGTAAAAATTACAGCTATTGTGGAGAAATCCTCTGTCACAAAAGTTTTCACCCCTCGACCACTTGAGGATTCTTTATTCTCCATTCATTAATATGTCTGGATCAGCTCCAAAGTACGTAAAAAAAAGAAAGTGGTGCACTTTTGGAGAATCTAATTAACCCCTTAAGAGTATGTCTGGATGATGACAGAGACTTCTTAGCCAACAAAGTTCGAGAAGTCAGTCGTCAAGAACACGACCTCGTTCGAATCTTGCCTCTTTGTTTTTTTGTTTTTTGTTTTCTGGCTTTGCGGCGTTTTCCACGTCTCTCCCCAGACTCACGGTCAGAAGAAGAGCACTACAATTCGGTTTCCCCAAATGCTCCTTACTATCTATCAGCGAGACGAACTGACACAGCTGTCTTTCGACAGCCACACGAACTTAAGAAACATCCTCGAGAAGAGAGATAGAGTCTCTACGACAAAACAGCGTCACATCTAACAGATAGGATCTGGCTCTGACACAGCAAGTCATAAACTTAAAACGGTGATACACGGGTCAATCTAACCATATTTGGTATACACGTAACCACAGAGACAAATGGCCGCCGAACTTGTACATGCAAACCTCCTTTCTTAAAGCAACTGTCATAAACTCAAAAAAACTGTCAGTTCCAAGCATTCCCAAATTTCCAACGTGCCATGGAAGTAGAAAGATGGGAACTTTCTGAAACTTTTCCATCCAAAACAACCAAGCCCGGGCCTTCATATAGAACAAAGAGGAACAAGAAACACCTCTGCAAAGTGAAACCTTATTGTACAAAACATTTTCCGTCCTTCCGACGTTCCGCTCCCTCGAATCGGACCTACTGCACTATCATTAGAGGTTACACTTTTTACTACTATGCATCATATAATATCATTATCTCCTCCCCCGTTACACGATTGTAACGAATACTCCCAGTCTCCCAGCCCCACCGGATTTAAGATATTCCTCTCTCTGAACTCAACAGGTTCTAAAAAAAACAGAGCAAATTAAAATATCCTAACAGTCATCTTATCAGATTGTTGAATCAGCCACACCTACCTTGACCTCACAAAGGAAGCTCCGCCACCGCCACGGCCACCTCCACTGCCTCCCGACCCACCCTTCCCAACAACGCCACCACCGGCACCAATATTTGAATGATGGAATCCACCAGAACCGTAGATGGGCCCATGATGATGCCCCATAACCCCACCATACATCCCCCCTCCATACACTCCCCCAACCCCGTTAAACCCACCCCCACCACTACTGCCCGAGCTCACCCCCCCACCACTGCCCCCACCTCCTGCGGCGGCCCCACCACCACCGGACCCACCGCCACCATCCTTCTCCCCCTGCCTCCCCACCGAGCTCTTCTCTCCTTCCATCTCCCTATACTTCTGCAGATAAATCTTCAGTGGCTCCACGTACTCCTCAAACCCCAGAGTAGTCATCGCCCAAAGCAAGTCATCCCCATTGATCGTCTTCCTCTTCTCCCTCTGGCACTTGTCCGAGGCCTCTCCAGTGATGAAGCTGATAAACTCCGAAACACATTCCTGCACCGTTTCCTTAGCGTCCTTTGAGATCTTGGCGTTCGCCGGCAATGCCTTCTTCATGATTCTGCTCACGTTAGCTATGGGGAGGAACCTGTCTTGCTCTCGAGCCGAGAAGTCGCTGTTCGCGTTGTTGTGGCCCCCTGAATCGTTGTCCGAATCAGCCATCGGACTTTTCGCTTACGTGTCTGGGTGAGCTTCACAAACTAGACCCAATTCAATAGCTCGACACTTTCCTGGTTCTGATCCAATTCCACAAATTGGACCGAATTCACCAACTTCGAGCCATCCAACAATAAGGTGGGATAGTGTTTCGCCAAATAGACCCGATTCGACGACTTTGAGTTAGAAGATCATATAGTTCTAACAACGTGTCAGGAAAAGAAGGGACCTATGTCTACAATTTCAAGCTGCACACTAACATGTGTCTGATCAAGATTTTTCGAAATTTCCAGACATAAAACTTTCTGGCTGCAATAAAGTTTCGCAAAACAGCCCAAATCCGAAACTTTTCAGCTAAGAAATCTTTCTGGGTCTAATTCGGAGTTTAGATAAAACAGACTGAATTCCAAACGCTGGAGGCATGAAATTTGTGTCCGGATGTTACTGAACTTTACAAATGACAAGCTAAAATCTTTTCAGTGTAGAAAATTTTACGCTGAAAAGAACCAAGCCAAAAATTTTACGAGCTACAAAAAATTTGATATCAGAGAGCAGAGAAAAAGAGCCACAAAGTGTAAAGAGAGTGAACAAGAGGGAGCGGAAAAATTGTTCATGCACAGAACCGGAGATTACAGTTTATTGGGGAGGGATTCTGTATGATGAGAAGGGGCCGAATTGAGAATACGGCCGGAAAAGGAGGAGCTCCGGGAATGTGGGTGGGAGTTGCAGAGTTGGAGGTGGAGAGGTGTTGGGATCCGTTGGATCGTTGGGGTAATAATTGCATCGAGAGCGACACGTGGGTCGTTTTGTACCGTTTATTTATTGATAAGAATGGCGTCACGTGGGTGGTGTTTGAGCGTTAGATGGTTTAGTAGGGCTAGTGGGATCTGACGGTTGTAAAGTCAGTCGACTCAGTCCGCTTTAGAGAATCTTGAGGTGGCTGCTGCAGCTTGGCTCCAGCCTAGTCGAATAAGCGGCGTCACGTATCCGAGCCATCCATATCTTTTAGTCAACACGCGTGGCATCACATAAGCCCTTGATGAGTTTGTAACGGGATAGAAACGGCAGCCAATGATGTTTAGTTCGGTGTTTATTTGGTTTATTTGGTTGCTGTCGTTGTTGAGTCCCTATGAGGTCAGTCTACTGTCATCAAAACTTCATGTCGTTTTAAGACGGCGAGTTTATTGTGGATGCATGTTTATGAACTTTTAAGGAAAAAAATTACTTTGACCTCCAAAACTATCAAAGCGATTTCAAACTGAGGTTTCAACTGTCACTTTTGACATATTGAGTAAATTGAGTATTAGATCTATCAAATTTTATCAATTTGTACTTCTAAAAAAGAAATAACTATTAAAATTATGTCACATGTGTTTTAAATGAGTCATGTAACATAATTTTGACTATCAAATTTTATTTTAAGGAGCAAATTGATTCATTTTGAAAGTTTAGGGGTTCAATGTGTTAAAGGTGGCTATTGGAACCCCTATTTGAAATTTTTTAATAGTTTGGGGCGAAAAGTGACTTTTCTCTCTTTCAATATTTAGTTCTCTGAACAACGATCCTAAGATATCTTTGAATGTCTCTCAAGCTGAGTCGCTATATATAAAAAAACATTTAGTTTTGATATACTTACCAATCTTCAAATTTTCCTCTTAAGATTAGCTTACGACCATTTGTCCAAAAAAGTGTCAAGGTAGCAAAGATTACACAGCTTGGATCTGTTTAGTATATGGTTGACAGATTGGATCTCGTAAATGGTTGACAAATTGTGTACGGACTACTGCTTTCTGAGCAAGATCAAAGGAAGAGTAAATATCTCCCACATAATTAATATAGCTAATTAATGAGTAACACAAGATCAAAATCACGTGAATATCACCTGAATCTCATGACCAAGAAAATTCAGAAATTAACGCACAATTAGAAGCATATTATTAATAACAAGAACCGTCAAGCAAACCAGAAGTAGATGGATCTCAAAATGATGTAGCATTACTAGAGCTAAAGCTAACACTCCTGATCTCTTCCATGATTCCTTCGAGGGCTATGATATGCAGCAAGAGCCAATCCTAATCACGACAGTTAAGAGAGGACAGTACTCGGGCATAAGGGCGAGGAGAGAAAGATTAAAGTTGATAGTGCAATATTATCTTAATTAATGATCTGCTAGTAATTAATTATGTTGGAGAGATCAATATCCAGGCTAATTATAAGTTTAAGCTTATAGCTAGGTTACATCCATTACAGTATATATGCAACAAGTTCCATTCTCAACATTAATTGAGTTTTCCTCTGGATCGAACACAGTACAGACGAGTTCTAAAACATTTCAGATGCAACAAGAACAAAACGAAGGAACAGAGGAAAAAGAACAAGTGCTAGAACTCAGTTAATTGGCTATGGCCTTCAAACTTTTAACACTTTAATGTGCATTAAGAGAAAACAAAGGGCCATATATCGTACAAGAACCTTAACTGGCATCCAAAGTTAATTTGGAGCATAAGGCATGCAGAAGCTTCCAAGTGCAGAACAGTACAACAAACCAAAGGAACATAAAATGTATGTCATCCTATAAGTTCAACAAAATCCATGTCAAGGATCAAAAACTTTACTAATTATTAATTATAGCTTCAAGAAACAGATCACTCAATCAAGCTTCTATCTCAAACCTCGAGCACTTGATGGAGCCCATGGATATGTCAATCTCAATCAAATTCTCTTCCTCGTTCATCTCATTTATCTCTGATAGGATCTGATCCAGTAGATAACGTGGCTGGAAAATGGATTCCGCAGAGAAATCTGGCACTTTCTGCTGCTTATTAACCTTTGGCTTCTCTTCCTGGTTACTGACATAGTGCCCGCTGGGAAGGGCGATTTCAATGAGGCTTTCCTCATCAGAAATTGAACCATCGGAGTAATCTGGGCTCTGATCCACATTTTCTCGAAACGGCCAGTCAACTTCCGATTCCTCACTAGTAGACAAGCGATAGAGGCATTCAGTATTCTCTGAAAGCGAATAAAGTGATGTGACCAGGTGGTCGTGAATCTCATGACTCAGACCGTCTTGGGCTTCCTCCTCCTGAGTTTTAGTTTCACTTTCAGGATGCGGTTCTGAAACCACTCCTTCCATTTGCGGTGAGCTTTCAGCTTCCTCAGACCCGAGAACCTCTTCTCGGCTAACAGCTACCACTGGTTTGTGCTTTGAGAATGCGCAGTGAACAGTAGACAAGACCAATACTGTAGATGTAAGGAGAACGGATGAGAACCCAAAGCCCCAAAAACCAGTGGAAATCAGCAATGGAGCTAGAACAGCAAACCACGGTAGTGGGTTTCTAAAGCAACAAAAAGGCGAAGCCATTTGGTCTTTCACTGTGTTTTCCAGGTTCATGAATTTGAAAAAGCCTAGCCTACTAGTCAGTTATCCCGAGAAAAGTAATTATTCACGAAAAAGGGATTGCCTTTCCCTTTTATATATCGAATTGGAAGAACAGTACTACTGGAAAAATGGATGCAGAAGATAAGAATGAAGTTACTATATATATAGAGCGAGGGCATGAGAAAGAAGAGAAATATATAGCTGAAAATTGAAATACGAGGTTTTTCCCAGATTTGGAAAAAACCAAATTAGCTATGGAGATACCCTAAAACTAGGTTATATATATGGATCTTCAATTATTCAATATATTGGAAAAACAAATACAGCAAGTGAGGATAAGGTGTGTCCGTTGATAGAAGAAGCGGACGACAATGTAAAGCTGAACTGCTTTCTTGCTCAACTATTAGAACAGATACGGCTAGAAGGAGAGGTTTTATGCATGGGATTCAAACAGAATCTGGGGATCATATGAATAGACAGATGAAAAAGGAATGAAACAAGGAAGAAACAGTACGACCTCAGGCTACACAATGTTTTTAGAGATCTGATAACAGATGTACCTGCATTGGCATGCAGAAGAAGATAGCTAAGAAATCATTTATATATCCTCTTCCTTTAAATTGGACTTGCTCTGAAACAAGTTACCGGGTTGTTTCTCTTATCACATACTCACAGTTTCCCAGGCCCCATTGCTCCTAAAAAACTGGGTTTTTGTAACCTAAAACCAATCAGGAGGTTTTCCTCTGCAACTGATTCTCTTGAAAAACCCAAAACCCCAGGTTTTCTACTACTGGTTTACAGTCTGAGAGCTTGGAAATGAGAGAAGCCATGTGCAGATATCTGAGCTCACCACATGGCACTTCCCCTCCAATTTCTATGCAACAAATTAAATATTAAGGGGCAAAAGAAAATGAAAAGCACCAGAGCAGAACAGTAAGAAAAAAGATCAAAACCTACTTTGTGTTCTTACCTTCTCTCAGTTCTCTTCACTTCCTGAAAAAATATTATCATTGCCATACCAGATCCTTCACCAAAGAAGGATAAGGTATATCATCATAGACTAATAGTTTGATCATTTTCCACCTATAAAGTCTACTGGAAGAAACTTTCCTTTTTTAAACAACCATCTTGTGATTGAACGAAAAAAGACTCACTTTGTGCAGAAACCAAATTGCTTAATTTCAAACTTTTCTGTGCCATTGGATCCACACTATCATTGGTACTGGAAAAGATTGAGTCCAAAGCTTTTGAGTCTTTTTTTTTTTTTTTCTTGCCAAAGCTTTTGAGTCACTTTTGAATTTTGAAAACTGTTATAAGGGACTATTTAGATTTATTATTTTAAAATCTGAAACGACCATCTCATCTAACGAAGGAGAGCTAGTTAGATGTTTTGTCCTCATTTAATGAATTGGAGAGTAGGATGGTAAGTTTCCATTGCCTTGAAATGTAAAAAATAAATCTAGACTATCCCTTATAATAGCTTTTTTGGAATAATCTTTTTCCTTGTTGGTACGGCCTCAGTCTGCCATGCGACCTAAAACAATATCAGTTCGTCATTTGCAGCAAATTCAAGGGAAGACTAGAGCTCAGCCTACGAAGCAGGACCTTTTGGCAAATTCAGAAACTTTGCTGCAGTGAAATCAAAACTTCATGTGCAATTATCCAAATTTGTATTCCCTTTCTTATAGAAAATTAACACAGGAATCTGTTGTACTGTCGTAGACCAAGTCCTCTGAAGCAAAAAGTGCAACTTCCTCCACTCCTTGGGTGTATTTTTTTTTTTTTTTAATGAATCTTTCACTAATATTAGGTCCCAAAAGAGGGGCGGGGGGCCAGAGACAAGAAACGTGAATGAACCATCTTTTATCATTAAAAAAACTCGGTGGCAAACATAAAGCAGAATATTCAGGCTAAAACCAATTCGACTGAAAAAAACAAACTGTTTTGACTAAAATGTCTACAACTACTCTAGTTCCTAGTACCATACCCCAAAGTATATATAGACTCTTTTAGTTTGCGAGGCAACGCTTGCAAAGAGAAAAGTTGGCCTGTTATAAAATTATAAAGTCCATGGTTTTGGTCTTTGGCCGTCTTTTGGCAGTCAATGCAGAACAAACGGTAACTAGATAATCTTTTCTCGGAGGAAATGGACGTTGAACTGTGTATACGTGTATAGTACACATATGCTTACAGACTACATATATATATGTGCTGTAAATTTGAAAGAAATTACGTCATACAATGTCGACATCCGGGACGGAGGGGGCCGGGGATCAGGGGGGTCCGCCTTTGAGTTGCGTTCAGTGCTTTATGCTTTCATGAGGGTTGCGCCACTAATGATGGCTTCGAGTACCCTTTTAACATATAGGCAATCAGTATGCCTCTTCTACCTAACTACCCAAATATACTTGCCCCACCCTCCACCATTGCTGTGAAACGCAATGCCAGAGGTCGGCTCAAATCAACGACTGGATTTTACGTTTTCTTGATGCGCGTCTATGACGGCCTCTCAAAGCGGGTGGCACATGGCCGGGCTACTCTTCCACCACTTCTTGAAATGATGTCGGAGGGGTGGAAGATTTCTACTTATTTTAGCTCAACTTGCGCGCGCTTGGGATCATATATCCTGTATGCATGGGGTCCAAGAAGAAAGAGATCAGAACTAATTAGCTCAATTGCATTATCTGTTTGTGCTCTTTTTCTACTGGGCGATACAAAACGTATAAGTCATTGATGACTTCATTGTATTGTTTTAATTATGATCTAATATTAAGGAACTTCTAGGTGCAGTGTTAATTAATGTCACATTTCCAAAGTTATATATGTTTAACTGAAAGCAATTATCCATTTGGGAGTGGCAGAAGCTGATCTTATTGTTGTGATCATGCATCCTTCCAACCTATAACCTAATTATGACAACATGGAATAGCTAGGTTAGAGGAGGCGGTGCTGGTCCGGCAGTGAGGAGGCAGTTTTCGATGGGAAATGTATATATAACTTGGTAGGAAAAAAAAAAATCCTCCTAGGAAAGTGAAACGATTGCAGGTGCATGCAAGTTGCAGAAAAAAGCAGGCGACACGCGCGAAGCTGGCATGCCCCATAACTGGATCATCTTTAGCTCTTACATTTTGGGTAAAGGACAAACGAGGCTTAATATTATTGTTCTTTAATTTGAATCTGGCCGTTGACGTCTTCGAGCTTAGAGAAGCCTTCCTTTTCGTTGAAAGAAGGAAGCGATGAGATGGGAGAAACCCAAGCGACCGGTGTTGGGGGAGTGTAAGTTAAGGAATGTTTTAGTTGCGTATCGATAGATGAGAATGGGAGGGGACCATATCTAAGTTTTGGTGAATGTTTCATCGTAAGTGTAGGAGTATGCATAAAATATTGTTGCTTTGAATCAAGAGCTTATAATAAGGCTCAATTTACAGCTTCTTCCATAACTCGTGTTTCTTTATTAGGGAAATTTTTTCCACTCAGAATAGACTTCTTGTTGTGGGTTGGATCCATCAGGTGAGGTGCTTGTTGTGTGGGACGCCTACTGATAGTTTCTCTCACATTTTCTTTTCTTGCCCCTTCTCTCAAAGAATTTGGTTCGTCCTTGGGAGTAGGAGTTTTATTCCCCGCCTCCAAGGGGACTGAGCCGGTGTAATAATCTCTCTTGGTTTTTTACTCACTGTAAAGGGAGTTCGGTTAATATGTTGAGGGGTAATGTGCTGAGCAGTGCTAAGCCACGGTGGAGACCAAATCTTCACAATCCGACGGTTCAGAATATGCCACGTCAATTAAAAGAAATGACCCGCGCCTAACCCGTCTATCCATATCTTCTGACCCGTTTCAATTGTGACCCGCGATTTCTTTTCTCATCGTCGCTCAGAATTTCAAATCGCAGCTCCCATATCTCCAATCAATTCAAAGTCAGATTATTGGTCCTCCTCATCCCGTTTCATTATCGCCAACCCCACTAGGCAGAGTACATTAACAAGAAGTTCAACCTAGCTACAAACTTTTTGCTGCAGAGAATACAAGAGCTAGCAGAGAAGATTGAAAACTTTTACAAACGTACGGCCTCTACTTGTACAAGAAAGATCAGCTAGTGCTTTAGCCCAAAGAAGCCTCGCTTTTCTTTCGCGGTGTAGTGTTCTTCAACAAGTATCCCAGCATATCTTATGGCTGCCTCTTTGCTAAAAATGGAGGCAGGAACTGGACTCCCCTAAGAAACTTGTTGCTTACCCCGGGTCTTGTTCACGAAACAGTGCAACAGATACACAAATCAATTTGCTTCTTCCTTTCAAGCTGGTATAATCTATAGGCCAAACCCACCCAGCTTATATAGAACCCACATCACGCCCCTCTTCCCCACTTATGGGCTCAATAGCGAACTTAGAACCAGATTCGGGCAAAAGTGAGAGTTGGGAGAGAGAAAAAAAGATCAGAAGCCAAGAGGGCTGCGAAAACAATCATCTCCACTTACTCAGGACACAGATCAGCAAACCAGAGGTGGAAGAGTTGAAAGAAAGGCCCGCAAACTCCTCTCACCCCTTAGGCTTCCTGGAGAGAGCAGCTATTGTTTAGAGTGATTGCCCTTAAATCTTCGGGTGAGCGAGCTACGATTTCAGGGGGAGATTGAAGGGAGCTGCGATTTCAAATTCTGAGCGACAATGGGAAAAGAAATCGCGGGTCACAATTGAAACGGGTCGGGAGATATGGGTAATCGGGTCAGGCGCGGGTAATTTTCTTTTAATTGACGTGGCGTATTCTGGACAGTCGGATTGTGAAGATTTGATCTCTACCATGGCTCAGTATTGCTCAGCACATTACCCCTCAACATATTTACCGTACTCCTGTAAAGGTAAATCCTTTTTGACATCAGCAAGGTGTACTCTCCTGGCTGCCATGGTGTATCGCATTTGGAAGGAGAGGAACCACAGACTGAACCTAGGTACTGTTTAAAGGCTTGTTCATGTGCTTGAGGATATCTCACTGGATGTGAGAATGATACTTAATTCCTCTCAGAACGTTCCAAGAAGTCCCTCTAATTGTCAACTTGTGTTGCGCTAGCAAGCGGAGTATATAATTATCTTTCGGGATGGGTTGAATAGGCTATAGTTGAGCTATTTCATCTTATGTTTGTGTGTACCTTGGTCACCTTAGCGTGATTGACCTTGGCTAGATGTTCTTTACAGCTTGTTCACTAGCTAGCCACTAGTCACTAGCTCCAACTGTAGACTATGTATCATAAGAGCTGAAGTTTTGGACGAGCACCACACAGGGCTTGGGTGGCGATTGGAGGGCAAACGTAGGTGGCGCGCGGGTGATGTAGGTGGTGGAGGATATATATATATATATATGTAAACTACCAATTTTGACACATTGCACCCTTTAACTACCAATTTTTAACACTTTGCACCCTTTATCAAATTTTCAAACTAAAATGACGATAATGCCCTTAGATATTGTTGTCAATTCATTAATTTCTCAAGGGTATTATTGTCAAATGGAGGGTGCAAAGTGTTTAATATTAGTAGTTGGAGGGTGTAATGTGTCAAAGTGGGTAGTTTAGGGTGCAAAATGTATAACATTGGTAGTTTGAGGGTGCAATGTCTTAAAGATGGTAGTTTGAATGTGGGGGACAGGTGTAGAAGAAGGACAGATTACAGGAATAAAGGGGAAAAGAGAAGGGAAGGGAGATCAGGGAGAGAAAAGGTAGTAGAGCGTATTATAAGTATCGAACGTACGTGAAGAATTAAAGATGATATATATATATAGTTGATGAGTTTTTCTTGTATATCTTCCTGCATGCTGCAATTCGGCCACTTCAGCTCGCAGAATTATTAACTGAGGGTGCATGCAACCTGTTTACCTAGAATATTATGTATATGGTAATGCAAACCTGCACCACTAAGTTAAGGCCCAAAGGCACGTATACGTACTGATCCTTTTGCAAGGCAATATTGTAGACGTTTAGCCTAGCTACCAACTACTGTTTTCGTGAGAAAACGCAGTACCGTTCTGGCAACCGAAAGTTATCCTTCTCAGGAGTTTGCTAGCTAGCATTTACAGCCTCAATATTTGCTCGATGTTGGCCTTGTACGAGCTAGTCTTCGGCCTCTGTTGCCGATTGTAATTAGTCTATACAGATAACAATCCTCCAATTGCAATATTATGATCTTGCGCCCTTTCAGCTAAAGAGGTTGGAATCTTGACATGAGGGATGATTGCAAGTAGCAAAGGGGCAGATCTACGTCCCTAGCTATAGCTAGCTAGGCCGGACCGGAGCACCATGCATTAACAATATTCTATAAACTAACGGCGCCCCCCACCCCACCTAATTTTGTCAAGCTGTAACCTAAGCCATGGCCTTTTCCACAGCGAGTAGCTAACACATGCAACTTGCAATTCCTGATCATAATTAAAACCAGTTCACAATTTGATATCATGTCCCAATCGAATTGATTTCTTAATTGGTCCACCTCAAATTGCAAATTAAGTAATCTGTTGATTTTGTTCACTTTAAAATTAAGTTGTGGACGTTGAGTTCCCTATGATTAAGGCAACAGCTAGCAGCTTGCATATATAGTTGGGCTTTGTATATGTTACCACAAGCGAAAGCAATTCTAACAATTGACCCCCAACTAACAGTCATCAGAACCCAATTCTTTCATGAGCCAAACCCAACCACAATCAACTTTTTTTTTTTCTTTTTTTGGGTGAATGATGATCAGTGCATTAATATTCGAAAAAATAAAAAGAAAACTATCTGATGGGAAGCAACATATGCATACTCAATCTGTCACAAGACATAGGCTAATTAAACTCGGCTATCGAGCAATCAGAAGAGGATTACATGAAAGTCGAGCCAATCACAAGAATTACAAGAGTTCCGAGCCAAATAAAAGCACCAGTAAACAGCCGACAACATTACTCTAATCAACACTTCCAGATTGATTCATTCAATCCCCAAGTCCCAGCAATTGTGATCCTGTCTCGACTGTTGTCTGAGATGGACCATGTATAAACCCGACCCAATTAATTATAAGCAAATTCTCTTCACCGTCACTATCTGATGCTTATGTTCAACTACTCTACCACCCTACAAAATATCAGATATCAATTCTCCGTTTCTTTCTCTTTTTTTTCTCTTTTCTTCTCTGTGGATTCTTGAAAAGGAAAAGGGCTCTTATAAGATTCTTTGCACCCCTGATTTTAGAGGGCCAAAAGAGTACCGGAGATTATGGATGACTTGGTGAGCACGTACAGGAAATTTTTCTAGCATCTGCATTACTTTGAGCTTGTCCAAATGATTGGACGAACAAAAAGAGATGCCCACTTCCCTCCCATACTTTGCTCTCGTGGGACACATTTCTTAAACTGATTCTTACCTTGTGGGCCGGTGATCAGAGGATTCCCAACTACTAAATATCCGGCACATATTCTCTTTTGAAAATGAGAAACATGTCACATGCGGGAGATTGCTTTTAAGGCTCTTGGCTTTTGTACAAAGTAAGGCAAGGGCAATGGAAACACACATCACCGTTAATTATCTATCAGTATTCAGTATTGGACATCTAAATTCGTTCCGCCTATGTCGCTTATTAATAATACGTTTTTTGTTAGCGAAATATATCCACGTACGTTGTTTGTGATTCTTGTTTGGACAAAATAACCTTCTCGAGCCAAGTTAAACATTAATAGAAACCTAACAGATTAATTAAGCTTAAAATAAAAAACAGGGTCTCATTACCTGATCTTGCTATAAAGAAGCTAGCTAGTTGCCTAGCTAGCTCCGCACGAAACTGTCCTAGTAAAAACCAACTAAAAGCTACTCTACAAAAACTGATTAGTATAAACTTTGCATATCATAAAGGTCGCCTAGGAGGTAGTTGCTTCCTCTAGGAAGTTGACAGATCGATTCTGGTCTCTTTTTTCGACATTTCAAATGTTTTTTTTTTCTTCTTTTGCATTTGGATTCACTCATCCTCACTAGGCAATATGGGGCAAAAATGGACCATGCATGTGAGTAGTCAAGAGCCAAAATGCATGGCCCCAAGAGAGCCAAAAAGAAAGAGACGCCAAAACCATAAAATATATATATATATATATAGTGTGTGTGTGCTGGTGTTCCGGGCCTGGACCACTGCTTTTTGTCAAAGCTAATTTTTCTTAAATAATTAATGCATGTAGGTGTTCCAGATCGTAACCTAGATGAGTTAATTAGCTACTGGAGAGTTGAGAATATTAAAGCCTATAGATGTACAACATAGTTAGACATGACCTGGTTTTTTCATATCTTTTATAAACGGAGTACAAATTAAGAATCACTCGGCAGTCGGCATGCATGGTGCACCCTGCATGACATTGTCACCAACCCAAAGTATATAAAAAGCTCTATATATATATCATGCAAAAGACAGATCACCTTGACACCTTATTCCCTTAATTAAGGTTTGGTTTTTTGTTTAACATTAATTTCAATATATATGCAAAATAAATATAGATATCCAAGCATGATAAACTATATATATATGTATATTCTTCCAGGTATGCTTTAGAAGATAAAGTGATCTTATACTCATGTGAAAGCGTTTGTAACACAAGTACCATGACCATAATCTCATCGATCACCAGTATATTCTAGCATATATAAAAATTGTAAGAGTTTCCAATTTTTCATTTTTGGCAGGAGTTTCCAATTATTTAATCGACTCTCGAGAGTCATACCATGCATGTACCAGTTCTAGGCTGTTTCCTTAAAAACCAAAGAGAAGTTTTTGGTAAAATTTATTCGAAAACTTGCAATTATATATGCAGATACAGTATTCGATTTTCGGGGAAAAAAATAAAATAAACAAGAAAACGTAAAACTTTTCATTAATAAACATAAATATAACGTTAGATCGTTGAAATTATAACTATTTGATTCAAAAAGCTTGTGTAATCCCTTTCCTAAACGATTGAGTTGTAATTATTTGATTACAAAATGGGTTTATGTCGTAGAAACAAATATATAGATTAAGAACGTGACAAAAACTTTTATGACTTCAAATATTGTTTAATTAATTAATCAATTTAGATTTCGTTGTAATTAGGATAGTTTATTAATTTTTTTTAGTGCTAAGTAAAATTCATAATTTTTAATTGAGAATGTATATGAATCACGGTACATTACCTGGTGTAGTGAAGTGGCAAGCTGTTATTGATCGACACATGATTACAGAGGAGCAGCGGCTGCAGAGGAACCGCGCAATAATGACGGGGAGGCAGCTTTCCTTACATAAACCGAGGTCCACCGCACAGAGAATCTTCCGAATTCGTCGGAGAATAAATCACCTGTTCATACAGTTCTGTGTGCTGTTGGAAGAGAGATTTTAGGGAGAGAAAAAAGAGGGTGTTTTTCTAGAAGCATAAGACTCGAGAGTCTGAGAAACTGAGTACAAATTGCACTTGACAAGCTAAAAAAAAAAGAGTACAAATTGCACTTTCCATAGAAACATCACTTATAGAAACTACTATTACTGAAAAGTTGCAACAGCAATGTTACCCTCCCATCAGTTAGTCTTCGCTTTGATTCTTGGTGTTCGTGCAAATCTTTTGCAGAGATGGGTAAGTCGACGTACCAATATTTCAAGTACTTCGCCCTGCTTTCTTGTTTCTGGGTTGGTTCTGTTCGCTACATTCTTCTCATTAGTTTTCTTTTTTCTCTTTTGGGTTTCTGGGCTTCTTCTATTTACTCGCAATCCGTAGGATAGCATGGTTTCCTTTTTTCTTTCGGCTGGAATTCGATTGATTTTTGCCTCATGGGCTTGTTCTGTTTTATCCTTTTCAGTTTCTGGGCATGGTTCTCTTTGCTCTTTAATTTTTTCTTAGTTTTTGTTTCTTAATAGATTCTCTGCTCTTTTTTTCTTTTATTTTTAGGGAAATGGTATTTTTTTTTCGTCTTTCAATGAGTAATACCCTTCTCCGAAAGTCTTGATCTTTATGATTGTTGCTATTTCTTATGGTTGTTAAAAAATTTTATTATATCGACTGGAATAGTGACGATTATTATTGGGATTATTTTGCTTTCAGTAATGGGAGACACTGGTGACAGAAAAAGTGGAGCAGGCCCTTCGGGGGTTAAAAAGTTTGAAGAGAACTGTGAGCAATATGTGGAGCTTGCACGGGGGGTGACTGTACTTGATTATCATGCTCATGGTCCTCGTGACCCCAGGGCACCTTTCAATGTTAATCGAGAGGTTTGTTTTTCTATCTTCCTGTGATCTTCAGAATCATTTAGTTCTTATGATATTATTTGCGCGAAAAGTTTATTGCCAACAGGATCTTTGAATCGGCATCTGTTCATTTCCCTGTTTATATTAATAGCAGCTGTCTTGAGAGTAGAATTGGAGTGAATAATCAGAGGTGATATCTGCTTTAATTCCATGAAAATGTGGCCAATAGGTGGGATATGTGGCCATATAGTGTTGGAGTATCTTTGCTGCTTTAATTGTTTGACAGCCACTGGTTTGATGTTTCATGTGATTTTCCAGTTAACTGGAAGTAGATAAAATCTTAAATGCTGCAAATCAAGGTGAATTCTGAATTTCTGAAACCTTTTAGTAATAGCTTTGGGCTAGTCTAATGGATTTTGTTTCTCTGGGCATATGTTTCCTTTGATCACCTTAAGTGTTTACTACAAATATGATAACAACAAAGTACGGCTTGTGATGCAGTCATAAAAGAAAACATGAATGGCATCTGTGTGTATACACGCCACTATTGAGCACACTATTACAGTTTTGATGATAGCCAATCTAATGACCAAAGGTTTACCGGTAAAACAGTTTCAGGTTCATGTGGAGCGTATTAGCCTATTTAAAGTGTAATCTCTCTCATGTTGCTATGTGTTTCACTAAGAATAAAGCTGAATTCATTTTCAATATTGCACATAAAGTAACGAATTCGTTATATACATTGGGTGATTTAGTTGGATCCGAATAACTTTTATTAGTTATTCATAAAGTATTTTAAGGGATACTATGTATCATGACACATGGAAGGGAAATGCTCACTACATAGGGCAATACCGCCATGGTTCACAGGGAGAATACCTTGTCAGGATTTAAGGGCATTTATTTTGGCCATTTCAGTTTTACCTATTAAGTGAACCAAGTGGGAGAATGTTGGAAGAACTGTTGGTTTTCCTATTCGTTTTCCCTAAAGACTTTTGGTTTCCTTAGAAAACCATTGATCTTCCCTAAAGTGGTTCACTTCATCTATTGATGATAGGTAATTGTCCTTAATCATAAGGTGGCTAACTCTTGATATTCTTTGATAGATGGAATAACGAGGGTAGTCCAAAGGTTGCAAGAATAATAAGTGAGGGTCCCTAGTCTTGCCTAGATAAAGGGGCTTGTGTTTTCCATTAGAATCACCTGCAAAGTTCTAAGGCTGAGACTAGAAGCCTCTTCCCTACAGAAAACTTTACTCTCTTTTGTAGGTATCTCAGTTGTTCAAGCACAAATGTCTGGAGGTAAAAGATCCTATTCTAGTTTATATTTTTTCAGTTCTCACAACCGCTGCTTAGCCCTGCAAAATGGGGAGACCCAGCGAATTTGAGTTACTGCTATACATGTCAAAATGCATTCATTGCTCATAGGATTTTCCAATACAATATGGATGTGCTTACAGGGAAACACTTGATGACACTATATCCACTTGTAGTTATACAGGTCAAGATGCACGCTTATGATTATGGATACCTTCTATCTTAAATTTATTTGGTCCATTCGTCCAGACAGACTCACACTTGGGACACTTAGAAAATCCCAAGTCAGCTAAGCTCAAACATGTAGATGCAATTTTATTGATAACAGGAAAACAAGTAGATATAAATAGCAGACCTAGACAAAAACATTCATCTCAGTACAACTGTCAGATAGTGACCAAGCCAACCGAGACAGACGCTTAAGGGATTGGTATCCAGCCCATTACAACATCCAAATATGGGCATAAGTTCAATAACCAACCAAAGTCCCAAAGGCTCAATACAGCCTGCCTTAGACCAGGACTATGAAGAAAATCTGCGGAGATGTGAGGTGCCGCTGCAAGGTGATGGGTCCTGACAATGGAATCCTTAACAAATCTTCTCATGGTCAGCCGGCTGTATGTCTGAGAGAAATTAAGTCCATAGATAGGCTCAGCCAAGCAGGACTGCCACAAAACTGGGGATCCGGAAGATTTGGCTGTGTAAGCATAGCAGGATCCCCTGCCCTAGAGAAAAGGAAAAATAAATCTAAACACTCTTGCAGCAAACTGCGAGAGAATAGAAAAGAGGGATGAGGGGGAGTCGTGAGAAATAGGGCACAAAATGGGCTGTGGGCAGAAGAGACTCTTGGGAGAGAAAAGGAAAAGAAAAGCATTTTTGGCATCTTTCTGGGTTCAATGTAGTGTAATTGAACCTCAAATTTTGCCCATTAGGCTTTTTATGTTTATAGACACAGGCAGACATTCAATTGAACAACTTGTTCTTTCAATTGGTATTTTTGCTTATCCTCGTTTGAATCTTTCAAAACCAAAATTGAAATTTAGGAAATTGCTCTATAAACATTCGTCGTACATATTTCATTTAGCCTCTCTATGCCTACCATAACTAGTTATTATTGTTTTTATGGATTCAGATTGATTTTGTCCTCTACTTTCAGGTACTTGAGACTTCCATGTTAGGACCTGCTCAGGTTATGCAGTCCCAAGTTCACTCTTCCCCACATAGTGTCATCTATAATAAGGATGATTTCAATGAGAGATGGATTTCTGTGGAGATCACATGGAACTATGCTGGCAATTTAGTAGCAGTCATGGGATCGTGGGACAGCTGGCAGACTATGTATTGTGATTCTTTTAATAAGTTTCCACTTGATTGAACCTTTCCCTAATTTAATATGCTGAATTTCTTCTGTTTCAATCAGGGAGACCTTGCAGCATATCGGCCAAAATAGAACTGTCACAAAGGTGCTTCCAGTGGGAATCCATTACTACCGTTTCATTGTCGATGGAGTATTGTTATGTGCTCCAGATTTGCAATGGGTCTCTGATGATTATGGAAATCGCTATAATATTTTAGACTTGCAGGTAACTTTAAGGTTTCTGCTTTGATTGTTACTTATGTTTTTTATTTGTTACTCTATTTCTTATCTTTATTAATATTAATTGTTTAGCCCTCTTTTACATGTTAAGAGCATCGTAGGAAGCATATCTTGTGTTCAGCACTAATTTTTCTTCCTTTTTGCCTATTTTATCTGATCCTTAAGATTTCTCCAGATGTCTTCAGTAATGAAAATAAACATTTATATACCCAAAAAATTAAAAATTAAATAACATGATAAATTCTCTGTCACTTGTACCGCCTTTTTCATGTTTCGCTGTAGTGTTCATTTTTTTTTTTAGCATGTCTGTTGCTCTGGAAGCACAGCAGGCAAAAAAAAAACCTCTATGTTGTCCATAATGACAGCATATTGGAGTCTTGATGCTTCATACTGCTTCTGCATCTCTGAGGAAAACACCATTTCCTTTTCTGTTCCCTGGCGTATTAAATGATTCCGTGTCACAAGTTATGATCAGGAACTTGGCGTCTTCTCTTCATTTAGACCCCCTCTTAAAGTTCCTTTGGTTGTGGATAAGGTAATAAAGAGCATATGCGGAAAAAGAAAAGAAAAAGAAGCTAGTACTGTACAGTAAGCAGAAGGGGAACAAGACCTTTATGATGACAATTTGTATTCTTATCCTGCAATTTTTTAGCTCTAGTGGTTGTAATCAAAGTTCTATACCACTGGTATCTAATAGATTTTGTGCTTAGCTATAATTCAAAATTATTTTGCCTTAATTGTTGCATTGTTTCTTGCATTCGCGAGTAGGCATAGGAAATTCTAAGTATCTGTTTAGAGTGTACATGTTTTCAGTTTTTACATGCTCTCTTCGACTTGGATTCTTAGCATGTTACAATAGCATTCAATATCATCTAAGCTAATTTGGCATCACCCGCTGGATGTCTACTTGTGTACAGGAGGATATCCTTAAAACTCCTGTGAATGGTCGTTCAAATTTGTCAGAGTTTGAATGTCCTCCTTCCCCTCCATCAAGCTATGACAATAAACTTTTGACTAACGAAGATTTTTATCATAAAACCAAAGAAGGTAATGTTCGAGAGATTCTACCACCAGAATTACCACCACAACTAGAAGATGTAGCCATGGATGAGCCATCGTCGTTTAAGCCGTCATCCTCAACTGATATTCATCACTGTCTACCAAGGCCTGGATTTACACAGTTGAATCATCTATACACTCGCAAGAATGATCAGTATGTTGCTTTCTGCTCAACACAGAGGGTTGGCCATAAGTTTGTCACGGCAATCATTTACAAGCCCTTATCCAAAACGAAATAAAGGCGTCCTTTATTTATTGTTTTTTTTTTTATCATTTCTTGTGAATTCAGATTAATTTAACATCAGTGACTTCGTATACAAGATTAATATTTTCTTCGATTCAGTATCATGGATTTAGAAGGGTACGAAGAGTTAGTCTAGATTAGAAGTAGGATATTTAGCCCTGTAACAATTTAGCCCTTTGATAGATCAAGCTTTGTTATTTTTTTGTACAGACTTCACTCCTTGTTTTTGAAATATAATTGAATTTCAGATTTTCCTGCTGACCTGGCATACAAGGAAAGTCTGTACTGTGCCTCTTTGGAAATGGAAGGTACCGCAGTCTATGACAAAGACATGAAATGGATGGTTGATTTCACTGGTGATGCTTATGCCTTAATTAAATGCTACTATTGCAGCATCTTGTTCAACTGAGAACTATGAAGAATTGATGTTTAGGTGCTATTTCCAGGGTTTTTTTTTTATCTGCATTTTGATCAAAAAGGGGAAGTCAATCTATTTGCATTCACGAGAATTAGTCAATGCACAATGTTGTAAAATACAATTCCCCAACTAATGCAGATATTGATCACTTTAGATTCAGTAATCTACATACTCTCCCGTGAATTAGTAGGTATCTCAAATTGTATGTCATCAGTTTCTCAATATTGACAGTGAACTCTTGTCTTTGATCCCTGTCAACTCTGAAAGAAGTTGAAGATTGAAATACTCAAAGTCATAAGCTTATGAAAAAAAATTATTGAAATTATCAAATACAATAAGGGGAAGGCAAGCAAAGAAATCCCTCTGTCCTTGTGGCCCTTCGGCCTTCTCTCATCAACATTTTTGCTAAAATAGGACCAACGGAACAAGTCACTCATATGTAAATGTTTCAACAACTTGTACAACATATGTTTCCGATATTACTAACTGAAGAAGATTAGCCATTCATGTCTTGTTTGCTGCATTTGCATCACATTCCTACTGAACTCATCGAACGGGTACCTTAACCCAACCATTCGCAAAAGCGATGGCTAAGATTACGAAAGGCGTGGACATCCCAAATATGATGATGTAAGGAATAGGGGTCTTCATGGGATTCTCCCCTTCCCTTTCTCCAGCTGTCTGCCAATACCTACCATTACCAAGTTTCTTCGTGTCATTGTTAATTAGGACCATGAGTTCAACTCCGAGGTTTCAATTACTGAAGCAAACATTGCAATTGTGTGGAAGACTTACTGTTGTGGTTCTTGTTCTCTAGTTATGAACTTCTTCTTTCCTTCCTTCTTGATTTCTCCTTCCCCACCGCCTAACAGCACCAAAATTAACATTTTTCATCCCAAGTTTGCTCAAAACTTCCAATAAAGATAGACGGGAACCATAAGATTTGACAAAGTACAGGTAAATACAGGAGAACAAAAAAAAAAAAACAGAGTAATCTCTTACCCAGTTCTGCGTGGACTTTGAAATGAAGGACCCCATTCTTGGTAAAGTGAGTGCAAGAGAAAGGATATGGTAACGATGGCTTAGATGGGGAAGAAGGCGCTGAGGGAAGAAGAGAGTGCCATTTCTTTTAGAAACTGTATGCCCTCTTTGCTCATTCCTTGACCATCACATATTAACGAGTTTGGATATGGATATGATGGCATCCAGAAAAAAAAAAATGGATATGGATATGGTGACACTGATATTTACATATGCCAGATATGTGGTGTAGAGTCACTTCTAGACTGAATGGACAAAAGTGGTTTGGACTTGGGATGTGGGACTTCATCATATATCTGCGCTTAAAGATGCGTCTGGATCAGTAATCAAGAAACTTCAAGTCAAAATTATGATTTTTCTACCACTGAATTGACAAAAATTTATTTTATTTTTATTGTATTTCTTAAGTAACTCAAATTTGCATGGGGATTTTATGAGGCATTTTAATGGTAAAAGGATATAATTGGCCCATAAAAACTTGTTCAAGAAGGTTATCAATTAATTAGTTCCTCAAAAGCAAAGTAATTATCTGTATCCTGCCTTTATTAAAGTCTTAAAGACATTTGAATAACGACTGTCCCACATTTTTTTAAGGGAAATCCAAGCCACTTCTTTAGTAATAATGACAACAAATAGAAAAAAGGGGTCACGTTTTCTTGCTACAACTAGAAGAAAAATATATTTAAAAAAAAAAAAAAAAAAAGAAGCATAAAAGGTATAAAAATTGATGAAAGTTGCAGCAAAATCAAACAAGAGGGTACTAGTCAGAGTTGTGACAAATTTGATGAAACTTGCTTTGTAAGAAGAATGACCAACTTGCCTTGTGGGGGAACCGTTAGGAGAACGCAAGCATCAGGAACATGGCAATGTGACCCTTTTTGCCATTTAATTGATTAGCTGAACTTGGATATAATTTTCAATAATCTCTAGAACCACATTTTAAATGAGTATTTTCCTACGTTCTTACGGAAAGTTGTGGCATCTTAAAAGAAACAGAAGATTCAACCAATTATTAAACTCAGTTGCTTGAAGCATATTCCTTGTTTTCCAGTTTTTCTTATTTTGGCGTTCATTACACTACTCCCCTCGAGTCTACGGCTCTTTTGAATAGACCCGGGACCGAACCAAGTCACCAACTGCACCGGACAAATTTTCCAACTTCCAAGGAAAAGACAAAGTCGTCCAAGGGAAATTTCCTCGTATCTACTTCTCCCTCGACTTGCGTCTCTTCTGTTCTGTTCTTCAAGTCCGTCAACCGTGCAATACAGCCCGTTGATCTCAATTCTCAACGGTACTCAACCTTCTGGAGCAATCCCGTGCTTCTACTGTAGATTTGTTGACTCACCACTTGGGATACCCTGCCTTTTTCGTCCAAGATTTTGCTAATTTCCCTGAGAAAAACCTCGATTCGTGGTAGCTGGTTGAATCGCAGCACACGGGGCGCAAGTTTCAGTTCATCCGTATCAATTGATACGAGCTTTGGATGCTTCGGTCACAGCTTTAAGGCTGTAATAGAGGTTTTTGATACCTACCCTTTTGTTCGTTCAATCTGTTCATATATGGGTTGGTGAAGTTTCTGATGTTTGAGTTTAGAATCAAGTTTCAGTTTTTCTCCATCGGGAAATGTTCGTGGATTTTGTTTCTTTGAGCTCTCAGGCTACGGATGCTGTAACTGTACAATCCATGAAACCTGTTTGAGACTTCATTTTTTGTCAATGACTTAGTTTTATGGCTACTTGCAAGAAACCCCATTTCAAAGTTGCGGCCATGCGCCGGTTCTTGTCTGTAGTTTTTATCACATTGTTAGGGGTTTTGCTACTGATATTTCTCAATGGAACACATTCAACTCCCAATTTTGTGTCAGACCCTTTGGATGAAATATACGTACACCATGATAATTATTCACATTATAGAGGAAAACTAGGTCTTCCTACACAGAATCAACTGTCGATTCAACTGGAGAAGCGAAACGAGTTGCCCCCAAGAAACTTAGATCTATATCCAAGTCTAGCCAAGGATCATATAACTATTGTTCTCTATGTACATAACCGGCCCCACTATCTCCGAGTGGTTGTTGAAAGCTTGTCGCGGGTGGTGGGAATAAGTGAAACTTTATTGATTGTTAGCCATGATGGATACTTCAAAGAAATGGACAAGATTGTCAAAGGGATCAGATTTTGCCAGGTAAAGCAAATATTTGCTCCTTATTCCCCCCATGTCTTTCCCAAAAGCTTTCCAGGCGTTTCACCTAGTGACTGCAAGGATAAAGATGACGCAGCAAAGAAGCAGTGTGAAGGGAACCCTGATCAGTATGGAAACCACCGGTCACCAAAGATTGTTTCCTTAAAGCATCACTGGTGGTGGATGATGAACACAGTCTGGGATGGACTGAAGGAGACCCAGGGACACTCAGGCCATGTACTTTTCATAGAGGAGGACCACTACATATTTCCCAATGCATATCGAAACTTACAGATACTTACAGAACTGAAGCCCCATAAATGTCCTGACTGTTATGCTTCGAATTTAGCACCTCTGGATGTGAATTCAAGAGGAGAGGGATGGACTAGTTTGGTTGCAGAGAAAATGGGAAATGTGGGTTATTCCTTCAATCGTACTGTTTGGAGGAAAATTCATAGGAAGGCAAGAGAATTTTGTTTTTTTGATGATTACAACTGGGATATAACCATGTGGGCAACCGTTTATCCATCATTTGGTGGTTCTGTTTACACATTACGAGGGCCTAGGACTAGCGCAGTTCATTTTGGGAAGTGTGGTCTCCATCAGGGCCAGGGGGAGAACAATGCTTGCATTGATAATGGAATGGTAAAAGTTGATGTTCAAGAGATTGATAAAGTTGCAAATATCAAGCTAGAATGGGAAGTGCATGTCTATAAGCATCAGTCTGGATATAAAGCTGGGTTCAAGGGTTGGGGGGGTTGGGGGGATGAGAGGGACCGCCAGTTGTGCTTAAATTTTTCTCACATGTATCATCTCATCGACACTGCCTCTAATTTCTGAAGAGGAGACATTTCAGCATTTTGATTTCTTCCAACTTTTGTAACAAGTGAGCTGGAATAGTTTTAGTGAGTTATTTGAAAATAGCATACCAAGCTGTTTTTTATTTGTGATATCTTGCCTGTATTATATTGTTTCTCCACATAGGCTAGGATTAAATCTACAATTTTTTACCTGCTCCAATGAGCATATTACGGTGTTACATTTTCAAGTATCTCAAATTGGGAGACAAGAGATCAGGCTTCTGGTCTTCACATAAATATATATTACATGTCTCTGTTGTTTTTGCATTCTGCTCGTTTTATTTTGTTCTCTGGTGTGGACTCTCTTTTGCTCCCTCCTATAAATTTTGGAGTGTTGATTGGAATACCAGTTTGTTTTCCTTCCCCCTCCCCCCCCCCCCCCCCCCCCCCCCCCCCCCCCCCTTCTCTCTTCTTTTATGCATATCGCTGCATGTATGTGCATCTGTAGATGTTATTCGCTGCTTTGGAGTTGGTGTCCATATATGTCAAAACTGGGTTCTTTTTTTTGCCAAGAATTTGCATGCTTACTTGGCAGAAGATGTACGCTCACTTGGTTTTCTCTTTAAAGACAGAAATTATGACTTTGAATCATAACTTCTACGAGGTCCCATGATGCACTCATTGAGTTGAACATTGGATGAGCTTCAATGCTTGGACTCAAACCTGGTAGAGTACAATTTTCGGTTTCAACAATAGAGATGATGCTTAATCTTGGTTTATAAAGCAATCATCAATAAAACTGGATTTATTGCTACATTTAACTGTTGCCGATAGTTCTAGATCTGGTCTTACAAAAAAAATGTTAGCTTGCCATTAGATAGAGCATTTTATTATTTTGTAATAGACAAACGAAAAACACACACACACATGTATATCTGTATTTGTATATAGTAGATGGTCTGCACTTGTAAAGGATTGTCTAGGATAGCACTAAGGTTTGACAGTAACTAATATGTTTATTTCAGTAGATGCCCCTTGTAAACTGGGGAGGTAATTTGAGGAATGTCGAAATTGCTTGTAGTCAAATAATGGTCTAACATGAGCTCTCTGTCACTCCACTCCCTGACCCTCTCCCTCTCTATCTTTTTCTGTTTCGGCTTGTTCTGCATGTATTGGGATATTTCTTCCCCCCCTTTCCTCCACCAAAAAGTGCCTTTTGCCCAATCCTGGGGAGTCCAAAAGGTGTGCTAGGAGCCTAGGACTGCTATTCTTAGTGTAGCTTCCTATTTACTCTTCCTTTGGATAGCGGATCATCCCTTAAGTGTTGCTTTGTGCTTCAACCTAGCATTTGGTAATTGGTAGTGCAACTAACAGAGTCTGCATCCTGTGCTTCGTGCATAGGAAGTAGAAAGGGTTGGAACCCTTGTGATTCATGACTTTTGATTCGTATGGGTTCTTGCCCATATTCATATGATCCTAGCAACTCAGTTATGCTCTTTCTTCGGACTTTTTAATACATCAAGGCAGTTTAAGGAGTATGCAATCATTGCAACCAACGATTCCCAAACCACATACGTGCTTGAACCGGATAACCTGTTCTGGCTGGTCGGACTCGGAAAGTTGGAAATTTCGTGTCTTTTTCCGTTGGAGTATTATCTGGAAAA
Source organism: Morella rubra (assembly GCA_003952965.2). Lineage (NCBI taxonomy): Eukaryota > Viridiplantae > Streptophyta > Magnoliopsida > Fagales > Myricaceae > Morella > Morella rubra. Next base: position 696,559 of record CM025854.1, read on the forward strand.
ATGAGTTTCTTCTCGCTTAAAGGCTAGATTTGTGATCCTTGTAGCGTTGACTCTGAAAATATCTAGCACAGAATAACGTGTTTCCAGCCATTTCAACCATTCTTTCGAGTTACCACTAAGCGTTAGCTCAAGTGGTACCTCCTCCCTTAGGGAGGTAAGATCCGGGGGTCGAATCCCCCTTCCCGCAGGCTCTGCCTGCTATCCACTGGCCTAAAAAAATAAAAAACCATTCTTTCGAGTTTCGAGGCTGTTAGCAGTTTCAGATCGCGAGTCCGCGACATGTTTCCTTGTTCCACTAGATTCCTGTCTTCCACGAGAGAGTCAAAGGACCGCAAACTTCGCCTAAATTTACGGGTCTACTGCTTCTTCTTCTTCTTCTTATTTCTTCTTCTTTCCTTTTATCTGAATGAATTTGAAAGGTCTTGGAAATAATCTCCTAGTATTTGGTTGCATCAGATACATTGAATGTCATATTCCGCCTTCCAGCAAAGTTTTCCGAACAAATGGGAGAAAATAACTTATATTATTCAATATTTTTTGAGAAATATATGCAAAACATTTCTTAAAAAGTACATGTATCTAAACAAACATTTTTTTTTTTTTTTTTTTATGTAGCACGTCCAAATTTTATAAAATATTAAAAGAAAATTGTGGTAACAAGCATAATCTTAAGTCTTAGGTTACAACTTCTATATTTATGGTGATAGTTTTCTTCTCTCTGACTCTGAAGATCCCAAGAAAAACGAATAGGTTAAATTTAGTGTTGTTTATAAGTACAAAATATTTGATCGTTCGAGAGAGGAACAAAAACAAAACAGAAAAAAAAAAAAAAGGCTAAATTAATCCGACAGTCCTTAAGATTTAGACTTTTTCTGAATTCGTCTTGGGAGTTCAATTTGTCTCACTGCAATCCCTAAGCTTAACGATGTGTCCTGGTTTAGTCTTTCTGTTAACCTAGGGTCAAGAAATTAACAAAAAAATCTTATGCAGTTGACAAGGGCAACGTAATCTCCAATTATAACACGACACATATCATTTGCTTACCAACTCCTCCTCCCCATATGCCACACTTAACAACCCACGTCAACTAAAATAGGACTACCTCACATCGCCATGCAAAATAAACAATTGCAACATAAAAACTAGGGGGAGCTAAGTCATTTTGTATTCAATTGCTTCAAACTTCACGGTTTTTTGCGACACAGTATTATTTTAAATAAGCCCTGTGTTGAGATCACAAGGAAACTAGAGGGAACTGGAAAAGGAAAATGACGTGGCAATGTGAGGTGGCCCTATTTTAGTTGATGTGGCTTATCAAACCTGGCGTATGAATTGGCAAGCATACGACATGCAACACGATAGAATTGGAGATTACGTGGCCTACATCAGTCGCATAGGATTTTTCAATTAAGTTCTTGAATCCAAGTTAACGGAATGACTAAATTAAGACACATGGTTAAGTTCAAGGACTGTGGTGGGACAAATTTAACCCCTAAAAACGAATATAAGAAAAGTCTAAACCCCAAGGATTGAAAGACTAATTTAGCCAAAAATGAATAAATTGTTTAGAACCCTTAATCCCATTTCCATTCCATCTCGTACCTCTTAATTCCCTTTTGAAATGTTTTTGATATAATATCAAAGTTACTAATGAATTTTCAAAAATTTGTTCATTTCTTATTAAATATTTGTGATTTGCCTTTCACCAAAAGTAATGTTAAAAGAATGTTTAAAGTAAAATATTAGGACTTATTTCTCTTAGAATTAAATGATCCAATTTGGCAGCAAATTAGAAAGTGAAGAATAGCACAATCCAGTAAGATTCTCATTTAATATATTGCTAGAATCCAAATCTGGGTTAACATTCCAACTCAGCAATAAAAATGTGTAGGAATGTAAAGAAGGTTGTCTATTTCTATTTCTTACATCAAGAGGGTTATATATTGTTGTTTGGGGGGGGGGGTCCAAGGTTGACTATATCAATGGGAAGAGTAGCCTACAGTGATCCCCAAAAATCTAAAGCATTGATTTGCTTAATCATTAAAAGCTGCATCATTGGGCCCCATATAATTCATCCTGTAACAATTAAGGACAAGTATGGATGTTTTCTTTTTCTGGATAAAATCAAGTAGGGATGTTTTACGATTCTTCTTTACTCAAGACAGAATCTGATTCCCAAACAAGAGTAGTGCTTTTACTGAGAGCTACACCCGGGTCCTTTCCCCGCTTCCCGACCCAACCCAAGATAGAGCCTTTACCCATATTAATGTCATCACTAGAATCGCGAACAAAAAGGAATGGCCCTTTATGCATAAAAAGAAAAAAATAATAATACGGATAATACTAGTAAAGCAGAGAAAAGCAATCGGCCAGTTGCCCTTTCTAGTTCTCAAGTCACAACCTCGAGTCGTATTGGAAGGCTCAACAAACTAGCATGAATAGTGTATAAATGAAACGCAACCCATCTAGCAAGGCACTGCCCAAGTCTTATGTATAGCGTACTCCTGTTTCTTCTGTAAAGTTAGCTCCTTGATGCGTGAGTTAGCCAAATTCAGGTCCCTTTCACGTGTTGCTGATTCCTGCCCTGCAAAGTCGATGGTCGGTGACTCGGCAACGCCCATCGCTCTGTCATCGCCTTAAGTATGTAACTCCGAGACTGGTTTTTTGGTGGGATTATCGGTTTTTGCATTAGTTTATTAGCTGTCTGGAACTCTGGGAAGTCTCGGCCTTGGGATTTGAATGTCGAGTTGCGGGTATAAACAAACATTTTGGATTACTTCAACAAGCGGCGGATGTGGTTGTGTGCGAGGAGTTTACTAAGAATCTGGCTATCTGGGATTCGGTCTTTGAGGGCGTAGAGCGGTTTTGTGAAGTCTTTATTGTGAACCCACTTTGGAGCTGTTCTAGCAGAATCCATTTTGTCTGACCCTTTTTCTTTTTATGTGGCCTATCGGTTGAGAATAGAATCGTGCGGACTATGTGAATTGAAATGCCTTCCTTTTGTTTAAGCTTTTCATGGCTTCATGGGAATTTAAGTGATAAAGGGACTGTCTTTTGCTAGTGAAATGGTGGTGCGTTTCACTCTTTTCAACTTTCATGACGATTCCTGGTCCGGTAGATTCCAGTTAATAAAAAGTAGGTAAGTTGACACGGGTGTTGTATTTAATTTTGGCTTATGCTGATAATTTTTTGTTTTCTTTGTCGGGAGAACATAATTCCGATTTACATGTTTTGGGTTTAAACTTATTTCAGTGGCTTATCAAAGGATTGAATCGATTGAAATTGCTAGCGGAGGAAACAGAGAGGAATTGGAGAGAAACGAGGTTTGAGAGATGTCGTCAAGGTCAATGAACAAGACGACTAGCTCTAGGAGCAGTTCTGCTCGATCAAAACATGGGGCGCGTGTGGTGACACAGACCCCAATAGATGCGAAGCTTCATGTAGACTTTGAGGAGTCTGAAAGGTTCGATTACTCCACATCAGTTGATTTCAACGTCTCAAGTTCCACTACCAATGTTCCCTCCTCCACTGTGTCAGCTTACCTCCACCGGATGCAGAGAGGAAGCCTCATTCAACCTTTCGGTTGCATGATTGCTGTGGATGAGCAAAACTTCACTGTTCTTGCCTACAGTGAAAATGCCCCTGAAATGTTGGACTTGGCTCCACATGCTGTTCCAAGTATTGAGCAGAAAGATGCTCTGGATTTTGGAACAGATGTTCGAACACTGTTTCGGTCATCAGGTTCCACTGCTTTGCAGAAAGCAGCTAATTTTGGGGAAGTAAATCTTCTCAATCCCATATTGGTTCATTGCAGAGCATCAGGTAAGCCCTTTTACGCAATTCTGCACCGAATAGATATTGGGTTAGTTATAGATTTGGAACCAGTGAACCCAGCTGATGTGCCCGTGACTGCTGCTGGGGCTTTGAAATCTTATAAGCTAGCAGCCAAAGCAATCTCGAGATTTCAGTCCTTGCCAAGTGGGAATATATCACTGTTATGTGATATTTTAGTTAAGGAAGTTAGTGATTTGACAGGTTATGACCGTGTAATGGTATATAAATTTCACGAAGATGAGCATGGGGAAGTTATAGCTGAGTGCCGCAGACCTGACCTGGAACCTTATCTGGGTCTGCATTATCCAGCTACTGATATTCCACAAGCTTCGAGATTCCTATTCATGAAGAACAAGGTTAGGATGATATGTGATTGTTTGGCACCTCCAGTTAAAGTCGTGCAAGACAAGAGATTGTCTCAGCCATTGAGCCTTGCTGGATCTACGTTGAGATCTCCTCATGGTTGTCATGCACAGTATATGGCAAATATGGGTTCTATGGCATCTCTCGTGATGTCTGTGACTATCAATGAAGATGACGAGGGGATTGAGGGCAATCAGCAGAAGGGGAAAAAGTTGTGGGGTTTGGTTGTTTGCCATCACACAAGCCCTAGGTTTGTTCCATTTCCTCTGAGGTATGCCTGTGAGTTCTTGATTCAAGTTTTCAGTGTGCAGATCAACAAAGAAGTGGAGTTGGCTGCTCAACTAAGGGAGAAGCATATTTTACGTACTCAGACTGTTCTTTGTGACATGCTCCTTCGAGATGCTCCTGTAGGTATTGTTATTCAATCACCTAATGTAATGGATCTTGTTAAGTGTGATGGAGCTGCACTATACTACCAGAAGAAATTTTGGTTGCTTGGGGTCACCCCTACAGAGGCTCAAATTAGAGAGATAACTGAGTGGCTTCTTGAGTGCCATAATGGGAGCACAGGTTTAAGTACTGATAGCCTTGTGGAAGCTGGCTACCCAGGAGCTTCTGCTCTTGGAGATGAAGTTTGTGGGATGGCAGCTGTTAGGATTACTTCAAAGGATTTCCTGTTTTGGTTCAGGTCCCACACCGCAAAGGAAATCAAGTGGGGTGGTGCAAAACATGACCCTGATGAGAAGGATGATGGAAGAAAGATGCATCCTAGGTCATCATTCAAGGCTTTTCTAGAGGTGGTTAAGCGACGGAGCCTACCTTGGGAAGATGTGGAAATGGATGCCATCCATTCCTTACAGTTGATATTGAGAGGATCCTTACCAGATGAGATTGTGGATGAGTGCAAAATGATTGTGAATGTTCCATCAGTTGATGACCGCTTACAAAGAGTGGATGAATTGCGTATCGTCACTAATGAAATGATTCGCCTTATTGAGACGGCTGCAGTTCCCATTTTGGCTGTCGATGCCTCTGGATGTGTAAATGGGTGGAATACCAAAGCAGCTGAACTAACAGGACTGTCTGTTGAGCAAGCCATTGGTATGCCCTTGATTGATGTTGTCTGGGATGATACTGTTGAAGTGGTGAAGAATCTACTAGTCTTGGCTTTGCAAGGTGATACTATTGTCTTTTCATATGGCTTTTTAGTTGCATGTCTAATTCATGGAATGCTTTATGTTATTCAGAGTAAAAATGTCAATACTGGTGCTTATTTGAGATTTATACTTTCTAGGGATTTGTACCTTTGTACCTCTTTATGCATGATCAGTAGATTGGAATATTTGACTTATGGTCAGAGACTCAGAATCATACTATGTTGGATGATTTTCTTACCAATGCAGTTACATCTGAAGACATGTTCTTATTAGAATCACTCAATAAATGGAAGTAAACATTTACGTAAAATTGAGATTTAGAGTCTAATTATTAGAAGCTCTGCTGGATTTTGTTGCCTCCAGGGTTATGAAATTTCTAGATGGGTAATTGTCATTCTTTTGCCCTCTTTTGCCTGTATGCTGCTTCCTACCCCACTATATTAACCATGAAAGATAAACCCTGAAACCTTTATGAAACAAATTATTGAAAATATGGCAAATATTTCAAAATGAAAGGTCAATCCCACCTGTCTTGTTCTATCCATCTAAAAGCACATTGGCAAAAATGGAAAACTACAGTAGCACATACAGACCTTTTGTGACTGCTAATATGTATAATTTACGTTGAATGACTTAATTGTCTCCTCTTCCCAGTTACTTATAAGTTGGACGACTTTGTTTTCTTATTGAATTCCAGTTCAAATCCACGCATGTCCTTTGTGTTTTTCTATTCTTTGGTGACATTTTCCTAGACTATCTAATCTGGTATTCAAAATGGCAGGCAAAGAAGAGCAAAACATTGAAATCAAACTTAGAACATATGGTCCTCAAGAAAACAATGGTCCTGTGATCTTGGTAGTTAATGCATGTTGCAGCTGTGACACAAAAGAAAATGTTGTAGGCGTTTGCTTCGTTGGTCAAGATGTTACGGGGCAAAAAGTCATTTGGGACAAATATACTCGTATCCAAGGTGATTTTGTTGGAATTATGCGGAGCCCTTCTGCACTTATTCCTCCAATTTTTATGGCTGATGAGCATGGCCGATGCATAGAATGGAATGATCCAATGCAAAAAGTGTCTGGTGTTAAGAGGGAAGAGGCAACTGACCGGATGCTTCTTGGGGAGGTCTTCACAGTAAATAATTTTGGCTGTAGGGTTAAAGACCATGACACACTAACCAAGCTTCGGATAATGCTCAATAGTGTAATTGCTGGCCATAATGCAGATAAGTTGTTGTTTGGTTTTTATGATCAGCAGGGTAATTATGTTGAAGCATTACTCTCTGCAAACAAAAGGACTGATGCAGAGGGAAGGATTACTGGGGTTTTGTGCTTTTTGCATGTGGCTAGTCCAGAACTTCAATACGCTATGCAGGTCCAGAGGATATCAGAAGAGACTGCAGCTGATAGCACCAATAAATTAGCATATATTCGTCGAGAAATCACAAAGCCTCTGAAAGGGATTAGGTTTATGCAGAATTTAATGGAATCTTCTGATTTAAGCAAGGAGCAGAAGCAGCTACTTAAGACAAGCTCATTATGTCAGGAACAATTAGCCAAGGTTGTGGATGACACTGAAATTCTAAGTATAGAGGAATGGTATGGTCTACAACATGGTCATTTGTTGGCATGCTTGTGTATTTATGTCAGCTTATTTGTCATCATCCTGAATTGGATTGTAAAATTTGTTGTTACGTCTTCTTGGACTTTAAAGCTTTGTTTGAGTTCTCATTATCATTCTTGAAGCTTTAGCTGCTAACATACAAACTCTAGATTCTCTAAATCTTATTGTGTAGGCACTTGCTTGCATAAATCCGGGTGAAGTCATTCATGGAAACTTTTATGTGAGACACCTGTGTATGGAATGGCTCAATGATTGCCAAAAAAGCATACAAAAGCAGCCTGGGATGAGGTTGCTTTTTTGAATTGGTGGACAGTAGAGTCTCCTTTGTATTGGTTTGAATGTTATATATGATGGCACATTAATTTTGCACAGAATCAAACTTTTTGGGTCCCTGTCCACTCTTATTCACAACTTAACCTGTTAGTCAATCAGAGGCTTGTTGTGCATTAACCATTATCCACCACATATGTGCATTTTGAGATTTCCAATTGCATTTTGAATTCATCTTTCTGTTTCTGTTTGTTATGTGTTATGTGATTCTTGGAGTGTCTTCCAGTAGTTTGCTTTTCTTGCATTATGCCTTCTCAAAAAACCTTTGATCTCTCGGACACCTTTTTGCAGCTACATGGAATTGAGCTCTGGTGAATTTAACCTTAAGGAAGCTCTTGAAGCTGCTGTTAGTCAAGTTATGATTTTGTGCCGGGAGCGCCAGGTGCAGATTGTCCATGATTCACCTTCCGAAGTGTCATCGATGTACTTATATGGAGACAACTTGAGGCTTCAGCAAGTTCTTTCACAATTTTTGACTAATGCAATCCTCTTCACCCCTGCGTTTGAAGGATCATCCCTTTCATTCAGAGTTATTCCTAGGAAGGAACGTATAGGGATAAAAATGCACATTGTCCATCTTGAATTTAGGTTTGTCTACTTCATACCTAATATTGCTATAACAGAATTGTCATGTTTTATGTTGCTCAAATATGTGTTGCCTTCTGTGTTCTATTGTGAATACTCATCAGATAAAGGTAACAGAAATATCAGAATGATGCAAAGGGTATTATCATCATTCTCATGTTGTCACCAATTCAAATTTGTGTTCTTCACTTAAAATATAAAAGTGGAAATGAAATCAAGGATGTGTTCCAGGCTCAATATTGTATCTAAAGCTGTATGCCATTAGGGTCTTTATCCAATATAGGATTATGAAGCCTGTGAATTAGATACTGTGTGATGAGGAGGTTGAGGTGTGGGCTATGTTAGAAGGTCATTGCAGAAACCAGGTCTTTTTTGTAATTGTGGCTCCTGATGTGTCTAAGATTATGCCCATTGCTACTTGATACTTGTTATGGGAGAGAGGCTGAAATGGCAGTGACTTTGTTACATAGGTTGAACTAAAAACAAGGATGAGTGAGTAACTTAAGATGTCTTTGGAAATGGGAAAGAACCGTCAGAAAGAGAAATGAAAATGGCCAAAAATGTGGGGAAAGCAGATCTTAGAATGCACGGGAACCAACTTGTGTTGTTCCCTCAACAAGAAAAGAAAAATGTAGACTCAAGAATGGTTGTGATAAGATGTTGTATTCGACTTGCATCAGATCTTTATAACAAAGCTTTGCCCTGTGTAACCCTTTCCAAACTCCAGTGTTTTCCTTACTCAAGTGGCCCTTTCATTTCATCCTGCCCACCCTTTATGTTGTTTTAACCATCCTCTTCTGTATCCTGCATCACATTGTTAAATGCGTGTGAATGAAAGATTCAAGTCCAGTGCCTCAGATGTATAGATTTACCATATGCCAATTGGTCTATTAGACCTATGGCGTCAAAGAGGAACTTGGAACGGTATAAATTTGGGTGAAATGCTGGAATAATTGATGGATTATGATAGATTTAATCTTCTAACATTTGCCTGTCTTTCTGTAATTTTTGTACTGATAAATAAAATTCAGTATGTTATCTGAAATGCTACTAAAGTGAAAATAAATGATATCATTGCATGTTATGTACCCCATTGTGTTTCATATTCGTTGTCATGCGACATGGATCACAGTTATCCACACTATTTGTTAGAAGTGAAAAGGGGAAATAATCCAGTAGGAGTCGATGAAAAATTGTGTGGTTCATCTGGCAGGATCACCCATCCAGCACCTGGGGTTCCAGAAGATCTAATCCAACAGATGTTTCACCACAACCATGATGTCTCAAGGGAAGGTCTAGGCCTGTTCATCAGCCAGAAGCTTGTGAAGATTATGAATGGCAATGTACAATATCTGAGAGAAGCAGACAGATCATCCTTTATAATTCTTGTAGAATTTCCTTTGGCTGGTCACATTGACTGAGGAACCCAACGTTCTTTGAGACTTTTCACCCACCCAACAGCTGAGGGTCTACATATAAAGTCAACAGCATCCCCGCAGAAGGAGCATCTATATAGCTCAAAGTTGGACCAGGGATCTTTCAGAGGCTACATGATGCTTGAATTTGTGCTCCCCAAGTTTTGAACTGGATCTTTTACCAGAAAATAGCTGGGTCAGTCTTTGATGTTTCTGAAGGTGCATAACATATTAAGTTCACTGGAACTACAAGCTTGACTTCATATGCTCTTTCTGGACCACCTCTATCGTCTTTTTTAACATCATGCGTCGATTAGGTTCTCTTTGTTTCTTGTTTCTGGGAAGAGCTCTGTGGCTAAAGCCTTGTTGGTTACAATCTCTCTCTCTCTCTCTCTCTCTCACGGAGGAGAGAGACTTCAGCTTGCTGCGCAGTTTGGCATGTGGAATAAGCCAAGCAAGTGTAGAATCATGTTTAGAACTAAGTCAACTGAGGTGTACACATTAATGTTGTAAAATTACATCCACCACATGAAGTTCGAATGCTACAAACAGCAATTGGCAGAGTAATGCAACGCCATTCTACATGGGGAAAGTAATACCTTTGTTATTATTGTTAATATTCTTCATTCCTTTTGTTTCTCTTCTCTGGTGTAAGGAGTGTCTAAAAAGTCTTACCTGACATGGAACACTACCAGCTACCACAAAAGACCGTTCTTATTAAAATTATGACCTTCATCAAACTATCAGCGTCTCCCTAGTTGCTTGACAGGGCCTCGTTACCATGACCGGAGTTTGGTTCAGCACACACAAGGGAAAGACATGTAGAGTGTATGTCTGGACATACGTTAGAGCAAACCCCAAAAGGCGCCAAAAAGACATGAACCGAACGTTGCTGTCTTCGCAATACCTATAATGTTTCGCCGGTTCCTTACATGCACTCATAGGCGACTACCCTACGATTCAAACTCTGCTTTTACTCTATCCACTGTCTCAGCCATTCTACCACAAGACAATCGTATTTTCCTCAAACCTCAAACTCTAGCAAATCACTTTAGACCATCACCTACTTCGATCCCATTGCAAAGCTTAATTGATCAGTACAAAACATCCCAGTCCCAGCTTAAAGCGTCACCCATCTCATCACAGGTTTCGTATTTCGGTTCCGAAACGCGTGAATTTCTTGTTAATCGATACCGAGAATCTTGTTGTTCGGAAGATGCAAAAGAGCTTCATTTGCAAATTATCAAAACTGGGTTTGACAATGATTTGTTTTTATGCAATACCCTGATTAATGTCTACGTCAGAAACAGTGAGCTGGTTTCAGCGCGTAATTTGTTTGATGAAATGACCGGGAGAAATTTGGTTACGTGGGCTTGTTTGATTTCGGGTTACACCCAGAATGACGTGCCTGATGAGGCATGCGCACTTTTCAAGAAAATGATTTCGGAGGGCTTTTGCCCAAATCACTATGCTTTTGGCAGTGCTCTTCGAGCTTGCCAAAAACATGGATCACGCGGGGTTAAATTTGGGATGCAAATTCATGGGTTAATTTCAAAAACCCACTACGCATTTGATTTAGTGGTATGTAACGTGCTGATCTCGATGTATGGGAATTGTCTGGGGGCTGATGATGATGCTCTCCGTGTTTTTGATCATATAGAGAACAGAAATTCGATATCATGGAATTCTATTATTTCAGTATATTCTCAAAGAGGAGACGCAACTTCTGCTTTTGAACTCTTCTCAAGAATGCAACAGCAGGGATTCAGTACAAAACCTAACGAGTACACTTTTGGAAGCTTAATAACCGCTGCTTCTTCATCAGTTGATTCTGGTTTGAGTCTGCTTAGGCAGCTACTCACCATGGTTAAGAAGTCTGGATATCTTGGGGATCTGTATGTTGGCAGTGCTTTCATAAGTAGGTTTGCCCAGTTTGGACTTAATGATTATGCTAAGCAGGTTTTTGAACAGATGGGGGAGAGGAATGCAGTCTCCATGAATGGTTTAATGGTTGGATTGGTGAGGCAAAAACAAGGAGAAGAAGCAACTGAGGTTTTCAAGGAGATGAGAAACTTGGTTGATATCAATCTTGATTCATATGTGATTCTGTTAAATGCTTTTTCTGAATTCACTGCATTGGAGGATGGCAAAAGAAAGGGTTCAGAGGTCCATGCATATGTAATACGAACTGGCTTAATTGATATCAAGCATGAAATTGGGAATGGGCTGGTTAATATGTATGCTAAATGTGGTGCTATTGTTGATGCTTGCTCTGTTTTTAGACTCATGGTTCATAAGGATTCTGTCTCGTGGAACACCATGATCTCTGGCCTTGACCAGAATGAGTGTTTTGAAGATGCAGTTGTTAGCTTCTGTGAAATGAAGAGAACTGGATTGCTGCCTGCAAATTTTACATTGATTAGTACTTTGAGTTCATGTGCAAGCTTGGGGTGGAAGATGCTGGGACAACAAATACATTGTGAGGGATTTAAATTGGGACTTGATCTGGATGTTTCAGTTTCTAATGCTCTTATTGCAATGTACGCTGAAACTGGATTTCTTACAGAATCTGAGAAAGTATTCTCCTTGATGCCAGAGTATGATCAAGTTTCATGGAATTCAGTAATTGGGGCTTTTTCGGATTCAGAGGTATCAGTTGTAGAAGCTGTAAAATATTTATTGAACATGATGCGAGCTGGATGGAGTCTTACCCGAGTGAGCTTTATCAATATTCTTGCAGCAGTGTCATCTCTTTCACTTCAACAACTGGTCCATCAGATTCACAGTCTGGCAATAAAATACTGTGTGGCAAATGACGCTGCTATTGAGAATGCACTTTTGGCTTGTTATGGGAAGTGTGGGGAAATAAATGAATGTGAGAAGATCTTTTCTAGGATGTCTGGAAGGAGGGATGATGTAAGTTGGAATTCTATGATTTCTGGGTACATACATAACGAAATATTGCACAAGGCTATGGATTTAGTCTGGTTTATGATGCAGAGGGGTCAGAGATTGGACTGTTTCACCTTTGCCACTGTTCTCAGTGCTTGTGCCTCTGTTGCAACACTAGAGCGTGGCATGGAAGTCCATGCCTGCGCGATAAGAGCTTGTTTGGAATCTGATGTGGTGGTTGGCAGTGCCCTTATCGACATGTATACCAAATGTGGAAGAGTGGATTATGCTTCAAGATTTTTCCAAATGATGCCCTTGAGGAATGTGTATTCTTGGAATTCAATGATATCAGGCTATTCACGCCATGGACATGGACACAAAGCTTTGGATCTTTTTGCACAAATGAAGTTAAAGGGTCAACCACCAGATCACGTCACATTTGTTGGGGTCTTATCAGCTTGTAGCCATGTGGGTTTGGTGGACGAAGGGTTTAACCATTTCGGTTCCATGAGTGAAGTATATGGTTTGGCTCCTCGGGTTGAGCACTTTTCATGTATGGTGGATCTCCTTGGGCGGGCAGGTGAACTTAAGAAGATAGAGGACTTCATCAATAAGATGCCAATCAAACCGAATATTCTGATTTGGAGGACAGTTTTAGGGGCTTGCTGCCGAGTTAATGGTCGTAACACAGAGCTAGGTCAGAGGGCTGCTGAAATGCTTCTGGAGTTGGAACCTCAAAATGCTGTTAACTATGTGCTTCTTTCTAACATGTATGCTTCTGGAGGGAAGTGGGAAGATGTGGCAAAGGCTAGAATGGCAATGAGGAAAGCTGCCGTAAAGAAGGAAGCTGGGTGTAGTTGGGTGACCATGAAGGATGGTGTTCATGTGTTTGTTGCTGGAGATAAATCACACCCAGAGAAAGAGTTGATATATGAAAAAGTACAGGAACTCAACAGAAAAATGAGAGATGCTGGATATGTTCCAGAGACAAAATTTTCCCTATATGATCTTGAACCGGAGAACAAGGAAGAACTCCTTAGCTATCACAGCGAGAAACTTGCGGTTGCTTTTGTTCTCACCCGCAAATCAGGGCTGCCTATAAGGATAATGAAAAATCTCCGTGTTTGTGGTGACTGCCACACAGCCTTTAAATATATTTCGAAGATTGTTGGTAGGCAAGTAGTATTAAGGGATTCAAACAGATTCCATCATTTTGCTGATGGGAAGTGTTCGTGTGGGGATTACTGGTAATTGACTATGGAGACTTCGAAAAGTTGGAAGTTGTATTCAATTTTTCAGGAGACATGATGAGACGCCCTCGTTCATTTTTTTTCTCTATTTACTGAAGCTGTAATGTTTCTAGGGTGGAGAATAAGGCACAGTCAACAGAATTTTACAGATGGATCTCTTTCTCACGTGTCCCCCAATTTTTTAGAATGTTATGCTCGAGGGGATCTCTTTTGCATTTGTGTTCTATCAGTAGATCCTACTCTCATATAGAGGCACGAAGATGCTATTTATATCACTCTTGCTGCAGCCATTTAGAATGTGTGCAGGGCAATGCATAATAGGTCTTTAGGTAAAGTCTCTATTTCTAAGCAAAGACATCCTGACATCTTTCTGGAAGGGCAGTTTTAGCGTCCTGTTATGTTGCTGGCTGTCTGCGGATGCTACAATAGAGGAGTTTCTCAGATGCTCGTCTCATGGATGTTTAGTGCAAACAAGAAGGGCTGCACAGAGAGCTACTGGGCTGAACTTTTGGACTGGCAGTCACTTGAAAAAGTTTATTACCTTTTTTGTACCTTTCGGAATCTTTGATTTCTTTTTTTTTTTTTGTAAATATGAGTCAGATTAGCCTCATTGGTGATGCTGACTAGTGTTACAATGCTTCATGTGAAGCTGGCTGAATTACAATACTCGGGCTTAACTCATTTGGCTTTGAGTCAATTTTGGTTAACTTTAGGAAAACTTGTGGAAAAAAGTGTTTGCAAACTAAGATTTTTTAAGAATTTCGGGAATGTCTTTAAAATTGAGGTAGATTAAAGTTTAAAGTTTTATTGAATTTTGAAAAAAAAAATATATACATATATATAATAAAAATTAAAATTTTATGAGAGTTGATGAAAAGAAAAGAGAAATTATTCAAGTAAATTTTTTATATTTATTTTAATAAAAATAATAATTTGATAGAAAAAAAGTGATTTTAAAATTTTATTAGGGAAAAATACACTTTTCACCCACGAACTACCATATATTTTACACTTTGCACTCTAAACTACCAATTTTGACACATTGCACCCTTTAACTACCAATTTTTAACACTTTACACCCTTTATTAAATTTTCAAACTAAAATGACGATAATGTCCTTAGATATTGTTGTCAATTCATTAATTTCTCAAGGGTATTATTGTCAAATGAAGGGTGCAAAGTGTTTAATATTAGTAGTTGGAGGGTGTAATGTGTCAAAGTGGGTAGTTTAGGGTGCAAAATGTATAACATTGGTAGTTCGAGGGTGCAATGTCTTAAAGATGGTAGTTTGCGGTGTAATGTGTCACTACTCCGGTAGTTTGAAAAGTGTATTTTTTCCATTTTATTATTACGTGAATTAACAAAGCCGGATTCCTCTGGTAGGACCCACAAAACAGGGCCGTACCACACATGAGCCAGTCCAGCAAGTCTCCTCACTCTTCAGTCTTCAGCACTAATAGCCCAACACCCAGCTTAGCAGTCGCCACGTCATCCCGAGGCCTACAAAAGACATGTCCATGAGCTTTACTGGGCATATTTATCGGACCTGGACCTGGACCTTTACCTTGTACTGTTGTGCTATTTCTACAACAACACGTTTGGTAAAACCACTGAAGAGGGCGATAAGGAGCCCAAAGCATAAACAAAAACGGAGGATCTGAGAAGGGTATTAGGGTTTGTATTATTTTTCACGAAGGGTTTCATCCCGGTGCGTAATTTTCGTCCGATTAATATCTTTCTGCGGATAACTTTTGCTCTAGCTACCTTAATGTCGTATTCTTTCACTAAATTCTTTCCAATAATGTATTGTTTTCGTCTCTCAGTACCTGCAGGTGCTCTGCAGTGTCACATTTTTCAAGACAGAGAAATTACAATCATTTGAGGTCAGGTCTTTTTTTTTTTTTTTTTTTTTTCTCGCAATTGTCTTAACTGGGTACTTGCGCTATTCGGGTTGAACGCGTAATTCCGTTCTTTGCTGTTTTTAGCTTGGAAGCTTACTTTAGGGTTTTTATCGCTCTGTTTTTCGTTCTCTGTTCGGGCTTGGTCTGTTCCATTTTGCTTAGACCTATCGAGTTTTCTGTGTAATTGTGGTACATAAACATAAACAATACCAAGCTGAATTTAGGTCTTTACTTGGTCCTGTTGGTTTTATCTTTCTGTATACCAAACTAAATATTGACTCAGCTGAATATGTATGTTTCTAAAGAGTCATTGGGTGAAGTGCCTACGATGTGCTTTACTTCATTTTTCATTTCTGAGTTAGGTGTGACTGGAACCACATTGTCGAGGAAAATCGAATGGTTCCATTGTTATCTGGTCATAACTGAACGGTACATATGCTGGCGAAGCATCTTGTCCGTCCCTCCATTTCTATTTTGTCTTCTTCAGCAATTGGGTGCTAAAACTGAGGATAATCTAAGATGTTGTTTTCGATCTTCCGTGTTTTAGACATTTTGCTTTTCCAGAGTCTGATTAAACCGCCACAGTAAGAAGGATGGATGGCTTAAGAGTAACTTAAGTCGGGCTCTGTGTTTTCCCTTTTGCCAACTTATGAGTATTCCAAAAATGCAGTTGAATTTCTTTTTTCTTTCCTATTGATTCCTGAAGCAGAGCATCAAGAGAAAAGGGAGGGGGGGGGGGTTGCCACTTTCGTAGTCTGCTTTGAATTCGGTCTGCGCTGTTTCTTGATGAAATAATTCTTAACTTATGCATTGAAAAGTTCATTTTAGAAGACTCACGTTCTAATACTTGAAAGCTCCATGGTTGACAAGAAAACAAGCAAACATATGAAAGGAAGCATGCAAAGGGAGCAAAATTGTGATGTATTTCGGTGGGTTTAGTTGCTGTACAATCAGACAAATGCAGAAAACAGATTCACTCAATTAATAAAAATAGCTGTAATTACTTTTGTTTGAGTGAATGTCCTCCTTTTCTTCATCCTAAATTATTGTGTTATGTTTTCCTCATTTTCCCAGAAACCAAGTGGAAGGAGAAGAGTTTAGGTATATTTTTTCATTTTCTCATGAAATGACGATGAAGCCATCAAATAACATCTGGATTCGACGCCAACAGTGCCCATGCAGAGATTGGAAGTGTTATATAAAGTATGAAGGAGATGATCAGACTTCAGTGAGCTCTCAGCTAGTGAAGAGTGAAACAATGTCATCTTCGTTATCCGAAGCAGTCTTTACTCCTTATGTGGGTCAAATTTTCAAAAGTGATGATGATGCCTTTGAATATTATAGCAATTTTGCCCGTAAGAATGGGTTTTCGATTCGAAAAGCACGCTCAACTGAAAGCCAAAATTTAGGGATATATAGACGAGATTTTGTTTGTTATCGGTCAGGGTTCAATCAACCAAGAAAAAAGGCCAATGTGGAGCATCCAAGGGAGCGTAAATCAGTACGATGTGGATGCGATGCAAAGTTGTATTTGACAAAGGAAATCGTTGATGGTGTTACTCAATGGTATGTTTCACAGTTTAGTAATGTTCATAACCATGAACTATTGGAAGATGACCAAGTTCGCCTACTTCCTGCTTATCGGAAAATCCAGGAGGCTGATCAAGAACGCATTCTTTTACTCTCCAAAGCTGGATTTCCTGTGAACCGGATTGTGAAAGTGTTGGAGTTAGAAAAAGGAGTTCAGCCTGGTCAATTGCCCTTCATAGAGAAGGATGTTAGAAATTTTGTTCGAACTTGTAAAAAGACTGTACAAGAAAATGATGCTTTGCTCACTGAGAAAAGGGAAAATGATACGCTAGAGCTTGTTGAAGCCTGCAAGGCTATGACAGAGAGGGATCCTGATTTTGTTTACGACTATACTACAGATGAAAACGATAAGGTTGAAAATATTGCATGGTCATATGGTGACTCTGTCCGTGCATATACAGTATTTGGGGATGTAGTTACTTTTGACACCATGTATCGTTCTATTACGTATGGATTACTCCTTGGAGTGTGGTTCGGTATAGATAATCATGGCAAGGCAATTTTCTTTGGATGTGTTTTGCTACAAGAAGAAAACTCTCATTCATTTGCATGGGCCTTACAGGTTTGTGGATGCAAATTCGTATGACCAATTTGCATCTATCTTCATTTAACATTAATGATTTTCTCTTTTGCAACAGACTTTTGTTCGATTTATGAGAGGAAGATGCCCACAGACAATTCTAACCGATATAGATTCAGGGCTCAGAGAGGCCATAGCAAGGGAATTGCCAAACACTAAACATGTGGTTTGTATATGGCATATTCTGTCCAAGTTATCCAGTTGGTTCTCCTTGCCTCTTGGATCCCAGTACGCAGATTTTAAAGCTGACTTCAATATGTTGTGTCACCTGGAGAGTGTAGAAGATTTTGAACATCAGTGGAATCTTTTGGTTGCTCGGTTTGGACTTGTTTCGGATAAGCATATAGCATTACTGTTTTCATATCGAGCCTCCTGGGCAGTTTCCTACATTAGAAGTTATTTTGTGGCTCGTATGTTGACCGCAGAGTTTTCACAATCTCTAGACTCATTCTTGAAAAGAATCTTGAGTGCACAGACGTGTTTGCAAGTATTCTTTGAGCAGGTATGCTGATCCCATGACTAGGTTTCTCTCTCTTCAAACCACCTCCCCCCCCCCCCCCCCCCCCTCCCTCCCTCTCTTTTCTTTCATTTGTTTCAAACTTTGGGTGGTGGTTGCCCCAACTATTTGAGGAACTGTGCAAGATTTCTTTTTGGATCCTGCAGGTTGGAATTGCTACCAATCTTCAAAGTCAAACAAGAGAAGAAGTGCATTATATGCATATTAAGACCTGCATGCCCATTGAAGAACATGCAAGAAGTATTCTTACACCTTATGCTTTCAATGTGTTACAACACGAAATTATGCTTTCAATGCAGTATGCTACAACAGAAATGGCAAATGGATCCTATCTTGTGCGACACTATAGGAAAATGGATGGCGAGTTTCTGGTTATATGGATACCAGACAATGAGCAAATTCACTGTTCCTGCAAGGAATTTGAACATTCGGGAACATTATGCAGGCATTCTCTTCGAGTTCTTGCAGTGAAGAACTACTTTGAACTCCCAGAAAGATATTTTCTGCATCGTTGGCGGTTAGAGAGTTCTTTAGTTCCTATGGGTGTTGAAAATGCTCAAATCAGTAGCGAGGAGTGTGCTCAAGCTTTTCATTCTGTTGCTGCAACTTTATTGACGGAGTCATTGATCTCCAAGGAACGTTTTGATTACGTCCATAGAGAACTTGCTGGACTACTCGAGCATGTTAGAAATATGCCCGTTGTTGATGAATTTGCTTTGAATATAGCACCTAACAATGTCAGCGAATCTTAGGTTTGATGACTTAGCAAGAGGTGGTTAATGTGATGCAAGTGCTTCGCTTGGGGCCCCATTTAGAAGGGCATGTAGGTACTCGTGGTAGATGAAAGGAGATCATGCGAAAAGCACCAAGCAGTAAATACTGACACGTACAAGCTCATCCTTTTGATAGTTTCAAAGAAGAAGTTGGCGGGGAAGACAGATTTTTTTACAAGTACCCGGCAGTTTCATTATTTTTTTTTCTCCTCATTGTTTATTCCCTTCGATTATTTATTCACTGTGGAAAAGATTTGGGAGGGCTGAGTCTATGCTTTTGTAAATGTGTTTGCGTTTCTAACAATCTTGTTTAAAAGAGTGAGCAAAGAAGGTGCTGTTTATTCTTCCTGTGGATTGTTGCCCAATTTTCGCACAGGGAATGATGAGTATCTGATGCGACTTCACCTTTGTTCTAGACTGGATAATTGAAATGAACATCACAGCTCTGTATTCTTCTTCTGTACATGTGAGTTCATCAGCTGTGGTCAATAAGGTCTGCAGTACTGTGGCCTTTGATGGATTTAGAACGGTAAACAAGGATCCACGTGATATTCTTCACGTGTTAAGTACATAAATCTAGGTAGGTGTATTCTTTTTTCCGGCCACTAAATGAAAACAATACTTGCTCAAAACCATAATAAATGGAAACTAAAAAATCATGCAATTTCTTGTTTGAATTGTGATATGCAATTCGGAAAGAGAAAAACACGATAGTGCTCTATGCGTATTAAATAAAATTTATATGCCACAGAATCTGTCAAGATTCCAGTAGATATTGCTTTCCCCATTTTGAACCCTAAGGGGACAGGTAGCTCATTTTTTCTGAATTCCGTGTGTCTGTATCTTGTTAACCACTATCTGAGTTAAAATGTAATCGTGGGGTCATTTGTTGGGGAGCAGGTCCAATACAGCCTAAGCTCTTTGTCTCCCACAGTCCCACTGTGCCTGGTTCTTTGATTTGATATGTCTCGGTAAATTCGGGACCAAGGAGACTTGGTCAAGCGCAGAGTCAGTATCGGTGGCGACATTTTCAAACGATTTCACTTTAATTTGTCTGTTTGCTTGTTTTCACTTTGCTTTAATCTCCATAGTATGTGCACGCAAGTCGGATTTTGAGTGAACCCGCGGCCTACGCCTTCCGGATGCTTGAGGGCCATGGGAACCTGACAGAGAAGTTCACCACTGGAAAGAGATAGCACTGGTGGCTAAGCAGTATGTACATATAGCTTGGCTTTGCGCACAGAAACAACCTTAAGAACTTAGCCATTTGCCAACATGACCACAGATTCATCTCCCCTAAAAGAAAGTCATCTCTATGCGCAAAAAAGGATACAGATTATTTCTCTCTCTCTCTATTTATGTATTTTCTTTTGGGGGGTCTCTGTTTCAGTCTCTTTCCTTCTGGTGTGAAAAGGAATAATAAATAATTTGTTGGAATAACTCCTCTGCAATTGTCGTCTTCCGAAGGACTGGGTTGAAGTCAAGTGGGCACTTGCTAGGTAGCTGCTTACCAAGGGAACGGAAAGATCACATTCACATGCAGAAAACGAAGACCGTAAAAAGACATACTATGGAGAAAACCGATACGTGCGAGGATTGTGTTTGATTTGGCTGTTTGTGTCCTAAACCTTATTATTGTTAAAAAAATATAATTCAAATAATAAAATATTCCTCTTCCTATCAATAATTATCTCCGTAACAAAAACATTATGGAACGAACTATTGCGTGTGTTGTTAACTGTGGTTGGCAGCATAGGCCACCTTGATTTGTATCATTGTATTGTGATCTTTGCTTAGATGAAAAAAAAAAGGCCAAAATATCGCAGGTAAATTTGGAGGACTTCTGGCCCTTGCTTCCCATGCATGGCCATTAGTCGTCGATTGAGACGCCAAGGCTGACGACAGCCTTGGCCTTCAAATATTTTCGGTTGATTCCTAGAAACCGACTCATGCTCTGCCTCTAAACATGATTAGCTCCACCAGTTATTTCATTTAGCTTAATGAAGACCCAAAATTTCCCATCCGCAGGCACTTAAGCCGAATCAGAGTAGGTACTTAACATGAACTGAAACGTAGAGGGTTGGGGAAGTGAAATTCTACACAATATCTAGAGGCAAGCAAAGAAGGAAATTACAAATCAGAGACCCTTCTAAAAAAAGGGAAAACCAAATGACTGAGTTATACGAATCTTTTTGACTGGCTGATGACTAGCACACTATGGTTATAAGTTGCTAAAATTAAACCAAGATAAGCTGTTAGGCTCCAAATTTGATTTCTTCTTTCATCCTTCTTATAAAATCGTCGCATCTTTTGTTCAACTCTTCTGTACTCAGCAACTCAAATCCTTTAAGTTCTTCATCATCTTCTGTACTCAGCAACTCAAATCCTTTAAGTTCTTCATCATCTTCTGTACTCAGTAACTCAAATCCTTTAAGTTCTTCATCATCTTCTGTACTCAGCAACTCAAATCCTTTAAGTTCTTCATCATCTTCTGTACTCAGCAACTCAAATCCTTTAAGTTCTTCATCATCTTCTGATTCCTCAATTATATTTAAGCTGTTACCCTGTTCTCCACCTTCATCTCGTAAAGTCAAGAGCCTGTTCTCTCCTTTTGCCGCAATAATCAAAGACCCAATTCCTCTTTCTTCCTCCTCTTCAGCTTCTATTTCCACAATTTGGCTCCCATCCATTGCCTTGTTCTCTGATAATTCCGTTCCTGAGACTTGACTGTCTCGGTTATAGATGACATGTCCTTGATGAAGATGATTCCCTGATGGAGAATTCCCAACCAGACCGGAGATCTTGACGATAAAAACTAGAAGTCCATTACAAAGTAGGAACATATAGTTCTTGTCAATTGAATGGCTAAAGAGTTTCAAGGGAGAAGTAGAAATGTAGACATGGAAGGAATGGAGGAGGAAGGGGAGAAATGAAGAGTGGGAATATATGACAGATAAGAGCGACACTGAGAGTAAGAAGCCGATGGTCTTGTTGGAATTCCAGAATTGGCTGGACTGAGTTGCAGTTTGGAAGTATGGATGGTTGAACTGATCCATAATCTTTGTGCCTAAAGGAGAGGAGCTTTATTGGGAGGGAAAGGGAAGGGCTGAAGAGAGTTCAAAAGGAGTGACGAGAGGTGCTAAAAGATTAGCTTACCGCATGCCAAAGGTGTATGGTGGACATATATATAGTAGTTTAGAGAACGCGGTCGACTGTGGTTAAGAAAGACTGGAAGACTCGAGAGGCAAAGACCCAAGTCAGCCAACAACCTTTTGCCAACTTTTATCCTAGAGGATTACATAATCCTACCAGGACGCGGTCTGTGTTCCACGGGAAGGGCTTTAGCTGTCAGATACCTTTAAGACTAGAAAAGTAGAAATGTAGAATTCAATTGACTCTCTTTACTCAAGTCTTTTGTCTTTAAAGTAGCTTTAACCCAAAAGCCTACAGTTTAAAACTCAAACACCAGAAAAGATGGTAGAGGTCTCTTCACTCGGGAGTGTGCTTTAATAGATTGGTCTAATTTAAACGTGTTCAGTTCGAAGATTTGCCTCCACTAAAGATAGACTTTAAGTTTCCCGTTTTTGGGATTGGCATCTCTATCAGTAATAATTCAAAGCTTACTGCAGTAGATGGTGGATTAATTTCGGGGATGGTCCAGCTTAAAGTTTTGGCATTTTTGGGTTGATCCTAATTTGGGCATGAAACCAACAGATGGTAGATTGAATCCATGACTTCAATGTCACATATGGTCCATCTTAAATTTTTGGCATTTTGGAGATTGGGCGAGGAATGGAAGCTTCTTTTGGACTTCATGTCCGGTATTGTTTACTCAATTAATCATATTTTTTGGGACACAAATCAAGCTGCAAATTTATTGGCAAAGTTCGGAGCAACTGATAGTCAACTTAGGTACTCCGATTCAAGGGAGTTACCTCAAGAGTTTCGAGAAATTTTACACGCGGATCGTCTTGGGCGGCCTACTTTGAGACAAATGTAATTAGTTTGTTTTGTTTGGTGTCTTTTTGTCTTCGGCTATTTTGTTGGTGTGTTGTTTCTTTTTTTTTTGGTTTTGTGTCGATCTTATAACGACAGTTTTACTTTGCTATAAGTGATGATATCAAATAAATTTTAGAGGAACTGTGCTCATTTCTTAAAAATAAAATAAAAAGGTTAAATATATCTTAAATGATGCGAGTTTTACAGTTATGAAAGTAACATATATCTTAAACAATGTCAAAGACAATTCATGGATTTGGTTTTCCCCAAATTACCGTTAGAGAGTATTGAAGCACGTATAACTGATTTCCAGCACTACACCCCGGTTGGCCTCCTCAAATGGTTCAAAATTTTATTTTTTATATGTTTTTTTTTAAAGGAAAAAATTGCAAAATTTTATTTCTGAATATTGTGTACATGTAAGAACAGGATCAATTGAGAAGAACACAACAGAAAACACCAAAAAAAAAATCTATAAGAATCTCTTATAATGATTTGTATTTTTTTTAATAGACCATTAACAATCTCTATATACAAAAGAATCCGCTTCAAACGAACATATTTCTTTCTTAATAATAGAACCAAAATTAAAATTAGTATTACCCCATCGGATTATAGCGTAATCTGACAACAACGTAGCAGTAGCCGAACCAAATGATTTAGTAATTAAAGACGACTTAATGTATCCTAGTTTGAAGACTTGCAGTTCCCTTACGGGTTTGCAATGAAGTTTATCAAGACTGAATTGCGGAATAAGTTAGAGATGATTAGATGAATGATAGTATGGTAGTATACATTAAGAGAGAAATTTTTGAAACTATTAAGAACGAAATCATTTTGCAACGTTTTCAGAAGATGCAAACTGTAGAATCCAATTGTCACCTCTCAATTTTAACAAATAGTACGGTATATGTATTTTAATATTTTTAATCCTTAATTTTTGATATTTTAACTCTAAAACACTTTTTTGAATTACATAATGGAAAAAATATTTTTACCATTTTTTCTTAAGAGTTTATCATCCTTCAAATTTATTCCTAATTCCGCTACTTAATACACCACCTCAACAATATAATCTCAACACTGCAAGATCCCAGCAAGCACAGTCAACAGAATACAGGTTCTAGAATTCGGTTGTTGCAACCTCCAAAAGAGAGAATTGATATTCTGAAAATATTATTTGGATTCCCAAAAAGAACCAAGTAATATATGTTATGTCGTCCACCAACAATGTCTATTAGATGCCAGACACTGAGGCTTAAAAAAGTGAAGTTCGAAGAAAAGAAATCATTTTAGAATTGTCGTGACCTGGCAAGAAGATTTGTTTAACTTTATATATATATAAGCTAATAAGCAAGAAGATTTGTTTTATCCATACTCTGTCTTCGGTCTTAACTCTCCACCACAAAATATCCAAATAACCCTGAAAAGTCTTCCACAAACAGTAACTGCGGATACGCTATTGGATATATCTCCACTCCAAGCTATCCGCTTCAGTTTTGCCAGACCCAATTCCAAATTGCATGGCTACACGTTTGAATTCTTGTTCCTCTTCTTCTTCTCATTCTTCCTCAACTACCTTTACACCCTCTTCACTCAAGAAACAAGCACATCTATCTAGTAGATCCATTTTTGTGCCAAGAAAACCACATTCCTTCGCTCGTGGCTTCGAAATTCGTCCGAGAACAAGTGTCAGAAAGCACTTCCGGCTCAAATCCTCAAATGGGCATCTACTCAATGCTGTTTCTTCGCAAGATGGTTTGGTTTTTCTTCTTTACGCTGACATGTCCTGCACCATTTTCTTTTTTCCATTTTCTTCTCTCTTTTTGGTTTTGTAATTATCCTTCCTTGTTTACTGTTGTTCTTTCGTACGTGATTCTCAGTTGTCTGTTATGAACTTCTTGGTATTATTCCATTTGATAGAAATGTGTGCACAAAACCCCAATTGTCTTCTCTTCTTGTTCTTTAGGATTCGTTGCCAGTTGATTTAAAGTCTTCTTATCATGAGCTTTCCGTACGATGCATCACTCGCATCGTTCTTTCATTCGCATTGTAATTGCGGAAGTTGCTGAGAAAACATGACAGTCAATGCCGTCTACAGCCGTAGGATGGAAGGTCCTTTATTCACGATGATAATGGGGAATACCTTTTGGAATACAACCATTTCTATTTCGCTGTGCAGTGGTTCGTCTAATAGTAAAATTCGCCGCAATAAGTTTTAAACATGAAAGCGTTCCAAATTTGGGAGTAGAAAGTTTTTGACTTTTCAGTTCTTTAAGTTTAAAGAGACGTTGATTGATTGCAACAATTAGTTTTTCGTTGCAATCCTAAAGGTATTTAGTGATAATGATTCCAGCAAGTGGTCAAGAGGTTACTTGCTTTGGAAGATTATGGATGTATTTGGTTTTTATGATCAGCCTCTTCTCATTTTTTTTTTCTTTCTTGAGTGACTCTTCTCTATGTTGGCCTTCCTTCATGTGTCTTTTTCTTCTTAATGTTAAATCTTGGATGGGATTTTGGTTTAGGTACAGCTGGAAGTCCTCTGGTCAAAAAACATATTGAACCTCAAGAGCAAGTAGGATCCCTTCCATTCTCACGATCAGAAAACGTAGGATCTCATCTCAGCATAACCGTTGTTGGAGCTTCGGGAGACCTTGCCAGAAAGAAGATATTTCCAGCCCTTTTTGCTCTTTATTATGAAGATTGGCTACCTGAGGTTCTGTCCTTCTACAGCTTTATAATTCTCTATTTTGTAACAATGTCAGTAGTTCTAGTCAGGTCAGATGAATGAAATGGTTGGCAATGACCATCGGATTTAAATGTCTTATTATTCAATTGCGTCTATGCAGAACTTTACAGTGGTTGGTTATGCTAGGACGAAAATGACTGATGAGGAGCTAGGGAACATGATAAGCAAAACCTTAACTTGCAGAATCGATCAGAGGTATTGTGTACTGCTAAACGATCATACATTTGCAACAACATATCTCTATGTTTCAAATTGAGAGTATTCTTGTGTGGCAACAACTTACAGGGCAAACTGCAATGACAAAATGGATCAGTTCTTGAAAAGATGCTTTTACCATTCTGGACAGTATAATTCTGAGGAGCACTTTGCAGAATTAAACAGCAAGCTGGAAGAGAAAGAGGTGATGTTTCTACTTTTGAGACTAGATGTAGATCCTTTTTCATTCTATATATTATCTGTCTGTATCAACTGTAAACTAAACTCTACTGAGTGCTTAGGGAAAATAGACCATACAGAGTGTAAATTGATTGAAAAGTATGGTTTAGCAGCTGATGACTTTGCTATTGTATACCAATCTCCAACCAGGAGAGAGCAAGCGAGATAGAGAGAGACCAAATTCCATTATAACCGATTTTCACTTGGCGGAAACAAGTTTGTCAGTTTTCTATACGGATTTATTGTCAGTAACCTACTTTAAACGTATATAGCTATGATCCTACCGAAGTACATTTGCATTAACGTATCATTAAAACTTGAAGCAATAAATGTCTTGGTTCTGAGGCCTATACTTTTTTGGATTGTGACAAATACTCTGGTTGTGGTCTGTTTTAGGCTGGAAAACTATCGAATAGGTTATTTTACTTGTCAATACCTCCAAACATATTTGTCGATGTCGTGAAATGTGCTAGCCTCAGAGCTTCTTCAGCAAAAGGGTGGACAAGGGTCATTGTTGAAAAGCCATTTGGGCGTGATTCGAAGTCATCCGGTGAGCTTACAAGATGCTTAAAGCAGTACCTTACTGAAGACCAAATATTTAGGTACATTTTTATTTAGCACTTTTTGACAATTCGTGCATATAGAGATAGTTAAGAAATCTTGTTATTCTTGAAAATTTTCAGGATTGACCATTACTTGGGGAAGGAGCTTGTTGAGAATCTCTCAGTGCTTCGCTTCTCAAATCTTGTTTTTGAGCCTCTGTGGTCAAGGAACTACATTCGCAATGTACAATTGATATTTTCTGAAGATTTTGGTACAGAAGGACGAGGGGGGTGAGCTCATATGTTGGCTGATGATACAAGAAATAAAAAGTGATATAATATTATCCTTTTTAAGGAACATGACGACTGCTTTTTTTTTTTTTTTCTGTCTTCAGATATTTTGATAACTATGGAATTATACGAGATATTATGCAAAATCATCTTCTGCAAATACTAGCACTCTTTGCAATGGAGACTCCTGTCAGCTTAGATGCTGAGGATATCAGGAATGAAAAGGTACTTTCCTTTCATACTAGCGCTAGCTTTTTGCAAACCTAGCTACAAATCAGTTGAAAACTAGTTCCCGCTATAGCACTCCACCATTATTCCCCCCCTCCTCTTCTTTGCCCCCAGGCCGCACGGGATCAGGCAGCCCTTTTCTCTTTGTTGAAGTCAAACAAATGTAGAAGAAGTTTCCAATTTTCCAAAAGGATCTTATGAAAGTGAGAATGGCTCAATTGTGAGGGGATTGTAATAGTGACCAGCAATCATGGCCTTGATTCAGGTTAAGGTCCTGAGGTCAATGAGACCGCTGCGGCTTGAAGATGTAGTCATTGGTCAGTACAAGGGCCACAGCAAGGGCGGAAAATCATATCCTGCTTATACAGATGATCCAACCGTGCCAAATGACAGCCTCACTCCAACTTTTGCAGCAGCAGCTCTCTTTATACATAATGCCAGATGGGATGGGGTCCCTTTCCTGATGAAAGCTGGCAAGGCTCTCCATACCAGGCGGTAGGTAAAATTTATTCTTGATGAGAATCTATTGAGTATGCCCTGGTATGTGGTTGAGATTTAGTAATGGAATGGTCTGAAATTGTTGTTGCAATGGTACTCCAGAGCAGAGATCAGAGTTCAGTTCAGACATGTCCCAGGGAACTTGTACAAGCGAAACTTTGGAACTGACTTAGATAAGGCTACAAACGAGCTTGTTCTTCGAGTACAACCTGATGAAGCCATATATTTGAAGATCAACAATAAAGTTCCTGGTCTTGGAATGAGATTAGACCGCAGTGACCTAAATTTGCTTTATCGATCTAGGTATGAGAATCATAACAGACGTTTTGTTGAATATTTTAGTGCCCAATAGACGCACTGGTTAACAGAACAGGATTTCCATAGTAAGTTTTTCCACTTTCAAGACCTTAATTAAGGAGGTCCGAAGAGAAGTATTGTCCTGTGTTACAGTAGATTTACCTTCACTTTTGCAATTCAAAGTTACTGCGTTGCCCATTCACTTCATTTTCATAATCCATATATCTCATCATTTGATCTTAGTCATTCTTTGAATCAAGTCCTCGTCTTTAGACATGTTCTTAGACAGGATTTTGTGGTGAACCCATACAAAGTAAAATTAGGGAACACGGATCATGTTTGATGACTTGACGGTTGCCATTGTGAAGCAAAGGATACAGAATAGATCTGTCTGAGAAAGGTGCTACAAGCTTGATGCATCAATCTCACACCATGGATTTTGAAGTTCCTCTGTATCTGTCTGAGAATGGTGCTACAAGCTTGAAGCATCAATCTCACACCATGGATTTTGAAGTTCCTGCAAAGCCATATGACTTGGATTCCAATGTGCAGGTATCCAAGAGAAATACCAGATGCATATGAGCGGCTACTATTAGATGCAATAGAGGGGGAGCGAAGGTTGTTTATTAGAAGTGATGAGCTTAATGCTGCTTGGGCACTATTCACACCCTTGTTGAACGAACTTGAAGAAAAGAAGATTGTTCCAGAGCTCTATCCATATGGTAGTAGAGGACCGGTTGGAGCACATTATCTTTCTGCGAAACACAATGTTCGATGGGGAGATCTTAGTGGTGACTGAGACATGAGTGGCAAAGAACACTCTATTCCATTATTTCTATCGAAGAACACATCTTTTATAATTGCTTGTTTCTCTTAGGTACGTTTCTTTGAGAAAAGATTCAGACCAAGGTGTCTGAATCGTTTTCCCATTCTGTTTCTCAACACATGTTTTGCTCGATGCAATTTTTGTAATGGGGTGCAGAGTAAGGGTGTTCCTTCAGAAGAATGCATAGGATTGTCAAAGAGTATTTGATTTGACTTGCTTCTCAAAAATAACTGAGTGTAATTGTTTGTAGAATTTCAACAAAATGAAGCAAATTGAAAATCCGAATATAAGCGGTTTGTGGATGGTTGGTTACCACGCTGGTCAGACAGGCTAACAATTTTTGTGTTCTTTCCATGCCACCCAATCTGTCTAAGCGGACAAATTGCAAAGGAAGACTGCATGTCATAGCCATGTGCGCTTAAACGTCTAGCAGATTGTCAAGAAAATAATCTCTATTCATCAAATTATCTCATTTTATTATAATAAATATAAAAAAATTTACTCAAATTATTTCTTTTCAATTTTTCATTGAGTTCTACAAGCCACAATTTTGAAAAAAATCTCATTTCATCTGTTTGCTTCCAAAATTTTGGCTATTCATAACTAAAATTTTAATTTAATAAAATAATTATCAAATAATCTCATTTCTATTAAATAATTTTGTGTTATTAAACATAAACAATTCATTTAAAATCATTCCCTCTCACTAATTGAAGACTTGCATTTGAGAAACTTGCAAGCCCAATACCTACACATACAAAAAATTTATAAAACAAACATCTAAAATCTCATAAATTCCTACACAAACACTAATACTTTTTACACAATCTCTAACAACTTTTCACACAAACTTCAATACTTTTTCAAAAAAAATTATAACTGATGGAGATAGATTTTTCAAAACCAAAAAAAGCCCGCAGATGCCTTATAAGAGAAGAAGCCCAAGCTTGCCATGAGTGTATAAGATTCTTCTCGAACCAAGGGTCAGCCCTGTAGCAAAACCGACAGCCCTCTTAAATAAAGATCGTGTCATATATGAAAAGTAAGGCCTAGGGGGATTTAATCATCTGATTTTCTTGACACCCTGGATACTATAAAGAATAAAATATCGTCATTAAATATATAAATAGAAGCAGCCTTGCTGTAGACCAATAAGAGAAAAGTAAGGAAAAAAGTGGGTCATACATCGTTAACAAGAATAAGGAGCAGTGAAGTGAAAAAGGACCAATATTCAAAGAAAAGGAACTTGGGCCAAGGCCCAAAATACTTTGCCCTGCGATGGAAAGAAAAATAATAAATAAAGAAAGCAAGGAGCAATAAAAGTTATGCAGTTCTTTCTCTTTAACAACTCTCACTAAAGACAAAAAACTGAGAAAAAGATAAAAGAGATGACAATAATTGACAATAGCATCGGAGAAATCTCTCTACGGGAAGGACTATGAGTTCTAGCGTATTATTTTTGCTTGCAAGAGAAAGAAAGGAGATCCTGGATCTTTCAACCCGCCCCATATACTGGATTTCAAGTCTAGATCCCTTAGCTTTTGGCCCAGTGGATTCTTGTAATAGGCCCGTTAAAAATTACTTCATCAATAACAAAATATCTTTCTCCATACTTTTTCACCTAATTTTAATACTTTTTATTAAACAATTACATCTAATCATCTTCTCTACACATTTTTACAAACTTTAACAAAAATTAAATATTTTTAAAACTTTTCACCAACTTTTACAAAAAAAACTTATAAAACTTCAATCTACATAAATATTCACAATTTTATCAAAATCTAAAAAATTTTACAATTTTTTACAAAACCAAACATTTATTTAAAAATTTTGAAGTTTTAGGTTGGTAAAAAAAAAAAAGATAGAAAAAAAAAAAAAATATAAATAAAAAAAAAAAAAAAAAAAAAAAAAAAAGAAAATTTTAAAAAATTATTTTATTGATATATAAATTTTGAGTTTCCGATTTTTTTTTTTTATCTCTCCAACATCTTTTGTTCGACTTTTCTCCAACCGAAATGTACTCCATCGACTATTCTCCGCCGAAGTCGACAGTGCCATATTAATTTGTTACAGCGCAAGTTGCTACCATCTGTTAATCCAGGACATGTTCGTTTTCATGTTTTTTTTAGGATTTGATAGTTTGTGAATATTTAGTGGTGTTAAAGTTGTATAAAAATGCGTGTAGAAGTTGTTGAAAGGGATTGGTGTGTGTAGAAAAAGTAATAAAGTGTTGTATAAAAATGCGTGTATGTTATGATGTTTGGATTGTAAAAATAAAAGTAGGATTCAAATCCTACAAAAATGTTGAAAACGAACGTGTCCCAGGACTGTACTTTGACATTTGTATGTATTAAAACCCTAATGGAGAAGTTGGCTGAAGCCTAAAGCCACCTCTCTGTGTGTCTCTCCCTCTGAGGACGCATCTGAGTGTATGTCTTTATGAGGGTAACGGACGTAGCAGGAGTGGGCTACAAGCTACAGGCTACAGCCATATAGGAAACCCCAAACAGGGGGGAAGTTGTACTTTGCGAAAAGATGTTTCAGTTATATTCCGTCATCGAGAATCGTTGATTAGACGTGAGCATGCCTTTCTTCCCTCGCACTCTGCATCTTTTCCATTCTTTCTTCTTCTTCTGGTCAAAAAGGACGGCCCTGTCTCTGTCTCTGTCGGGACCCACGCCTACCTCCCCTATCCCTATCCCTATCCCTATCCCGTTGTGCTACTCTCACGTCCTCGCAGCCCGACGTGAAAACACGCCCTTAGTTCATTTGTGACTATCCACTTCCAGTCTTTCAACCAGTTAGTTGTCTTTCCACTTTGTCATCCCTCGCCTTCTTCAATCTTCAGGTCGAGTTTCCCCTTGACCCTCTTATTATATTCATTCAGAGATTTTCCTTTCCTAGATCTTAGTGTAGAGATAATGTCAGGTCTGTGTACGAAGTTTTTACTGACCCAAAAAACAAAATTTAATGCACGGGACACATAACACATTGCCTGTTATCTTTTGCCTAATTAACTTTCGTAATCTCTAAACCTTTTAAGAACTTCTTTGGGCATTAGAGCTGCTTCTATTAGTCAGTTTGATCTGGAAAAACAGATCAAGAAACATTGACGCAATACTCTTGTTTATAAATTATTCATCACGATGAGTAAACAATAGAAACCTGGAAAAACAGAAAGAACAAATAAAACAGATAATAAAGCCTCAATGAAGACAAAAAAAAGAAAAGAAAAAAGTAACGTCAAACATAAGAACAGCTGGTTCTAAAAGCTCGGGTAAGTCAAACCACGTTGATTGCTATGGTAGTTAGGTATACTTTTCTTTCGCTCAAGTATCCACGGACCCATAATTACAAAGTTAATATGAAGAAGACTCGGAAGAGCTTGATTTGCTGCTCCAGGAGAGAATTCGACTCTTTCCCGATCACTTTTTCTTAGGCACGACGCCGGCAAGTCACTGTGCTACAATTTACAGCCATCATTTTGGACGGCACTCCTTTTATCCAAATTCTAAAGAGCAATTTATGCATGGCAAATAATCATCACAAATCATGTCAACACGTCACAGATGGCGCAACACACAAGGGGGACAAAGAGTTTCACGCTTACTTTGATTTCAGCATGTAGCCACTGATTTACGGGTCGCTCAGGCCAGTGTTATCATCTCAAATCATACGCATTGACGACGCCCAACCCAGGCCCACCCTAAATCCCACTGCTGTTTGTTCTTTACTACTTAATAAAGCAGCCAAAGTACCAAACTGGAGTTGTTAATGGTACTTTTTTTTTGGTTCTATATACTGTCGAGTTGCTATTGCAACCCATGATCATCTCACTCTTCACTCTTGTTGATTCGAAATTATGCGGGCTTTTATTTGTATTTTGAATCGCCGTTTACTGTTTTCGTTTTACCTTTAACCTTTGAGTTCTATGCAAGTGCATGGATCGCTGTACCATTCAAGTGGAATCAAATTTTTGGTAACATATATTTCATTAAGGAATGGGCTCCAATTATGTGGATGAATTAATTACCATTGATACGTTTGAAACATAAAAACATAGAAAACAGGAGTGGGAACACAGCTTGTATGTTACAGGTCAAACTACAACAAGGGATACTTCTGAGTTCTGATGTTGACTAGCATATTGCAAATGATTTTTCACACTATTAAGAATTTTCTGATTTTTTTAAGCAAATGGTTCGAATTTTATCAAGTTTACAAGTAAGACACAATTAACTATAGAAATATAAGAAAACATTTGAATGAATAGATCAAAACGTTTAAATTATCAGAGTTACTTAAGTTGAAAAGAATAGTTACAGGTTGTCTGATTTTTCTTTAAAGACTGCTGTAGCTCACGTTACTCATGTCCAAGGAAGTTTTGACCTTTCCAATCTCTCAGCGGTTAATAAATACCCATCAATGTATTTCTCTTCCCCATGAACGCAGGTGGAAACTGATTTGTAAAACAAACATCCAGCGAAGCATGTTTACCAGAAGGCAGAAGGAGCGGATCTTCGACATAAGAATTGAAAAATATCTCGGAGGTCATCGTTCGATGCTGCTGTGTTTGCTGTCAAAGATCGAAATCACTATTTAATTATTGTGTCAAAAGATTGACCCATTTGACTGATACGTGCACGGCTGCAACCCCCTGCACTTTTCCAGTTGGAAGCAATGGTGCTGGTGTGTGACCGGACGTAATGGTAGGTTTGTGCTTTTCTTTGTCTCTTTCGGCAATGGTATGTTTATGCCGAGTTCATGTACTTGAAAGGATCCTCGAGAATATCTTTCTTCCTTTTTTTTTTTTTTTTTTTTTCCTTTTTCCTAATTGACTAAAGTTACGTTTCATGGAAAGACCATTCTTCTTTCTCTTTATTAACAACCGTGCACCTTTTATCCACTTCCAACTCTGCTCCTACTCCTACTTCTTCCTTGGCTTTTTAAGTGAAGTATTTTAGTAATAAGGGAGATTTCATGTGTTAAGAGTATTTGTTTGGCAGTGATCTGGATAATTTTTGGATGGCATTAGAGATTTCATGTTTTAAGAGTGTTTGTTTACACAAAAATGAATGTGCAAAAGCATTAATGTGCGTGAGAGATTGTATTAAATGATGCTTCAATTCACTAACAGCTTCATAATGAGCATTTAGTTAAAAAATTTCATACATCCTCTTTACAGGGAAAATGCTCCAAAAGTTTTAAAAACAATTGAAATTAAAATTAGTAGTACTTATTATTCTCCTGAATATTCTTAATTTTGACAGGGAATAAAATTCGTAAACCTTGAAAGAAAGTGTGAAAGAATTCGAAGAACGCGACATTGTACCTCTGCATTAATTAGGAACGATCCCGAACGAATACACCACAGGTATCACATGCGTTTCTTTTTTCTTGAAAACCGCACAACCGGGACAGAGAAAGCACAGAAGACTGGGGAGCGAGATACGTGATGAAAAGCACCTGAAGAAACCGCGGTGAAATGAAAAAGACCAGCAGTCTCCCTCTCACGAAGATGAAACTTATAGAACCCCGCCGTCTTTGCAGTGCGGGAAACCAAAGAAAACCCACCTCTTATATAGTCATACATGTAGAAAATACTTGATAGTTGATACGTAATCCCAGGTTAATCTACCCAGTTAATATACTATTAAGTATGTAATACATATATAACAAGGTCACAGTATATATATCCAAGAATCCCAGACGGCAGACACCCTCTTTTTGGGTCCCTCACATTGTCTTTATCTCCACTTTTTGTCCTTGTTCCTTTCTTTTCCAGCTTACTTTATAGCTCTACTTGTGTCGATGTCTTCTTCTTCTTCTTCTTCTTCCAGGATGAAAATGGCAATGGCAACGGTGGCGGCAGCACCAGTGCAAGAAGAGGACGGGGTGATTTTGAAGGGCCCTCATCGTCTCGGCAACGTACTGTTAACGAGATTTGGCCGGAGCCTTTTGTTGAAGCTCTAGCTGCCCAAGTTGCCATTGGCGCTTCTCACTCTATTGGCCGCCTCGCTGCCGCTCCTGCCCTCGCTAATTTATTTCAGGTGTGTTCAGAATTTCCATTATCAATTCATGCTGCACTTTTTTTCTTGAGGAATGAAATTTAGTTTTGTTTTAGCAATTTACTAATATATTAACGAGTGAGGACTGAGAATTCTTGGTTGAGATTTTGCATGCGATGCCAAAGTTGTCACCGTAAATGGTTTCTCATGTTCGCGATTCCATAATCTCTTTCGTTTATCTTAGGAAACAGAATCACAACATTGGAAAGTTGGTTGTTTTGTTTCCCAATTAAATGAACAACTTATTGGGCTGGTCAAAGTGTCTGCGAAATGCTAAACGTTCGAGAAATAGAAAAGATTCAGGTCAAAGTGTCTGTTTGGTTCGTCCAACATGGGATATTTGAATACCCATGTGGAGAATTTAACCCCTTTCTTTCGTTTTTGAATTTTGTCTTTGAAGAGAAAAATAACTTCTTCGGGACCGTAGAAGAGTCTGAAAGCTGAAACAGTGATCTAACGCCTACAAGCATCCGAGAAGAAACTGTTTTCTGAAAGCAAATGCTTTTTGATGGGTCATTTTCTTCCTAACTCATGTCCCTTTCAGAGATTTCCTCCTGTTAACACTTTGCAATGTCTGTTTTCGGACCACCTTTCCATATCTAGTGAAAAGGGTTCTTTTGGCGTGAATTTCGTTTTGCTTTTATTCTCATGTATATCACTTATGCTTTAGAAATTCTCCTCCTTTTGACTCAACTTTCTTGCTTCTCTAGAAAATTTTCGGGGTGCCTTTCTAAGCTTCTAATACTCAAGCGTTAAGAAAGAGTGCCCAAACGTTAAATATCACTTATGCTTTTGAAATTTTCCTCCTTTTGACTCAACTTTCTTTCTTCTCCTAGTTCTCTAGAAAATTTACGGGTTGCCTTTCTAAGCTTCTAATTCTCAAACGTAAAGCGTTAAAAATGAGCGGGGCTTCTGGGTATAATTAATCGAATCAATACATAGGTATTGATTCAACTAATTAGGAGTAGTGAAGAATAGTCTTGTAGTGTAGTACTCTTCGAGCCATATTTCACACGAAACCTTAAATATTAGGAGCAAGTTGGTGGGTACTGTACATGAACATGGAGCCGTAGCCCGTGTGCTGAAAAAGCACATGGAGCCGTATGCTGATTTACCAGGTGATGTCTCCCTCCAGTCAACCGAAGGGATATGGTCTTACTACAAACCCAACACCCTAGACGTTGTCGATTTCTATTTTGTTGTTTTGCTTCTTTTTCGCAAACCCAACACCAGTCTGCTCTGACAAACAATTGACGAATCTCTTCTTTACTCCCTGCGTTTCAAAAGATCATTGTCAAAGATAGAAGCATCGATCGATAATAATAACACACTTCTGCATGTCGCTTACAAACAGCCAACCTCCAGCTTACCTTCATTTGGAACATCACGATCATCAAGCTCGTATCTTACATAAAATATAGGAAGATGGAGTTTGTCACGTTTGTGAGAGAGACTTTGAAAAATAATACTATTTCTACTCAGAAAAAGACTTGTAGGGAGGGTTGGTCCGGGATGGGCAGATAAAGATTCTCTGCTTTGAACGAACTAGACAGGCCTTTGGCTCTAGCCCTTTCTTGGAAATGAAAGAGAAACCTCGTGGGAAAGCACGCTTTGTTATCCTATGTTTGTATCACTTACATGTGAGCCTATATTTGTATCCTATGTCCACATATAACATGCTATATGTGGACCACAGCTAATAGAGTCTCTGTCCTTTCTTGTTCGTCAATGACATCTCCTTGTTCAACTACAGGTGTATCGTCATTGTAATTAGTCATGGTTGTGAAACTCCGTACATTGATTTTTATAATGTCATGATCATTATACGCATTGTTCTTTAGGGGGCACAATCTGATGTTGCTAGATCTTGATCGTAAGTGCTCTTCCACCGGTACTCCAGGGGGGTATTGACCGAGTAAAAATTGCTGCAGGAGTAATTGTCGCTTTGCCTGTATAATTTTTTATTCTTCGTGCAACCTCACACTCTATCTCTCTTCTGTACATATATTGTATGTGGGGGAGATTGTACTTGGTGTACCTTATCTCTTAACATGGATTGAGTAATTATGCGGACGAGCTGCCGGGCTCTTTCTCCCATATAGTAGGATGGCATGACGAGGGTCTTATACCACTGCCACCGAGTCTTATGTGCTACAAGACAAAGCTGATTCCATGTCTGAGAGCTTTCGGCATACAACACAACCGTTCTTTATTTAGGCTCTGGGTCTCTGACTGACACCTCTCTTACGCCTCTCTACGACTGCTCTCTAGTCCCTAGTCTCTCCTGTTTCGCTACTTTTCCTCGCCTGCCATGGCTCTGCCTTCAATGTCTAGTCTCTCACAAAATAAAGCTATACGCGCATGCCGCATGGGCTCACTGTGTTGGCTCCTCTATCCATAATATGCCCACGAGGTTGCTGTTCGAGTACCCAATCACACGCTGAAACCGCCACTACTCACGGGCACTCCATATATGGCTCGATGAGTCTATTACCTTTTTATTTATATTTTTCTGTTGGGGAGTTGGGAAACAACTGAAGCGGAAATCTCAAACAATCCTTCGTGTAGATCTTTGTCCCTTAAGCACACAACTACCTCGCACCATTTTCATGGTTGAGGGGCCAACCTCGAGAATCATAAGATGGTCAAACTGGAATCTCGTGGCTAATCATTTTTTAAAGCCTTAACGATTCGTTTTGAAAGGTGATTGATTGCTTGTGCTCTTGCCTAGACAAGGAAAAACAAAGACTTAAGTCACACTTTATTATCCTAATGCGACAATGATCTTGAGTATCGGGAGATTTCTAAAGCCAATACATTTGCATTCCACGCATGCTTTGCTCAACTTTGGTCTACGTGCATGCATGAGTTTTTATTTGTCTACGTGGTTTTGGTGGCGATTGCAGGTTTGTTCCACGTGGCGGGCCGTCTCTCGCTCGGATCTCCTGTGGCAGCGTCTCACTCGCCATGTTTGGCGACGGACCCACCTCCTCCGTGACACTTGGCACGACGAGTTCGTTTACTGGCACCGGACGGCGCAGAACTTCCGCATGCGCAGGTCATCCCACGCTACTCTCAACTTCTTCGACCAGTCCGACGTGGATGACCCAGACGGCAACACTTGCCGCTGTCTCGCTCTCTCCGACCGCCACGTTGCGTGCGGCTTCGCCGACGGCGTGGTTCGGCTCTTTGAGGTAGAGACCCTCGTCCACGTTCGCACTTTTCGGGCCCACCACGACAACCGGTTTGGCCGGTTCTCGCGGGCTGTGTCCGGCATCATCATCGTTGGCGACACGAGACTCATATTTGCCACGTTGGATGGTGATATCCACGTGGCGCTCATCGACGAGGCTGGGCCTGCTTCCCATCCTCGCAGGGCCCATCTGGGTAACGTGGTGAACGACGGGGCGCTCGTCGACTTTACAGGGTGCGAGCGATGGTGGGTAGGCCTTTACGCCGGCGCACCGGGCCGGGCCTTCCACATCTGGGATGGTATCACCGAGGAGCCGGTCTTCGTGGGCGGGTCATTGACAGACCCGCAGGCGGTGCCGGGTTGGCACATGTTAACCGAAGTGACCGAAGTCGTGGGCCGAGTGCGAGTCACGACTCAGGAATCCGCCGTGGCGTGCACGAGCGCGCGGGTCATAGTGTTCGACTTGAGGAATCAAGGGGTGGTCTTAGGTGAGGAAGAATGCAGGAGAGGCCTAGTCGTGACCTCGGTTGACGTTAGCGACGAGGCATACGTTAGCGTCAACGGCCGTGGCATTGCTAGGGTGCGCCGGGTGGGAACGCTGGAAGAGGTGTGTCGGTTTAATGTTGGGGGGCGTGGGCCTGTGGTGGGGTGCATGAACTTGGGATACGCGCTAATGTGCGTCGGGGGTGTGATACGGGTGTGGGAGGTAAAGCAGGGCGAGAACCTGGGCAGGTTTAGAGAGAGAGTAGGGGAGCTGAACGCCCTCGTGGCAAACGAGAGACACGTGGCGGCGTCATCAACTGACACGACAATACACCTATGGGATTTTGGTCCACAAGATTGATTAGTAAGCCGGGGGAGATCGAGTGTATGGGTAGGATTTTAGTCGCATGGGTAAGGCTAGCAGAAAGGACAAGAGACTTGAGAGATGGAGATAGATATGGTGGCTGGGCGTGGGAGACGACGCTGTTTTGGGGAGTAGCTATTTGCTAAGGTAGGTTAAAAATGGTGCATGCCTGACGCCGGAGACCATGAAAGGCCCCGCCGTATTTATTTATTGTTTCTTTTTGTATGGGTTAAGTCTCTGTAAGTTGGACGGACTCTGCTTGATCTGAACCCTTCGGGTTGTAGCTTTCCCTTTTGTATTGCAATTGACTTTCTATTTCGTTGCCGGTATTTTTTTCGGTTATCGAGAAAAATGGCAGGCTTCTTTTGTGCCCTTTATGCATTCTTTCGTTCTAAATGAAGGCATGGGAGGCCAGCTTCATCTTTCTCTTCCACTTCAACGTATTTTTAATTGCATTACATTACAGTGCCGGGCCCCCTTAAAAGAGCCTGAACTTCTCTATGGAGATAATCTTCCGACAGAAAACTGGAAAAGCTAACTCCGCCACTCTGCGGCGATTATTTTATAATATACAAAAGGCATCGTCCGGGATATAAGGTAAGAAGTTAATATTTCCAAATGGCTCTCATTTCCACAAAAGGAATCACAGTTATCTGATGCTAAACATTATGAATTCACATTATCCAATTGCAAACTGTTGGTATGTTTATAAATTTTTAAGAATCGGGGAATTTGCACAATAACCCTGAGGCCCATGTGCAAGCGTCTCCAAATGTTCCCATAATGATACCATTGCCATCTTTCTCCGTCCCTCTTTCCTCGTCTCCTTATCCTTTTTGCGGTGGCAATACTTTTGAAGAGTCCTAACCTGAACTTTCTGCCAGGGCCCATGAAGCTTTCTCTTACAGGAACTTGCATCGGTTGATTGGTTCAGGCTCGCTACCACATCATTCTTTGAGTGGCTTAGTCAAGAACTATGGCTCTGTTGTGCAAGTAAAAAGCTGGGTGAGCTTTCCACTATAAGTATCTCGTCAGCGAAAGCAGCTAGAGAGGTGTTGATGACAAATGCTCTTTGTTTCGCGCAAAGGCCTACCTTTCTTGCTGCTGATGTTTTCCCGATTCCTCGTTCAGGTCTTTTTTCCTGTCCCTATAACAAGTACCACCGACAAATGAGAAAAATTTGCACCCAGGAACTCCTAGGTGCTGACCGCGTCCGGGCTTTTAGAATAGTAAGAAAAAAGAGGTATAGAATCTAATCCATTTCATCGTCCCAGGGGCTCTCCATGACCTGCGCAAGAATTTATCAATCATGGCAAACAATCTAATTTCCAGGGCAGTATTTGGAGGGAAGTGCAAAAGTCATTCTTTTTTCTTTTTATAAGGAGTGCATCTGTGCAAAAGCCATTCATATCATTGGTGAACAAGATGATGACCTTCAGTCAAGGCTTTAATTTTCCTGATTTGTTCCCTTCACTTAAATTACTTCGCTTCTTTACTGGGATGAAGCCGGCGTTGGAGAGATTAAAGCTAATTCAATCTTTCTCAGGATCTCTACACTGCAGAGGGTGAGAGAACATCAATCACCTTAGAATGGGCAATGTCTGAGCTGCTAAGAAACCCAAGAGCAATGAAGAAGGCACAGGCTGAAGTGCGACAGGTCCTGAGAGGATAGAAAAACCTAGAAGACAGACATCCAGAAGTTAGATTACATCAAATTAGTCATCAAAGAAACTCGACATGACAGAGTCTGATGGAGAACCCAGACGGAGAAAGAATGATGTGATTCCGCGTTAGGCACTAATTCCATAATTAAATTAACTGACCCTAAGCCTGTATGATCATTACTTTCTGATAGATATACAAGGTGCCAAACCTGTTGCTATTGTTCTGTTCTCTCATCTATCATGAAGGCAACAGAAAACTAGGACCATCAATATTTTTTTTTTTCGTGATTTCTGAGTCATTTTTTGTTTGTATTGATACATACGCACTAGAAGAACATGCACTAAAACCCAAATCTCGCAAGTGATGAGCAGTACTGACTATGAAAAGATATTCCAACAGCAGAGGCGAGCAAACACAGTCGTCAACCCTCATCTCTACTTATATCTCTCGTGTTCGGTGACTTAGGTTTAGTTTAATTTCAACGAGTACAGAAAGATATATTATTATCTATATTCAAGCTTTGCTCAGTGGCTACCAAACCCCCATGCTTTAGCACCAGGTGGAACAGCCCTGGTTTTAGTTATGTTTGTTGAATGAGAACACACAATAAGCAAAACAGAGGGAAATAACTAACCCCTGCCTACGCTACGGGAAGTTTGACTAGCTGGCTCCTTTTTTGTTGCCGCAGCCTTCCTGTTGTTTCTGCTTACTTGAACCCCACATATCCAATATCTACCTCTTTTAGCTTACAGGAATTTTGTTCTGGTGCAGCCACGTTTGAAGTAGCCGGAATTATAGAACTGAAAAGTACCAACTTCCTTTTCCCCAGTACTTTACACAATAGCTTCCCACAGAGTCAGGAATGGTTTAAGATCATCCTGCAATCAGAGTATTATAGGATTCAATATTTGGTTTTAAACCCATGATCTCCAGCTCCCCGAAAACCTCAACGGCCTTCTCTACTTTTCCCAATTTACAATAAGCACGCATAAGCATATTAAGAGTATAAACATTCGGGGAAATCCTATGATGCCGGAGTTCTCTATAGAATGCCAAAGCAATATCTGTCCTCTGTAAATCAAGCAAAGAGTTCATGTACGCATTGCGCGACTCAATAATAGGGAAAAACCCCTAATCCTTCATGAGACAAAATATGTCCGTGGCATTCCTAGACTTCTTCATATGCGCTAAAGTCTTGAAAAGTGAGTCAAAAACACGAGGAGAAGAATCACACAAGCGATACGAGTGCAGCATTTCCCCAAACAGATTCAAGGGCACATCTATCGTACAGGATACCATAATGTTCCTCAAAATGGACTCAGCAGATTTGAATTTTCGGTTTTTGGTGAGAATGTGGAGTATTATTGACTGGGTTTCGAGGGTATGGCAACTGGGTTTCTGAATCCCAACCCAGTTGAAGAACTCCTGAGAAAGAACATGGTCCTTCTGATTCTTCAACAATATATGTTTTACTCTGAGGGTTGTTAGGCCAGTCGATAGCAATCTGAGCTTCGGCCACTCCGTGTGAATTAGGTGGCTGTGTGCAACATTTATGAAATCAAGATCCCGACCTCTGGGTTCAGGGACTGTTCGGTGGGGTATTGGAATTGGTTTCCAGTTCATTCTTCCCAATTTTCCAGCAATATTGAGTTCTTCGGAGGTGTGAGTTTTAGCCAAGGAATTTAGAGAAGTCGAGAATCGACGGAATGAAAAACTATTATTCATATTTAAAAGCTGGGTTTTCAGTTGGGATTGTAAACAAGCAAAAAGCTGGGTTATCCCTATCGTGGTTGTTAACTTGTTTGAATCAAATGATATCTTCCGAACTCAGCGAAACAAAAAAGGGACTGACTCTTGAAGAGATCAATGCGACTAACCTTCGCTGAATGCAAATACCGAGAGATTAGAGAAATGGAGCGTTTGAGCTCATGTGATCTGCTTCTGCACCCTGAACCTCCAGTGTGGAATTACAGGACACATGCAGATTGCCCTGGATTCCCTTAAGGAGGAGTATCAGAGAGAGCAAAATCTGGAATTTCCTAGAGAGTTCTATTCAAACGCGGGAATCACGAATGGGATAGACGACTGCCGTTGGATACGTATAACCGCCATGTCGTACTAAAAAGCGGTAGCGGACGCGTCCCCTTAAACATAGAACTACAGTAGCAGCTCTTGTTTGGAAATGGTTTTGGATTTAGTTTTAGTTTTAGTTTTGTTGTAAGGGTTGTTTGGTTGATTAAGATTTTGAATGATTTATATTTTAGTTACATTAAATAATTTTAATTTATAGTTATTATGATATTTTAAAAAATAAAAAATCAGAAAAAAATATGTAATTCAAAAAATAAGTAGAAAATAATTTCATAAATATAAAAAATGATATAAAATAGATAAAATATCAAATTTATTAAAAGTATTCTTAAAAATAAAAATACAAGATAAAAATCGTGCAAAATTTTATAAAACAAATAAAATTTTACAAAAATAATAAAAATTCAAAATTCAAAATAAAAATTGATTAAAATTTTCAAAATAAA
The DNA here is from genome assembly GCA_003952965.2 of Morella rubra. Taxonomy (NCBI): domain Eukaryota; kingdom Viridiplantae; phylum Streptophyta; class Magnoliopsida; order Fagales; family Myricaceae; genus Morella; species Morella rubra. Next base: position 739,547 of record CM025854.1, read on the forward strand.
AACTTAACAATAATTAGTAAATATATTCATTATAAAAAAAAAAAAAAAAAATGAATTCTGTGATTCAAGGAAGACTTAGTGAAGAAATCTATCTATCTTTTAGATTAAATTAAAAAGTTAGAGCAGTTTTCCTCTAGCTCATTGAGTGTGTAAAATCGAGTACTTCTACTCATGCGAAATGAATGTCCTCAAGAAAAGCTAAATCCAGGAGCAATGTTTTCACTCAAAAAAAAAAAGAAAGATAATAGCAACTCTTCACAAGTTTTGAGATTAAAAAAAAAAGAGAAAAAAGTCAAAGTCGCATAGCGTTTGTATATCAAAAATTTAACAAAATTTATCTTTACAAACACACATTAAAATTTTATTTTTACTTTTATTTCTCATTCACTAATTTCAATACCACCTCTTTTTTAACACTAACACAAAATTTTATTAAAATTTTACCTCAAAACACTATGTCTATCTTGTAAAAAAGATGATTATTACAAGAAAAATAAAAAATAGTTGAAATTTACTAAAATAGGGATCAAAATTAATTTACAACAACAAATTATTAATATTATTATTTTTATTTAATAACCTGAACCTCCTTCTCCGGCACCCGTGCCGGGGGCTGACTTATTTGCCTACGTAGCTCCTGTTTTTGGTTTGCTTGCAGTGCTAGCTTTCTTTTATCTTTTAGTTGTCCTATGTTTCAACAATAACAACAAATTAAATTACAAGAATCAGAAAAAATATATAAAAATAAAGGGATAATTAAAAATAATTAACAAACTGAAGATGGAGATTGTGATTTATCAAACAAACCCTGTACAACAAAACAATTTTTTAAATTTGAATTTTAAACCCAAAACCACAATCACAATCCATTTTCAAACAAGCCCTTAAGTTTAGAGATCTCAATTTTTTTTTTTAACTAATGTTTCACAGGGGACTTATAGAGAAACCGGGGGGTTTTTTTTTGGGGCTAAATTACTTCTTTAGTCCTTAACTTTTTTTTTTTTAGTTTTTTAATTTATACAAATATTTTTTATTTTTTAATTAATTATATATATTGTGTTTTATTAGTATTGGTTTTGTATTGATAGATCCTGTTGAGGGTTCGTCAAGGTCGTCGAGCGATATGTCGCGTTAATAGAGATGTTGTTTTTTGTAAGAAGAAAGATAGCCGCCCCCGCTGAGGAGAGAACCCTTACCGTGTGTGGTTGGGGGGGGGGGAAAAAAAAAAGGAAAAAAAGAATAAACCCCAGAGCGTGTTACGCGCCCGGGGCGGCGGGGGGCCAAGTATTTGGGGGGGTCTGGATAGGAGAAAGATTTGATTGAAAATTATTGGAAGATTGGGAAAAAAAGAGGGTGGAATAGGAGACTAGACATGTAGGGCTGGGAACTGTTGTATTTTTTTTAGAGTGTAGTGATGCAGAGGCACGCAAATGTAGAAAGAGAAGAAGTGAGAGCGAGGGGTCGTCACTCAGCAGTCAGGCTGGTCTCGGGGCAATATAGGGTAGTAGGAGAAATCTAGTTAAATTGGTTAGTATGGTGTGCTAACTTGGTTGTGTCGTAAATATTAGTTCTGATGAGATTTCTCTGTTTACGTAGTAAAGAGTAATGTGTTGACGGAGGAGCATGTTCAAGATGGGGGTAAGCTAGGTTTGCCAGAACGGTGCCGAGGCTGACTCGACAACTGCACGTGGAAAATGGCACGGTTAGAACAGGACTAAAAAATGGTCGAAGAATAGGCAGGTGAGATTGTAAAATTACAGAATTCAGAGAAAGGGAGGGTGTTGGAGCAGAAGTCGAGGGTTGTAGAGGGGGGGGGGCGCGGGGGCAGTTTTGAGCAGAGTGGAATGGCATGGGATTCCCATGCGTTAAGTATTGTAGTAGGGGAAGGAAAGGGAGTGATGGATTGTGTGGAGATTGAGGCGGGAGTGTTGCAGGTGCCGACGGCGGGGGGGGGGAAAAGGTGATGCATGGCGGGGGGGCTCCTGCTGGGGGGGGGAGTAGGGAGGGGTGGGGGGGGGGGTGGATAGGGGGACGAGGGGGAGGCGGGGGGGGGGGGTGGAGGGGGGGGGGGGGGGGGGGGGGGGTGGGGGAAATTAAAAAACGGGGGAGGGAAGGGTGGGGGGGGGGCGGGGGGGGGGGGGGGGGGGGGGGGGGGGGGGGGGGGTGGGGGGGCGGAAAGGTAGGGGGGCAGGAGGTGGGGGGGGGTGGGGGGGGGGGGGGTCGGGGGGGTGCGGGGGGGCGGGCAGTAGGGGGGAGGGGGAGGGGGGAGGAGCGAAGGGGAAGGGGGGCAGGGAGGAAGGAGGGGAAGAGGAGGAGGGGAGTGGGAGAGGGATGTTTGTCCGGTGGGGGGGGGGGGCAGACGTGGAATCGAGGGGCCCTATGGTGTCCACCATACAAATCATGATATGTGTTCTTTTATGAAGGGAGATACTGGGAGACGCGATGGGGAGATGTCATGGTCAGTGTCAGGCGTCTGTCTAGAAACTTGGTGCTAGCAATAGGGACTGTGTGGGTCAAACGTCTTTTGAAATTGTGGTGATGTGTGGTAAAAGGTTTGTATTGGGTCGAGGATTGTTGGGGTGAGAGGTTGTGTCCAGTAACGCTGGGGATTTTTCAGTGAGTGGTGGTCGAGTCAGTGGTGTTTGGGGAAATAGTTACCGGGGGGGGGATTGGTGGAGATGTCTGCGGGTAACGAGTTCTGGGGCGTCTTGGGTTGTATAGGCGGTAAAGGGGGAGGAAATTATGAGGGAGATGAAGTGAGGTTTGACAAGGAAGTTAGGTGAAAGATAGTAAGAGTTTAATTGAGATTGTTCTATCTGTGATGGGAGTTTTCGCGTAGAGCAGGTGGGAGCGGGGGGTGAATGTGAGGGTGGAGGGGTACTGCGGGGGGGTCGAGGTGAGTCCTTCTCGTTTCTATTGGGTGCTGACTGCATCACTAACTTCTAATATAAAGTTAGTACATGTAGTTTTAATAACTTTTTTCAATTTAATAATTTTAATAAATTTTTTCCTATAGAAATACTTGGGGTACAGATGGTTCCAAGTTAGTCTTTGGGTCTAATTTATTAACGGAATTGCTGACGACTGACGACTACAGGTTATAATAAAAAATATATAAAAAAAATATGAAATATTTAATTAAAAAATAAAATTATTTGTTAAATAAAAAAAACTAAAAAAAAAAAAGTTAAGGATAAAGAAGTAATTTAGCCCCAAAAAAAAACCCCCCGGTTTCTCTATAAGTCCCCTGTGAAACATTAGTTAAAAAAAAAAATTGAGATCTCTAAACTTAAGGGCTTGTTTGAAAATGGATTGTGATTGTGGTTTTGGGTTTAAAATTCAAATTTAAAAAATTGTTTTGTTGTAAGGGTTTGTTTGATAAATCACAATCTCCATCTTCAGTTGTGTAATTATTTTTAATTATCCCTTTTATTTTTATATATTTTTTCTGATTCTTGTAATTTAATTTGTTGTTATTGTTTTGAAACATAGGACAACTAAAAGATAAAAGAAAGCTAGCACTGCAAGCAAACCAAAAACAGGAGCTACGTAGGCAAATAAGTCAGCCCCCGGCACGGGTGCCGGAGAAGGAGGTTCAGGTTATTAAATAAAAATAATAATATTAATAATTTTGTTGTTGTAAATTAATTTTGATCCCTATTTTAGTAAATTTCAACTATTTTTTATTTTTCTTGTAATAATCATCTTTTTTACAAGATAGACATAGTGTTTTGAGGTAAAATTTTAATAAAATTTTGTGTTATGTTAAAAAAGAGGTGGTATTGAAATTAGTGAATGAGAAATAAAAGTAAAAATAAAATTTTAATGTGTGTTTGTAAAGATAAAATTTTTGTTAAAATTTTTGATATACAAACGCTATGCGACTTTGACTTTTTTTTTTTTTTTTTAATAAAACTTTTGAAGAGTTGCTATTTTTTCTTTCTTTCTTTTTTTTGAGTGAAAACATTGCTCCTGGATTTAGCTTTTCTTGAGGACATTCATTTCGCATGAGTAGAAGTACTCGATTTTACACACTCAATGAGCTAGAGGAAAACTGCTCTAACTTTTTAATTTAATCTAAAAGATAGATAGATTTCTTCACTAAGTCTTCCTTGAATCACAGAATTCATTTTTTTTTTTTTTTTATAATGAATATATTTACTAATTATTGTTAAGTTTTTATTTTGAAAATTTTAATCAATTTTTATTTTGAATTTTGAATTTTTATTATTTTTGTAAAATTTTATTTGTTTTATAAAATTTTGCACGATTTTTATCTTGTATTTTTATTTTTAAGAATACTTTTAATAAATTTGATATTTTTTATCTATTTTATAATTTTATATTTATGAAATTATTTTCTACTTATTTTTTGAATTACATATTTTTTTCTGATTTTTTATTTTTTAAAATATCATAATAACTATAAATTAAAATTATTTAATGTAACTAAAATATAAATCATTCAAAATCTTAATCAACCAAACAAACCCTTACAACAAAACTAAAACTAAAACTAAATCCAAAACCATTTCCAAACAAGAGCTGCTACTGTAGTTCTATGTTTAAGGGGACGCGTCCGCTACCGCTTTTTAGTACGACATGGCGGTTATACGTATCCAACGGCAGTCGTCTATCCCATTCGTGATTCCCGCGTTTGAATAGAACTCTCTAGGAAATTCCAGATTTTGCTCTCTCTGATACTCCTCCTTAAGGGAATCCAGGGCAATCTGCATGTGTCCTGTAATTCCACACTGGAGGTTCAGGGTGCAGAAGCAGATCACATGAGCTCAAACGCTCCATTTCTCTAATCTCTCGGTATATGCATTCAGCGAAGGTTAGTCGCATTGATCTCTTCAAGAGTCAGTCCCTTTTTTGTTTCGCTGAGTTCGGAAGATATCATTTGATTCAAACAAGTTAACAACCACGATAGGGATAACCCAGCTTTTTGCTTGTTTACAATCCCAACTGAAAACCCAGCTTTTAAATATGAATAATAGTTTTTCATTCCGTCGATTCTCGACTTCTCTAAATTCCTTGGCTAAAACTCACACCTCCGAAGAACTCAATATTGCTGGAAAATTGGGAAGAATGAACTGGAAACCAATTCCAATACCCCACCGAACAGTCCCTGAACCCAGAGGTCGGGATCTTGATTTCATAAATGTTGCACACAGCCACCTAATTCACACGGAGTGGCCGAAGCTCAGATTGCTATCGACTGGCCTAACAACCCTCAGAGTAAAACATATATTGTTGAAGAATCAGAAGGACCATGTTCTTTCTCAGGAGTTCTTCAACTGGGTTGGGATTCAGAAACCCAGTTGCCATACCCTCGAAACCCAGTCAATAATACTCCACATTCTCACCAAAAACCGAAAATTCAAATCTGCTGAGTCCATTTTGAGGAACATTATGGTATCCTGTACGATAGATGTGCCCTTGAATCTGTTTGGGGAAATGCTGCACTCGTATCGCTTGTGTGATTCTTCTCCTCGTGTTTTTGACTCACTTTTCAAGACTTTAGCGCATATGAAGAAGTCTAGGAATGCCACGGACATATTTTGTCTCATGAAGGATTAGGGGTTTTTCCCTATTATTGAGTCGCGCAATGCGTACATGAACTCTTTGCTTGATTTACAGAGGACAGATATTGCTTTGGCATTCTATAGAGAACTCCGGCATCATAGGATTTCCCCGAATGTTTATACTCTTAATATGCTTATGCGTGCTTATTGTAAATTGGGAAAAGTAGAGAAGGCCGTTGAGGTTTTCGGGGAGCTGGAGATCATGGGTTTAAAACCAAATATTGAATCCTATAATACTCTGATTGCAGGATGATCTTAAACCATTCCTGACTCTGTGGGAAGCTATTGTGTAAAGTACTGGGGAAAAGGAAGTTGGTACTTTTCAGTTCTATAATTCCGGCTACTTCAAACGTGGCTGCACCAGAACAAAATTCCTGTAAGCTAAAAGAGGTAGATATTGGATATGTGGGGTTCAAGTAAGCAGAAACAACAGGAAGGCTGCGGCAACAAAAAAGGAGCCAGCTAGTCAAACTTCCCGTAGCGTAGGCAGGGGTTAGTTATTTCCCTCTGTTTTGCTTATTGTGTGTTCTCATTCAACAAACATAACTAAAACCAGGGCTGTTCCACCTGGTGCTAAAGCATGGGGGTTTGGTAGCCACTGAGCAAAGCTTGAATATAGATAATAATATATCTTTCTGTACTCGTTGAAATTAAACTAAACCTAAGTCACCGAACACGAGAGATATAAGTAGAGATGAGGGTTGACGACTGTGTTTGCTCGCCTCTGCTGTTGGAATATCTTTTCATAGTCAGTACTGCTCATCACTTGCGAGATTTGGGTTTTAGTGCATGTTCTTCTAGTGCGTATGTATCAATACAAACAAAAAATGACTCAGAAATCACGAAAAAAAAAAATATTGATGGTCCTAGTTTTCTGTTGCCTTCATGATAGATGAGAGAACAGAACAATAGCAACAGGTTTGGCACCTTGTATATCTATCAGAAAGTAATGATCATACAGGCTTAGGGTCAGTTAATTTAATTATGGAATTAGTGCCTAACGCGGAATCACATCATTCTTTCTCCGTCTGGGTTCTCCATCAGACTCTGTCATGTCGAGTTTCTTTGATGACTAATTTGATGTAATCTAACTTCTGGATGTCTGTCTTCTAGGTTTTTCTATCCTCTCAGGACCTGTCGCACTTCAGCCTGTGCCTTCTTCATTGCTCTTGGGTTTCTTAGCAGCTCAGACATTGCCCATTCTAAGGTGATTGATGTTCTCTCACCCTCTGCAGTGTAGAGATCCTGAGAAAGATTGAATTAGCTTTAATCTCTCCAACGCCGGCTTCATCCCAGTAAAGAAGCGAAGTAATTTAAGTGAAGGGAACAAATCAGGAAAATTAAAGCCTTGACTGAAGGTCATCATCTTGTTCACCAATGATATGAATGGCTTTTGCACAGATGCACTCCTTATAAAAAGAAAAAAGAATGACTTTTGCACTTCCCTCCAAATACTGCCCTGGAAATTAGATTGTTTGCCATGATTGATAAATTCTTGCGCAGGTCATGGAGAGCCCCTGGGACGATGAAATGGATTAGATTCTATACCTCTTTTTTCTTACTATTCTAAAAGCCCGGACGCGGTCAGCACCTAGGAGTTCCTGGGTGCAAATTTTTCTCATTTGTCGGTGGTACTTGTTATAGGGACAGGAAAAAAGACCTGAACGAGGAATCGGGAAAACATCAGCAGCAAGAAAGGTAGGCCTTTGCGCGAAACAAAGAGCATTTGTCATCAACACCTCTCTAGCTGCTTTCGCTGACGAGATACTTATAGTGGAAAGCTCACCCAGCTTTTTACTTGCACAACAGAGCCATAGTTCTTGACTAAGCCACTCAAAGAATGATGTGGTAGCGAGCCTGAACCAATCAACCGATGCAAGTTCCTGTAAGAGAAAGCTTCATGGGCCCTGGCAGAAAGTTCAGGTTAGGACTCTTCAAAAGTATTGCCACCGCAAAAAGGATAAGGAGACGAGGAAAGAGGGACGGAGAAAGATGGCAATGGTATCATTATGGGAACATTTGGAGACGCTTGCACATGGGCCTCAGGGTTATTGTGCAAATTCCCCGATTCTTAAAAATTTATAAACATACCAACAGTTTGCAATTGGATAATGTGAATTCATAATGTTTAGCATCAGATAACTGTGATTCCTTTTGTGGAAATGAGAGCCATTTGGAAATATTAACTTCTTACCTTATATCCCGGACGATGCCTTTTGTATATTATAAAATAATCGCCGCAGAGTGGCGGAGTTAGCTTTTCCAGTTTTCTGTCGGAAGATTATCTCCATAGAGAAGTTCAGGCTCTTTTAAGGGGGCCCGGCACTGTAATGTAATGCAATTAAAAATACGTTGAAGTGGAAGAGAAAGATGAAGCTGGCCTCCCATGCCTTCATTTAGAACGAAAGAATGCATAAAGGGCACAAAAGAAGCCTGCCATTTTTCTCGATAACCGAAAAAAATACCGGCAACGAAATAGAAAGTCAATTGCAATACAAAAGGGAAAGCTACAACCCGAAGGGTTCAGATCAAGCAGAGTCCGTCCAACTTACAGAGACTTAACCCATACAAAAAGAAACAATAAATAAATACGGCGGGGCCTTTCATGGTCTCCGGCGTCAGGCATGCACCATTTTTAACCTACCTTAGCAAATAGCTACTCCCCAAAACAGCGTCGTCTCCCACGCCCAGCCACCATATCTATCTCCATCTCTCAAGTCTCTTGTCCTTTCTGCTAGCCTTACCCATGCGACTAAAATCCTACCCATACACTCGATCTCCCCCGGCTTACTAATCAATCTTGTGGACCAAAATCCCATAGGTGTATTGTCGTGTCAGTTGATGACGCCGCCACGTGTCTCTCGTTTGCCACGAGGGCGTTCAGCTCCCCTACTCTCTCTCTAAACCTGCCCAGGTTCTCGCCCTGCTTTACCTCCCACACCCGTATCACACCCCCGACGCACATTAGCGCGTATCCCAAGTTCATGCACCCCACCACAGGCCCACGCCCCCCAACATTAAACCGACACACCTCTTCCAGCGTTCCCACCCGGCGCACCCTAGCAATGCCACGGCCGTTGACGCTAACGTATGCCTCGTCGCTAACGTCAACCGAGGTCACGACTAGGCCTCTCCTGCATTCTTCCTCACCTAAGACCACCCCTTGATTCCTCAAGTCGAACACTATGACCCGCGCGCTCGTGCACGCCACGGCGGATTCCTGAGTCGTGACTCGCACTCGGCCCACGACTTCGGTCACTTCGGTTAACATGTGCCAACCCGGCACCGCCTGCGGGTCTGTCAATGACCCGCCCACGAAGACCGGCTCCTCGGTGATACCATCCCAGATGTGGAAGGCCCGGCCCGGTGCGCCGGCGTAAAGGCCTACCCACCATCGCTCGCACCCTGTAAAGTCGACGAGCGCCCCGTCGTTCACCACGTTACCCAGATGGGCCCTGCGAGGATGGGAAGCAGGCCCAGCCTCGTCGATGAGCGCCACGTGGATATCACCATCCAACGTGGCAAATATGAGTCTCGTGTCGCCAACGATGATGATGCCGGACACAGCCCGCGAGAACCGGCCAAACCGGTTGTCGTGGTGGGCCCGAAAAGTGCGAACGTGGACGAGGGTCTCTACCTCAAAGAGCCGAACCACGCCGTCGGCGAAGCCGCACGCAACGTGGCGGTCGGAGAGAGCGAGACAGCGGCAAGTGTTGCCGTCTGGGTCATCCACGTCGGACTGGTCGAAGAAGTTGAGAGTAGCGTGGGATGACCTGCGCATGCGGAAGTTCTGCGCCGTCCGGTGCCAGTAAACGAACTCGTCGTGCCAAGTGTCACGGAGGAGGTGGGTCCGTCGCCAAACATGGCGAGTGAGACGCTGCCACAGGAGATCCGAGCGAGAGACGGCCCGCCACGTGGAACAAACCTGCAATCGCCACCAAAACCACGTAGACAAATAAAAACTCATGCATGCACGTAGACCAAAGTTGAGCAAAGCATGCGTGGAATGCAAATGTATTGGCTTTAGAAATCTCCCGATACTCAAGATCATTGTCGCATTAGGATAATAAAGTGTGACTTAAGTCTTTGTTTTTCCTTGTCTAGGCAAGAGCACAAGCAATCAATCACCTTTCAAAACGAATCGTTAAGGCTTTAAAAAATGATTAGCCACGAGATTCCAGTTTGACCATCTTATGATTCTCGAGGTTGGCCCCTCAACCATGAAAATGGTGCGAGGTAGTTGTGTGCTTAAGGGACAAAGATCTACACGAAGGATTGTTTGAGATTTCCGCTTCAGTTGTTTCCCAACTCCCCAACAGAAAAATATAAATAAAAAGGTAATAGACTCATCGAGCCATATATGGAGTGCCCGTGAGTAGTGGCGGTTTCAGCGTGTGATTGGGTACTCGAACAGCAACCTCGTGGGCATATTATGGATAGAGGAGCCAACACAGTGAGCCCATGCGGCATGCGCGTATAGCTTTATTTTGTGAGAGACTAGACATTGAAGGCAGAGCCATGGCAGGCGAGGAAAAGTAGCGAAACAGGAGAGACTAGGGACTAGAGAGCAGTCGTAGAGAGGCGTAAGAGAGGTGTCAGTCAGAGACCCAGAGCCTAAATAAAGAACGGTTGTGTTGTATGCCGAAAGCTCTCAGACATGGAATCAGCTTTGTCTTGTAGCACATAAGACTCGGTGGCAGTGGTATAAGACCCTCGTCATGCCATCCTACTATATGGGAGAAAGAGCCCGGCAGCTCGTCCGCATAATTACTCAATCCATGTTAAGAGATAAGGTACACCAAGTACAATCTCCCCCACATACAATATATGTACAGAAGAGAGATAGAGTGTGAGGTTGCACGAAGAATAAAAAATTATACAGGCAAAGCGACAATTACTCCTGCAGCAATTTTTACTCGGTCAATACCCCCCTGGAGTACCGGTGGAAGAGCACTTACGATCAAGATCTAGCAACATCAGATTGTGCCCCCTAAAGAACAATGCGTATAATGATCATGACATTATAAAAATCAATGTACGGAGTTTCACAACCATGACTAATTACAATGACGATACACCTGTAGTTGAACAAGGAGATGTCATTGACGAACAAGAAAGGACAGAGACTCTATTAGCTGTGGTCCACATATAGCATGTTATATGTGGACATAGGATACAAATATAGGCTCACATGTAAGTGATACAAACATAGGATAACAAAGCGTGCTTTCCCACGAGGTTTCTCTTTCATTTCCAAGAAAGGGCTAGAGCCAAAGGCCTGTCTAGTTCGTTCAAAGCAGAGAATCTTTATCTGCCCATCCCGGACCAACCCTCCCTACAAGTCTTTTTCTGAGTAGAAATAGTATTATTTTTCAAAGTCTCTCTCACAAACGTGACAAACTCCATCTTCCTATATTTTATGTAAGATACGAGCTTGATGATCGTGATGTTCCAAATGAAGGTAAGCTGGAGGTTGGCTGTTTGTAAGCGACATGCAGAAGTGTGTTATTATTATCGATCGATGCTTCTATCTTTGACAATGATCTTTTGAAACGCAGGGAGTAAAGAAGAGATTCGTCAATTGTTTGTCAGAGCAGACTGGTGTTGGGTTTGCGAAAAAGAAGCAAAACAACAAAATAGAAATCGACAACGTCTAGGGTGTTGGGTTTGTAGTAAGACCATATCCCTTCGGTTGACTGGAGGGAGACATCACCTGGTAAATCAGCATACGGCTCCATGTGCTTTTTCAGCACACGGGCTACGGCTCCATGTTCATGTACAGTACCCACCAACTTGCTCCTAATATTTAAGGTTTCGTGTGAAATATGGCTCGAAGAGTACTACACTACAAGACTATTCTTCACTACTCCTAATTAGTTGAATCAATACCTATGTATTGATTCGATTAATTATACCCAGAAGCCCCGCTCATTTTTAACGCTTTACGTTTGAGAATTAGAAGCTTAGAAAGGCAACCCGTAAATTTTCTAGAGAACTAGGAGAAGAAAGAAAGTTGAGTCAAAAGGAGGAAAATTTCAAAAGCATAAGTGATATTTAACGTTTGGGCACTCTTTCTTAACGCTTGAGTATTAGAAGCTTAGAAAGGCACCCCGAAAATTTTCTAGAGAAGCAAGAAAGTTGAGTCAAAAGGAGGAGAATTTCTAAAGCATAAGTGATATACATGAGAATAAAAGCAAAACGAAATTCACGCCAAAAGAACCCTTTTCACTAGATATGGAAAGGTGGTCCGAAAACAGACATTGCAAAGTGTTAACAGGAGGAAATCTCTGAAAGGGACATGAGTTAGGAAGAAAATGACCCATCAAAAAGCATTTGCTTTCAGAAAACAGTTTCTTCTCGGATGCTTGTAGGCGTTAGATCACTGTTTCAGCTTTCAGACTCTTCTACGGTCCCGAAGAAGTTATTTTTCTCTTCAAAGACAAAATTCAAAAACGAAAGAAAGGGGTTAAATTCTCCACATGGGTATTCAAATATCCCATGTTGGACGAACCAAACAGACACTTTGACCTGAATCTTTTCTATTTCTCGAACGTTTAGCATTTCGCAGACACTTTGACCAGCCCAATAAGTTGTTCATTTAATTGGGAAACAAAACAACCAACTTTCCAATGTTGTGATTCTGTTTCCTAAGATAAACGAAAGAGATTATGGAATCGCGAACATGAGAAACCATTTACGGTGACAACTTTGGCATCGCATGCAAAATCTCAACCAAGAATTCTCAGTCCTCACTCGTTAATATATTAGTAAATTGCTAAAACAAAACTAAATTTCATTCCTCAAGAAAAAAAGTGCAGCATGAATTGATAATGGAAATTCTGAACACACCTGAAATAAATTAGCGAGGGCAGGAGCGGCAGCGAGGCGGCCAATAGAGTGAGAAGCGCCAATGGCAACTTGGGCAGCTAGAGCTTCAACAAAAGGCTCCGGCCAAATCTCGTTAACAGTACGTTGCCGAGACGATGAGGGCCCTTCAAAATCACCCCGTCCTCTTCTTGCACTGGTGCTGCCGCCACCGTTGCCATTGCCATTTTCATCCTGGGAAGAAGAAGAAGAAGAAGAAGACATCGACACAAGTAGAGCTATAAAGTAAGCTGGAAAAGAAAGGAACAAGGACAAAAAGTGGAGATAAAGACAATGTGAGGACCCAAAAAGAGGGTGTCTGCCGTCTGGATTCTTGGATATATATACTGTGACCTTGTTATATATGTATTACATACTTAATAGTATATTAACTGGGTAGATTAACCTGGGATTACGTATCAACTATCAAGTATTTTCTACATGTATGACTATATAAGAGGTGGGTTTTCTTTGGTTTCCCGCACTGCAAAGACGGCGGGGTTCTATAAGTTTCATCTTCGTGAGAGGGAGACTGCTGGTCTTTTTCATTTCACCGCGGTTTCTTCAGGTGCTTTTCATCACGTATCTCGCTCCCCAGTCTTCTGTGCTTTCTCTGTCCCGGTTGTGCGGTTTTCAAGAAAAAAGAAACGCATGTGATACCTGTGGTGTATTCGTTCGGGATCGTTCCTAATTAATGCAGAGGTACAATGTCGCGTTCTTCGAATTCTTTCACACTTTCTTTCAAGGTTTACGAATTTTATTCCCTGTCAAAATTAAGAATATTCAGGAGAATAATAAGTACTACTAATTTTAATTTCAATTGTTTTTAAAACTTTTGGAGCATTTTCCCTGTAAAGAGGATGTATGAAATTTTTTAACTAAATGCTCATTATGAAGCTGTTAGTGAATTGAAGCATCATTTAATACAATCTCTCACGCACATTAATGCTTTTGCACATTCATTTTTGTGTAAACAAACACTCTTAAAACATGAAATCTCTAATGCCATCCAAAAATTATCCAGATCACTGCCAAACAAATACTCTTAACACATGAAATCTCCCTTATTACTAAAATACTTCACTTAAAAAGCCAAGGAAGAAGTAGGAGTAGGAGCAGAGTTGGAAGTGGATAAAAGGTGCACGGTTGTTAATAAAGAGAAAGAAGATGGTCTTTCCATGAAACGTAACTTTAGTCAATTAGGAAAAAGGAAAAAAAAAAAAAAAAAAAAAGGAAGAAAATATTCTCGAGGATCCTTTCAAGTACATGAACTCGGCATAAACATACCATTGCCGAAAGAGACAAAGAAAAGCACAAACCTACCATTACGTCCGGTCACACCAGCACCATTGCTTCCAACTGGAAAAGTGCAGGGGTTGCAGCCGTGCACGTATCAGTCAAATGGGTCAATCTTTTGACACAATAATTAAATAGTGATTTCGATCTTTGACAGCAAACACAGCAGCATCGAACGATGACCTCCGAGATATTTTTCAATTCTTATGTCGAAGATCCGCTCCTTCTGCCTTCTGGTAAACATGCTTCGCTGGATGTTTGTTTTACAAATCAGTTTCCACCTGCGTTCATGGGGAAGAGAAATACATTGATGGGTATTTATTAACCGCTGAGAGATTGGAAAGGTCAAAACTTCCTTGGACATGAGTAACGTGAGCTACAGCAGTCTTTAAAGAAAAATCAGACAACCTGTAACTATTCTTTTCAACTTAAGTAACTCTGATAATTTAAACGTTTTGATCTATTCATTCAAATGTTTTCTTATATTTCTATAGTTAATTGTGTCTTACTTGTAAACTTGATAAAATTCGAACCATTTGCTTAAAAAAATCAGAAAATTCTTAATAGTGTGAAAAATCATTTGCAATATGCTAGTCAACATCAGAACTCAGAAGTATCCCTTGTTGTAGTTTGACCTGTAACATACAAGCTGTGTTCCCACTCCTGTTTTCTATGTTTTTATGTTTCAAACGTATCAATGGTAATTAATTCATCCACATAATTGGAGCCCATTCCTTAATGAAATATATGTTACCAAAAATTTGATTCCACTTGAATGGTACAGCGATCCATGCACTTGCATAGAACTCAAAGGTTAAAGGTAAAACGAAAACAGTAAACGGCGATTCAAAATACAAATAAAAGCCCGCATAATTTCGAATCAACAAGAGTGAAGAGTGAGATGATCATGGGTTGCAATAGCAACTCGACAGTATATAGAACCAAAAAAAAAGTACCATTAACAACTCCAGTTTGGTACTTTGGCTGCTTTATTAAGTAGTAAAGAACAAACAGCAGTGGGATTTAGGGTGGGCCTGGGTTGGGCGTCGTCAATGCGTATGATTTGAGATGATAACACTGGCCTGAGCGACCCGTAAATCAGTGGCTACATGCTGAAATCAAAGTAAGCGTGAAACTCTTGTCCCCCTTGTGTGTTGCGCCATCTGTGACGTGTTGACATGATTTGTGATGATTATTTGCCATGCATAAATTGCTCTTTAGAATTTGGATAAAAGGAGTGCCGTCCAAAATGATGGCTGTAAATTGTAGCACAGTGACTTGCCGGCGTCGTGCCTAAGAAAAAGTGATCGGGAAAGAGTCGAATTCTCTCCTGGAGCAGCAAATCAAGCTCTTCCGAGTCTTCTTCATATTAACTTTGTAATTATGGGTCCGTGGATACTTGAGCGAAAGAAAAGTATACCTAACTACCATAGCAATCAACGTGGTTTGACTTACCCGAGCTTTTAGAACCAGCTGTTCTTATGTTTGACGTTACTTTTTTCTTTTCTTTTTTTGTCTTCATTGAGGCTTATTTATCTGTTTTATTTGTTCTTTCTGTTTTTCCAGGTTTCTATTGTTTACTCATCGTGATGAATAATTTATAAACAAGAGTATTGCGTCAATGTTTCTTGATCTGTTTTTCCAGATCAAACTGACTAATAGAAGCAGCTCTAATGCCCAAAGAAGTTCTTAAAAGGTTTAGAGATTACGAAAGTTAATTAGGCAAAAGATAACAGGCAATGTGTTATGTGTCCCGTGCATTAAATTTTGTTTTTTGGGTCAGTAAAAACTTCGTACACAGACCTGACATTATCTCTACACTAAGATCTAGGAAAGGAAAATCTCTGAATGAATATAATAAGAGGGTCAAGGGGAAACTCGACCTGAAGATTGAAGAAGGCGAGGGATGACAAAGTGGAAAGACAACTAACTGGTTGAAAGACTGGAAGTGGATAGTCACAAATGAACTAAGGGCGTGTTTTCACGTCGGGCTGCGAGGACGTGAGAGTAGCACAACGGGATAGGGATAGGGATAGGGATAGGGGAGGTAGGCGTGGGTCCCGACAGAGACAGAGACAGGGCCGTCCTTTTTGACCAGAAGAAGAAGAAAGAATGGAAAAGATGCAGAGTGCGAGGGAAGAAAGGCATGCTCACGTCTAATCAACGATTCTCGATGACGGAATATAACTGAAACATCTTTTCGCAAAGTACAACTTCCCCCCTGTTTGGGGTTTCCTATATGGCTGTAGCCTGTAGCTTGTAGCCCACTCCTGCTACGTCCGTTACCCTCATAAAGACATACACTCAGATGCGTCCTCAGAGGGAGAGACACACAGAGAGGTGGCTTTAGGCTTCAGCCAACTTCTCCATTAGGGTTTTAATACATACAAATGTCAAAGTACAGTCCTGGGACACGTTCGTTTTCAACATTTTTGTAGGATTTGAATCCTACTTTTATTTTTACAATCAAACATCATAACATACACGCATTTTTATACAACTTTATTACTTTTTCTACACACACCAAACAAACGATTTAAATAATATTCACAAACTATCAGAATCCTAAAAAAAACATGAAAACGAACATGTCCCTGGCAGATGTAGCAACTTGCGCTGTAACAAATTAATATGGCACTGTCGACTTCGGCGGAGAATAGTCGATGGAGTACATTTCGGTTGGAGAAAAGTCGAACAAAAGATGTTGGAGAGATAAAAAAAAAAAATCGGAAACTCAAAATTTTATATCAATAAATAATTTTTTAAAATTTTCTATCTTTATTAAATTATCAATTTTTATTCTAAATAAAAAATATATTTATTCTAATTATCTCTCTTCATTTTTTACCAACCTGAAACTTCAAAATTTTTACAAACAAACAATAAGTAATGTTTGGTTTGTAAAAAATTGTAAAATTTTTAGATTTTGATAAAATTGTGAATATTTATGTAGATTGAAGTTTTATAAGTTTTTTTGTAAAAGTTGGTGAAAAGTTTTAAAAATATTTAATTTTTGTTAAAGTTTGTAAAAATGTGTAGAGAAGATGATTAGATGTAATTGTTTAATAAAAAGTATTAAAATTAGGTGAAAAAGTATGGAGAAAGAATATTTGTTATTGATGAAGTAATTTTTAACGGGCCTATTTACAAGAATCCACTGGGCCAAAAGCCTAAGGGATCTAGACTTGAAATCCAGTATATGGGGGGGTTGAAAGATCCAGGATCTCCTTTCTTTCTCTTGCAAGCAAAATAATACGCTAGAACTCATAGTCCTTCCCGTAGAGAGATTTCTCCGATGCTATTGTCAATTATTGTCATCTCTTTTATCTTTTTCTCAGTTTTTTGTCTTTAGTGAGAGTTGTTAAAGAGAAAGAACTGCATAACTTTTATTGCTCCTTGCTTTCTTTATTTATTATTTTTCTTTCCATCGCAGGGCAAAGTATTTTGGGCCTTGGCCCAAGTTCCTTTTCTTTGAATATTGGTCCTTTTTCACTTCACTGCTCCTTATTCTTGTTAACGATGTATGACCCACTTTTTTCCTTACTTTTCTCTTATTGGTCTACAGCAAGGCTGCTTCTATTTATATATTTAATGACGATATTTTATTCTTTATAGTATCCAGGGTGTCAGGAAAATCAGATGATTAAATCCCCCTAGGCCTTACTTTTCATATGTGACACGATCTTTATTTAAGAGGGCTGTCGGTTTTGCTACAGGGGCTGACCCTTGATTCGAGAAGAATCTTATACACTCATGGGCAAGCTTGGGCTTCTTCTCTTATAAGGCATCTGCGGGCTTTTTTTGGTTTTGAAAAATCTATCTCCATCAGTTATAATTTTTTTTGAAAAAGTATTGAAGTTTGTGTGAAAAGTTGTTAGAGATTGTGTAAAAAGTATTAGTGTTTGTGTAGGAATTTATGAGATTTAGATGTTTGTTTTATAAATTTTTTGTATGTGTAGGTATTGGGCTTGCAAGTTTCTCAAATGCAAGTCTTCAATTAGTGAGAGGGAATGATTTTAAATGAATTGTTTATGTTTAATAACACAAAATTATTTAATAGAAATGAGATTATTTGATATTTTTATTAAATTAAAATTTTAGTTATGAATAGCCAAAATTTTGGAAGCAAACAGATGAAATGAGATTTTTTCAAAATTGTGGCTTGTAGAACTCAATGAAAAATTGAAAAGAAATAATTTGAGTAAATTTTTTATATTTATTATAATAAAAATGAGATAATTTGATGAATAGAGATTATTTTCTTGACAATCTGCTAGACGTTTAAGCGCACATGGCTATGACATGCAGTCTTCCTTTGCAATTTGTCCGCTTAGACAGATTGGGTGGCA
Source organism: Morella rubra (assembly GCA_003952965.2). Classification (NCBI taxonomy): domain Eukaryota; kingdom Viridiplantae; phylum Streptophyta; class Magnoliopsida; order Fagales; family Myricaceae; genus Morella; species Morella rubra. The sequence continues at coordinate 757,644 of CM025854.1, forward strand.
TGGAAAGAACACAAAAATTGTTAGCCTGTCTGACCAGCGTGGTAACCAACCATCCACAAACCGCTTATATTCGGATTTTCAATTTGCTTCATTTTGTTGAAATTCTACAAACAATTACACTCAGTTATTTTTGAGAAGCAAGTCAAATCAAATACTCTTTGACAATCCTATGCATTCTTCTGAAGGAACACCCTTACTCTGCACCCCATTACAAAAATTGCATCGAGCAAAACATGTGTTGAGAAACAGAATGGGAAAACGATTCAGACACCTTGGTCTGAATCTTTTCTCAAAGAAACGTACCTAAGAGAAACAAGCAATTATAAAAGATGTGTTCTTCGATAGAAATAATGGAATAGAGTGTTCTTTGCCACTCATGTCTCAGTCACCACTAAGATCTCCCCATCGAACATTGTGTTTCGCAGAAAGATAATGTGCTCCAACCGGTCCTCTACTACCATATGGATAGAGCTCTGGAACAATCTTCTTTTCTTCAAGTTCGTTCAACAAGGGTGTGAATAGTGCCCAAGCAGCATTAAGCTCATCACTTCTAATAAACAACCTTCGCTCCCCCTCTATTGCATCTAATAGTAGCCGCTCATATGCATCTGGTATTTCTCTTGGATACCTGCACATTGGAATCCAAGTCATATGGCTTTGCAGGAACTTCAAAATCCATGGTGTGAGATTGATGCTTCAAGCTTGTAGCACCATTCTCAGACAGATACAGAGGAACTTCAAAATCCATGGTGTGAGATTGATGCATCAAGCTTGTAGCACCTTTCTCAGACAGATCTATTCTGTATCCTTTGCTTCACAATGGCAACCGTCAAGTCATCAAACATGATCCGTGTTCCCTAATTTTACTTTGTATGGGTTCACCACAAAATCCTGTCTAAGAACATGTCTAAAGACGAGGACTTGATTCAAAGAATGACTAAGATCAAATGATGAGATATATGGATTATGAAAATGAAGTGAATGGGCAACGCAGTAACTTTGAATTGCAAAAGTGAAGGTAAATCTACTGTAACACAGGACAATACTTCTCTTCGGACCTCCTTAATTAAGGTCTTGAAAGTGGAAAAACTTACTATGGAAATCCTGTTCTGTTAACCAGTGCGTCTATTGGGCACTAAAATATTCAACAAAACGTCTGTTATGATTCTCATACCTAGATCGATAAAGCAAATTTAGGTCACTGCGGTCTAATCTCATTCCAAGACCAGGAACTTTATTGTTGATCTTCAAATATATGGCTTCATCAGGTTGTACTCGAAGAACAAGCTCGTTTGTAGCCTTATCTAAGTCAGTTCCAAAGTTTCGCTTGTACAAGTTCCCTGGGACATGTCTGAACTGAACTCTGATCTCTGCTCTGGAGTACCATTGCAACAACAATTTCAGACCATTCCATTACTAAATCTCAACCACATACCAGGGCATACTCAATAGATTCTCATCAAGAATAAATTTTACCTACCGCCTGGTATGGAGAGCCTTGCCAGCTTTCATCAGGAAAGGGACCCCATCCCATCTGGCATTATGTATAAAGAGAGCTGCTGCTGCAAAAGTTGGAGTGAGGCTGTCATTTGGCACGGTTGGATCATCTGTATAAGCAGGATATGATTTTCCGCCCTTGCTGTGGCCCTTGTACTGACCAATGACTACATCTTCAAGCCGCAGCGGTCTCATTGACCTCAGGACCTTAACCTGAATCAAGGCCATGATTGCTGGTCACTATTACAATCCCCTCACAATTGAGCCATTCTCACTTTCATAAGATCCTTTTGGAAAATTGGAAACTTCTTCTACATTTGTTTGACTTCAACAAAGAGAAAAGGGCTGCCTGATCCCGTGCGGCCTGGGGGCAAAGAAGAGGAGGGGGGGAATAATGGTGGAGTGCTATAGCGGGAACTAGTTTTCAACTGATTTGTAGCTAGGTTTGCAAAAAGCTAGCGCTAGTATGAAAGGAAAGTACCTTTTCATTCCTGATATCCTCAGCATCTAAGCTGACAGGAGTCTCCATTGCAAAGTGCTAGTTGCAGAAGATGATTTTGCAGAAGATATATAATATCTCGTATAATTCCATAATATATCAAATATCTGAAGACAGAAAAAAAAAAAAAAAAAGCAGTCGTCATGTTCCTTAAAAAGGATAATATTATATCACTTTTTATTTCTTGTATCATCAGCCAACATATGAGCTCACCCCCCTCGTCCTTCTGTACCAAAATCTTCAGAAAATATCAATTGTACATTGCGAATGTAGTTCCTTGACCACAGAGGCTCAAAAACAAGATTTGAGAAGCGAAGCACTGAGAGATTCTCAACAAGCTCCTTCCCCAAGTAATGGTCAATCCTGAAAATTTTCAAGAATAACAAGATTTCTTAACTATCTCTATATGCACGAATTGTCAAAAAGTGCTAAATAAAAATGTACCTAAATATTTGGTCTTCAGTAAGGTACTGCTTTAAGCATCTTGTAAGCTCACCGGATGACTTCGAATCACGCCCAAATGGCTTTTCAACAATGACCCTTGTCCACCCTTTTGCTGAAGAAGCTCTGAGGCTAGCACATTTCACGACATCGACAAATATGTTTGGAGGTATTGACAAGTAAAATAACCTATTCGATAGTTTTCCAGCCTAAAACAGACCACAACCACCAGGCTATTCGTCACAAACTCCACAAACCAGTAGAGCCCTCAGAACAAGCACACTTTACTTCTTGCTCTTCCAAGTCTAACTGCAGCTACCTAATCGCAAAGTTGCTTACTCTCAGGTCATAGCAACGGATCAAGCCTACATATACGCTTTTAAAGTCGTTTCACTCGACCAATAATCCGTTATAAGAAAGACGCTGCGAAACAACCCCAGAAACAAACTTGTTTCTTTCGCCAACTAGGTCGAAAATCCGGACCACCGCGTTATAATGGACTATTATTGGTCGCTCTGGTCTCTCCTCTATGTTCTCGTTCTTGCTCTTTCCTCAGGTTAGGGCAGGAACTTCGCGTATTCAATCAGCAAATCACTCAGCTGCCTCCTAACCGATACTTTTCAATCAATTTTACGACTCTTGTAATGTCTATTCTTCCTAAGCACTCAGTAGAGTTTAGTTTACAGTTGATACAGACAGATAATATATAGAATGAAAAAGGATCTACATCTAGTCTCAAAAGTAGAAACATCACCTCTTACTCTTCCTCAGCTTGCATGTTAATTCTGCCCAAATGCTCCTCAGAAAATATACTTCCGATCGGGTTCAAAAACGCATCTCTTTCAAGCAACTGAAATCCATTTTTTGTCAGCGCCATTTGCCCTGTAAATTGTTGCCC